>OX424575.1:90849489-91194489 GCA_949152435.1 Gastracanthus pulcherrimus
AATAACTGGTTGCAACATTCTGTTATTCATATCAAGTTTCAAAAAGTTTAAATATTTTCGTTAGCGAAAAATGTGTGCGATAGGATATCTCATGCAATTTTTTACCAATCGGGCTGAAATTTTCGAAGAGATCTCCTCCAGCACAATATGAAATTCTATTTTTTTTTATCCCGATCCTGTACGTAGTTTTTAAATTGCGAGCACTTTTTGCTTATTTTTACGTGTTTTTTTTATAAATTAATGTTACACGATTATCTCCGCGAAATCTTAGCGGATCAGACTCAAAATTTTTTTGGAAACTTTCCTAAGTGTAACAACTTGATGGTCCTATTTTGAAATTGATCCTGCAAATATACGCTGAATGCGGCGACTATAAAAAATCGCTAAAAACGGTTTTTGGGCTATAACTTGAAAACTAAGCATTCTACGAAAAAAAGTTAAATAGAAAAGTAGATCTTTGAAAAATACAACTATTTCCTATGGACATCTATTTATGAAAATACTTTTAACTCGAGTTAACAGGCCAAAAACGAATTTTAACATCGAAAAAACAGCTTTTTACCATATAACTTTACATCTATGCATTTTACATGAAAAAGTTAAATGGAAAAGTTGTAGATCTTTGAAAAATACAACTTTCTTTTCTGTACACCAAGACGCGAAAATGCTTTTAAATGAAGTTAATAGATAAAAACGATTTTTGACATCGTAAAAGGCAGTGTTTACTATAAAACTTTGCAGGTATGCAATTTACGTAAAAAAATTTAATGAAATATTGTAGATTTCAAAATAACACAACTTTTTATGGTAGCAAATATTTAATAAAAAATGCTTTTACACAAGAAACAGCCTAAAAAACGATTTTTCATGCACATACTTTAATAACAATTGCGGTACAGCACGCCCAATCGATCTTAAAATTATTTAAAGATGTCCCCTTTTCAAAAAAGAACAATATTCTTTTACTGATTTCTATAAAAATAAACAGATAATAGTGTCAGCGTTAAATGTAAGGTTTAGTTTAGCGCTTCGCACGAGCGGAGTTCGGTCGAGCCTCTAATGCAAAACGTTTCGCGTTTTGCATGCCTTGCATCGAGATACGATGCAAGGTGCAGAGGAGCAGGCAAGTCACATGCGGCCGAAGGCCGCGTGTGGCGCGCTAGTCTTTCTACTATCTTTGTGAAACGTGATATCCTGGTCAAAACATTGTTGATTAAATATTTATGATTCCATAGTCTTCTCATAATGTCAGTAATTATTGTTATATGATACTGTTTCATAATCTACAAATATTTAAATATCTACACTTTCCACTTCCACTTCTATGTTAGAAAGATATATTAAGAGAGGACTTGGTGTCACTTTTACATCACTCATTTCTGGTAACTTGAAGAGGTACGACAACATGGCTGACCAGCCGTGAACCACTCGTCATCCACATAAAATATTCTGTACGTTATACAGTCTAAACAAGTCATCAATACGATAGTTACAAAGACAAATACGACTATCCAACGGTACACCTGCTGTCTTCTGACATTGATGGAATCGCTTTCGCAATCAGTGATTGTGAAGAGTTAAAAAGCACTTTTGGTGATATAGTAAAGTATTTTCATGTGGAAGCTGATGGATTAAGAGATCAAAAGGTTTACAAAGCTATCGAAATAGAGGAGGATCTGAGACATGAAAATACTATTGTATGTAAACGTTTTCAGCATAGCTGTATTATGAAGAAAGAAGCTTTTGACTGTCTTGACAAATACGGAGTAAAGTGCATTGATGCACTCCTCGAATATTTAAACTCTATAGCGGGGTGTGTAAGTTTTGTTTCGGTGGAAGTTATGGATTGATCGTAAATAAAAGTAGACTTATGCATGAACCGCAAATATAAGTATTTACACCTAGTATTGTTAGAGGCGTTGTAAATGTAGTTGATGATAATATAATTGACTTTTTAACCATCAGTGTATAAACACGTTCAAAGGAATTAAAGGGGTAGTATATCTATAAATCATGAAAAAACCGATTTTTTTTTATAATTTATTTTTGATTTACAAGCTATAAATAACTTAAAAATAAAGCTTTAGTTATGAAAAAAGTCATCAAAAAATGTATAGGCTTTAAGTGCTTATTTTGAAATTACTATCTTTTTTGAAAATTGCGCATTTTTTGGTAATTGATGCATCGAAAAGGCGCAACCTAATCGTATGTTATTATGAGTGTTTAATTCTAAGGAATGTCAAGAATTATAAGTGTTTTCAAGATCATAAAAAATACTAAAAATGGATCACTGCAATACATTTATTCAATTAGATAAGTCGTCTTATTTTATCAGTAGCTAATGTAATTTTTGAATGTATTACTTTGTGATATTTTTTTCAGTAATTCAGCATACCTTACGAAGGATAAAGAAAGATCTCAATGAACTGCTCATAAGGAAAAAATAAGTTTGCGTCAAAAGGATGACATCTAGAAAGATATTCAAACCTATTACTGATACGTAAACTACTTTTACTTCTACGCGTATGATTTTTATATTTGATACTGAAATAACATTATTTATTTCAGGTGACAATTGGCATGCACTGTATGATTGAGATGTTGAAATCATGTTTTGTATTTGATAACAGCTGCTGAATTGGATCAGAATGCTATAATGTTGACTGAAATGTAACGTTTTACTAATTGTAACATTAGTAAAGTATAACTTTGAATACAATTATCTCACAACTATGCTATCAGAGTTTGCTCGTAACCTGCAGAGTGAACCAGTGCATGGATTTTGATGATCCAGGTCTTAAAATGTTCCACTTGAATGCTATTTTGGACTGAAGCTATTTTGAAACCTCTATGAATTGATTATCATGCGAGTATTCTAGTCTAAGTCTGAGAAAAACGACAATTTTAATAATAATGATGATTATTTTGGCGTTCAGGTGTTCAAAAAATTTAAATAAATTAAAATTAATTTCCCTAGTTTCAGTCCAGAACGACATACACGAGGAACAATTTAAGACCAGCATAATCAAAATCCATGCATCGCTTGAGTCTGTAGGTTACGTGCAAGCAAAACATTTTCATAGACTCATATCTCCCCCTGTAAGGGGGATTATTGTGCTTCAATAAATACGAGGAAACCTAGTGATAGTCAGGGATTTCAATTCCAAGGCATTGGAGTGGGGCTCCCCAGAAGTTGACACCAGAGACAAGATAATTATGGAGATAGTATCGAGATTGAACCTCAGTGTCCAGGATGATGGTATAACAACATTTATAAGACCTTGGTAAAGGGAAACGGTACTAAATGTCACTTTTGCATCAGATAACATCGCCGGCAATGTGCGTGATTGGAAAGTTATGGATTACTTCAATTCAGCGACCACCTGTACATACCTACACCGTGGGAGGAGTGTAAAGTAGGTAAGACGAAGATCCATTGAACTACACTAGGTATAAAATAACAAAAATGAATAAGGAAATTTTAGTGGCAATCTTAGAAGAAGGACAACAAGTATGTGGACAAGACGTGGCCGAAAAATTGAAAGCAGATAAGGCCCAGGTAACAGTTGTAATGCAGATTCTACAAAAGGCTTGCGAATCATCGAGGCCACGAAAGAGACGACCCACTTCTCGGTGGACAGAATAGATTACCAACTTAAGAAAGGAGCGCCATCGTCTTCGCAGATGCGCACTACGAGTTGGCAGAAGTAGAGAAGAATAGGTCGGTTGTACAAACGCAGAGTACAAGGAAGCGAAAAAGCGATTGAGAGATACCATCAAATGAAGTAAGACCCAGCCATGGCAAGGCCTGTGCAATGAGGTGGAGAACGATCCATGGGACCTAGCATATAAAATAGTGCTTCGCAAGCTAGGGTAGTTTAGCTCACCTACACTTCGCTATGAAGAAACCATGGAGAACATTGTTAGCACGCTTTTTCCAGATCACTCATATAGATAAGACGGCGTTAGGAAAGGAAGATCAACTGTTGATGCAGTACTAGAGGTCAAGAGAATCTTCGAGTTAGAACAGACGAAGAAGAACCCGAAGAGAGTGATATTGGTAGCAACCCTAGTTTTGAAAAATGCCTTCAACTCTGTCAGATGGAAAAATATGATCGATGTACTAAAGAATACGTTTAAAATGCCATCGTACATTCTACGTATGGTAAAAGACTATCTACGAACAAAGGAAATTACAGGTGGGGCTGCACAAGGATCGATCATTGAATCAGACTTATGAAACATACCGTAGGATGGTGTTCTGCGGCTCGAGATGCCGGTTGACAAATTACTAATAGGGTCCGCAGACGACAGAACCTCAGTAATCGTCGCTGAAGTTGAAGAAGAGGGTCAAGAAAAGTTTGACGTGGTCATGGAACAGATAAGCAAGTGGACGGGAGACCACGGTTTAGAACAAGCAACCCACAAGACGTAGCTTGTATTTTTATCAAGAAAGCAGAAAAAGACTGCACAACCTCCAGTCGACGTAGGTAGGACCTGAGAAGATTCAGACCAAGGAGATCAGAAAGTATCTAGGTATTGCGTTGGATTCTAAAATGAGATTCGGAGAACAGATCAAGCGAGCAGTAAAAAAGGCAGCATCAGTTACAATGGCGTTAAGCAGGATTATGGTCAACGTAGGCCGACCAAGAGCGAACAAACGCCGCCTCTTGATGTCGGTAACCCATTCCATTCTTCCGTATGGTGCAGAGATATGAGACGATGCACTAGAAATTTATGTTAACAGAAAACGTATGGTTAGAGTTCAGCGGACAGGAGGGCTGAGGATAACAAGCTCGTACCGAACGGTTGCAGAACCAGCGGTCTTGGTTGTGGCTGGCCTGATTGCAATAGACCTGCTCACCAGAGAGCGAAAGAAAATATATGAAACAACATACAAAAAGTAAAAAATTAGGAAAGAGAGATAACGATTAAGAAATGGCAAGAGCGATGGAACGCAGATGTCAGAGGCAGATGGACCGCAAAACTGATCAAGGAAGTCAATAAGTGGATAGAACGACGGCATGGAGAGGTAAACTAATATGTAAGCTAATATCCTCAATGGACATTGGTACTTCCGATCTTACCGCAGATACACCAGGAAGGTGCAGAATGCAAAGTGCCTGCATTGCAGACATGTGAAGAGCGACGAGGAACACACTTTCTTTGACTGTGACCGCTGGACTGAAGAAAGAAGCGATATGGAGACAACAAGAGGGCGAATTATTCCCGAAAACATTGTTGGATTAATGTCGAAGGTCACGAAAAGCTGGAATGAAACCGCTGCCAACATTGAAAAAGGCTACGGCTGAAGAAACATAACAACTTGGTGGACGATATCAGTATCATAGACTAAGTAAAAGTAAGAAGAATCGTGAGCAACACTTTGAAGAAGCGAAGAAATCAACCCTTCAGTAATCGAAAGGTGATTCCGAGGTGGCATCTCGACAAAAAAAAGGTGAGTGAAAGAAGGTGGAGGTTTAGTGGGTATTGTTGACGCAAGGGGTGCGGTTTCCATTCAAGGAAACCCGAATCACTCCACCATCTGAGTCCCACAAAGGGGGGAGGGGGGGGGGGGGTGTAGGCATCGCCCTCCCATGGTTCGTAATTAATAATTTTCATTCATATTTGAAATGGTTAAATTTAATTACATTAATTTTCTAAATAACAAAATCTATATATAAAGAGAAAAGATGTATTTAAAATCACACATCCCTCAGAAAATATATGATGAATCATCAAAGTATCAGATGTTATCCCGCTGGAGCTAGGTGTCGCTCACTGGCGGCAGTCGAAGTCATTTGAAGTCAAGGTCAACTTTATTTTGACGGCAGATAATTGGGGGACAACTACTTGTATACTATCATTCTCACTCACATAGGGTAGATCGCCAATCATAAGTACGTCAGATTCCATGTATTCACATCGTCAGGTACAAACAAAAATTTATTAACCCTTTGCAGCACGCATGTTTCAGATGAACCGTTTTTCATGAAAATTGGTATACAGGGGTCCGTTTCCACAAAATTGGTATACAGGGGTATTTCCGGGGTCGCTTACGAATCTGAACTCAGATTCTAAAAATTCAAAATGGCAAATCCAATATGGCAGCAAAAAATTCAAAGATTATAAACTTTACCTTTTTATAGTATGCACCGCGCTCAGTTGACTCTAGAGACACGCACGTGGACGTGGCGGTCATTGTCTCCAGCTTTATCTTTAATTTAATTTTTTTTTTAGATTTTTGTTTTTTTTTTCTAACTTATTCTGAAAATTTATATCTTATTTGCATAATATAATTTATATTTATGTATGGTATTTGTAAAAACAATTTGGTTTTTCCTTTATGCAGAATTGCATAATGCAAGCACTGCAAAAAAATTAGTTCTGCAAGGTTTAGCTTTGATACTGCACAGACCGCAACGTTTCAAAGTCGTTAAAACTGGGGGCATGTGAGCAGATCAAGAGCGCCGTTTTTCAATAGATATTTGAGTTTTACTGTTTACTTTAGGAGGAGATTCTTCTTGGCATTTCCTACCTTTCGGTGTTGGGAAAATATCGTCTGCTACTTGATCAACGAAAAGTAATCGGAAGTTTAGTGATTTCATTCTATGTTCTAAATTTTTTGTATTGTGAATAATCAACGCAATTATTATAGTTAAATCTTCAAAATGCCAGAATATGCGGTGCCACCATTTTTTAGACTTTCTATCAATTTTGTAAGTTGATACAAGGTGGTCGGACCTATCAACATACCCCATATTTTTATGATAATTCGAGCAAATAACTGGACAATTTATAGTTTTAGCTGAACCATATTTTTGTGCCGTATTTGTAACAGTAACTTCGCAAGGACCATGATAGTTGAATAAAGAGAAAACAGCATTTTTATTCATCCATTTGATCCAGCTAATTCCATCACCACAAGTACGGTATTCATACTGCTCACGATCCATTTTATTTTTATTAGGAATCTCCCGTTTTGGTAAACCTTTTCTGTTACTACGAACTATTCCACAAGCGAAAATTTTATCTTTTTTCAAATCTTTCATCAGATTAAGACCACTAACGTAATTGTCAAAACATACATGGTGATTTTTCCCCACTAAGTTACGCGTTAAATCCTTTACAACACGTGCACCTAATTGTTTTCAGCACTTTCAGCTTTACCCGTATACATCTGAAACTCGCATACGTATCGTGATGAGTCTGCGCGCGCCCAAACTTTATATCCGCGTTGTATGGGCTTGTTTGCATGTATTGTTCCATACTACTGCGGCCTTTGAACTTTATGACAGACTCGTCAATCGTCAATCGTGATAACCAAAAATTACGGTAAGAGGGGGATTTTTCAACGTCCATCAAAATATTAATAGCAAAAAAAGTTAATAATTAATCTTTGGTTATTGGTTTAGCTTTACTTTTTTTTTGTAGTGAATAAAGGTTCGTTTGTTCAACAATTAAGTCTAATAGATCATTTGGAAACAAACATAAGGATATATCCAAATGTGTGGTTACATTGTCCGAAATATTTTCCACTTATCAATATCAATAAACTCTCTAGAATCATTCTCATCAGAACACTCTGAGTCGGAATCGCCTTGACCTTCTACACTTTCGGAATCATCTTCCACATCCGAATCACATAACCCATAAATAGATTCAAAATTACTAAAAATATCAGCAATTTCATCCATACTTGAAAAACTTATTGCAAGATTATTTCTTTTGTACCAAGATATATAAGAAAAGTGAATATTAGTCGTGAAAACGACTGGTGGAGAATTATGCGATTATCACAAAGAATCAGAGAAAAAAGTTTATATTTACTATTCCATCAGCCCGCCACTCAAACGTGATCTCTAACACGGAGAAGTTGTTATTACATAAATACCACCCAACAAAGTAGAGTATCATGCCCAGTAAACTATATACTCTAAAAGTTTATAATTTTATTATAGACATGAAAATTCAGTTGCGGCCTAGTGGTGGAGCGCCAAAATACCTGCAGTATTTGGGATAATTTTCAATAAATAATATTTCATCAAATGTAAATGTGTGGTATATTTGGCTTACTGATAGCTGTTTCAGCTCACCTAAACCCTAATTGATCTAGGTAAGATAAATAAATGAAGAAATAAATAAATAAAGTAATAATAATTTATAATTTTCATGAGATTACTTTTGAGAATAAACGGCCACTTAAACGTGATCTCTAACATGGAAAAATTGTAATTACATAAATATCACCCCGCAAAGTAGAGCATCATGCCCAGTAAACTATATACTCTAAAGGTTTATAATTTGATTATAGACACGAAAATGCAGTTGCCACCTAGCGGTGGAGCGCCAAAACACATGCAGTATTTTGGGATAATTTTCAATAAATAATATTTATCATATGTAGATGCTCTGATTGGCACACTGATAGCTTTTTCAGATAACCTAAAGCCGAATTGATCTAGGTAACATAAATAAACGAAGAAATAAAAACGTTTTCACGACTAATATTCACTTTTCCAAAAATCTGACTTCAGCTTCGCAATCAGCCACCCCGAAAACCCATATATACAATTTTTAGCGAAATCCAGTAATATTTCAATTTTTGGCAGCCATATTGGATCCACCATTTAGAATTTTCAAAATCTGAGTTCAGATTCGTAATCAGCGACCCGAAACCTCCCTACATTCAATTTTATCGAACTTCAGCAATCTTTGAATATTTGGCCGCCATCTTGGATCCGCCATTTTGAATTTTCAACATCTGAGAAACCAAGTATACACATTCTTAGGCCAATCCAATTAACCATTTTCCTGCGACTGCATTTTTATTTCATTAAAATGACGATTTTTATATGTTTATTTATTTATACAACAAAATATTAAATAAATATTGAATCAAATGCAATATTAAACGCTTCTTCAACTCCCACTAAAATTGGATTTAAAAAAAACAGGAAAAAATACATTATTTAGTCTTCAAAAAACTAAAAGCTTCAAGTGCATTCCAGTGGTCACTATAGTAGCCAGCGTGCCGCAAAGGGTTAACTTACCGTTAAATCCAAAATTGCGTTACCATAATTGTTATGCTGTTTTCATTAAAAATTGCAAAGTTCTATTTTTGACTTCTATCGATAGATACTGGTATAAAAACTTTGAAAATAACTAATTACTAGTTATTGACAGTATATAAAAATCGCCTCAGGGGAGTTGGGAGATCTGAGCTATGGAGATGAGTATATTGTATAAATATCCCTTCGTACCAAATTTTAGCCCTTGAAATCTCCCCGACCCAAAGATATCGCAAAAAACGTGATTTTTCATTTTTTTTTTTTAGATATTAGTTCAAAAGATTTCTTTGAAGAAATTCATAGACATAGTGTTTTATATCACAAATAAATACAATTTTTTATTTTTTATTATTCTTTCCAAATATGCATCGCACCCAAGCCAATTTTTGGTGACTCACTCAGGTAAAATGATTCAATATTTCTAAGATTTCTTTCGACGCTTACAAAGGTTAAAGTAGGCTGGAAGAATATTTTTAAGCATATTAATATTACTTTTATAAGACAGAGTTTTGTTTAAACCCCGTACACATCTAGATCATTTAAAAACAATATTTATTGTAATTGAGTTAATTGACTCTAGAGCGCCATACTATTCCTTAAAAATATTTTCTTCTTCAAAGACCTCATTTTTGCTTAAAATGAGATATACGCATAGCATAATTATGAATTGTATTAAAACTGAGCTTAAGAGACTTCGTTTAGCATAAGAAATCTGAGTTGGATTTCATTAAAACGAAGTTTTATTACCAAGTTATTAATTTTGAAGTTTGCAATAAAATTTTTAACTTTTTTAAGTAAATAACAAAATTAATATCTAAATAATGAAATTTTGTTTAAATGAAATTTAATTATATTTCTTATTATAAAAGAAGTCTTTTAAGTCCAGTTTCAATAAAATTCATAATTGTGCTATTCGTATACCTCATTTTAAGCAAAAACTTTCATTACACGATGCAAGCTCAAATCCTTAAAATTAAAGATACATAATTTTCATATATTTTAAACCTTAAAATAATTTATTTCACGTAAACGTAAATTCTTAAATTCGTTATTACTAATTTTTAAAATGCATTTTACTCAAAATTACACATTTGAAACTTCAAAATAGTCTTTGCGTATCAATTTCTAATGAATCAGTCTGAAAATTTTGTACACGTCTATTTTGACACATTTTGAATAGAACTACAGAGAGATATTTCACAAAAACAAATATGTAAAGGTTAATTTGTGACATTTATAACTAAAATATGTGCAAATTAATGCAAAAAAAATAATTTATTGCAAAGATTGTTTAATAAATATTAAACATCATCAATAATAAATACAAATAAAAAAAAAATTTTTCTCCGTACATTTTTTAATACTTTTATAATATATCATATGCACGGTGGTCCTCGGCGAAATTCAACCGAAACGTGTTTGCACTTTGGATTTTCCTTTTGCATATGATTTGAGGCCCTTTCAGGACCACATTTCAATAGAAACTAAAATCGAGGAATGAGCACTTTTTTTTTAATTCAATTTTGAACATTTTTTATAGGTAGTCAATGACGAAAATTTTTTTTCATGGGTAATCTAGAAAATTTATTTTTATAATAGTGTTTTAATTACATATTTACAGTACATTTTCTCGCAAATATGTACAGAAGTATATGTTACATTATAAATATTAATTTAAAATAATGTTTCTTTTCTGTGGAAAATATTATCGTGGTAAAAGTTAATATAAATCATATACTTTCAAAGTATTTTAAAAAATTAATTGAAACTGAATACTATAGGGCACCATAAAAAAATAACTGAAAATAAATACTACTGGGGGAAAATGAATACTACTAGGCACCATAAAAAAATAACATAAAAATAACTGATGGAGAATTATGCAATTTTCACAAAGAATCAGCGATAAAAGTTTGTATTTACTATTCCGTTAGCCCGTCCCCACTTAAATTGGATAAAAAAAACGGGCGAAAATACATTAATTAGTCTTCAAAAAACTAAAAATTTCAAGAGCATTCCGGTGTTATCTATAGTAGCCACCGTGCCGCAAAGGATTAAAGGACTGGTGTCTACGCTGACTTTTGAAAATTAATAAAAACTAAAAATAATTAATTCTGGCATTGGAACTTTTATACTCTTGATTTATATTAGATTCTCGAAGTATAAAAATAATTTTTTAAAATACATTTTTTATCAGTTTTTTTGGTATTCTAAAATTTTGCGAAATGTAGTTGCCATATTTGGGTCGGGGACGTTTTACCCTATGCGATTCGAGATATCGAATTTTTAGGTTGGCCACACTGGGGTTATGGGTATGAAAAATATAGAAACGCCACATGATGTTTACTTTTGTACTCAATGAGCGCTCGGAGCGGAATTAATTGTGGAAAATCTGATCTTTAAAAGCACCAAAAACTTTGCAAATTCATTATAGATAATATGCAAAAGTCAAAGAAAAGAATAAAGTGTCTTGTTAAGTTCAGACGCAACATGTTTTAATTAGAAACATTTTCCATATGTACAGGTTAATTGTACAAACAATGTATGAAACTTTTACGTTTAGTTGTGAAAGCTTGTTATGTAATATACATTAAATAAGAGTATTAAAAGAATTAATGATTACTTTTATTTCTAGCTTCTCGGTAGCCATCCAATCATTGTTGCGAAATGACAAATTATGTTTCAAATCAAAACCAATTACTTACAACAATAGAACTAAAGGATAAGCATATACATTGCTGGGTAATGCATACTTTATTATGTTGTTTAAATGTAATTGAAATATTATTTTTCAGATTATCACTAAACTATTGTTTAATCTTGAAACGAGACATTTAATTGTACTTGAAAATTGACGTCTACCATAAAATAAACTGTGAAAATGGAAATATGAAACCCTAACAAACTTCTCAAAGGTATATATCTAGATCTTTTTAAAATTCCTTTTGTCATGCTTTCCACAAGGCTAATGTAATGTTAAAAATTATACAGGGATCCTGTAGAAGATATGAATTTGTCTCCCAGTCATCAATTTGATTATGCCACTCAACGTAAAGTTAGTTTTATTCTTTCAGCATATTATACAAACAAATCAGCGAGCTGATATATGGATCATTTAGTTAAAAGTGAAGGTGAGAACATATTTTACAGGTTATTTACATTTAATAAACTAGAAAAAGGAAGCTGTGGCTTATAATCTCTTTAAATTATTAGAAATAGTCGTTTTCTTTCTTTTTACCTAAATGATTTGCTTTAAAAGCGTATTCACGCAACTATATACGTACTAATTGTAGCTTAGGTTACATCACCGTAACCATGTTGCTAATTTTGTGATGTAGATAAACATTGTAGCTATATTGAGTACCCGTATATCTTTAAATATCAAATTTCCAATGTCACATTTTATGTATCATAAACAAAATAAATATTTCTGATAGTTTAAAATCTTGTAAATAGCAGCTACCTTGTAGACTTTACCCTATAGATTTTGCCTTGTTTACTGTCGGTGATGTAAATCTTACACTTTTTGATAAATGACTCACATGTACTTATTTGTTTAAACAACCGGATAGATGAATAGCCAGATAGAAATGAGTATTATAGTTGTACTACGTATGTTGTGTTAAAGGAAAATAAATCACATTAAAAATAATTTAATATCTTCAGACAATAAATTTTATAACCGTATATGAATCTTTTAAAATGAAATGTTGAATATTTTAACCAGAAAATCAACCAGTTTCTGCACAAAATAGATTTTCAATATAGTGATTTGTAGATGTCCACCAGATTGATGTGATACTTAGGTTTTTATTTATAATGCTTTACACTCATACAATTTTGTAACATTATTATTACAATATGTGTTTTGAACTGTACATATTGCAGCTTTTTTTATAAATTATCAAAAAAATTAAAAAATTTTATTATTATTTACAAAATCTATCTGGCTTCTTGCATTATTTCAGTAACTCAGTCAACGTGTCGCTTTTAAAGGATATTACGTTAGCTTTTTTATCTAATAAACCTACTTTTAATTTAATTTTTCTGTTTAAAAGTAACATTGATTTAAACTAATGTAAAATAAACCATTAATTTTCTATTACATAAATTTAATGTTCACCAATAAATCACTGTATTAAAACTCTTTATTTTGTGCACATCGAGTAAATACCGTTAAAATATTCAATATAACAGGAAATTACAAATACTCAACATTTTATTACAGAGAGTTTATACATTAATACAATCTATATAGAAGTAAAATTTGTTGTACAAATATATTACATTTTCTTCACAACACAATTTGCATAATACAAATATAATGGTCATTATGATGATTTCTATCTGGCTACTCATCTATCCGGATGATTAAACAATTAAGAATATGTGGGTTATTTATCAGAAAGAGTAAAGTTTGTATGTTACCGACAAGACAAAATCTGCAGGACAACAAGGCAGCTATAAATTCCATGAGAAGGTAGCTGCTATTTACAAATATTTGAACTATCAGAAATAGTTATTTTGTTTATGATACATAAAATGTGACATTGGAAATTTGATATTTAAAGGTATACGGGTCTTCAGTATAGCTACAATGTTTATCACCATCACCAAATCAACAACATGGTTCCAGTGATGTAACCAAAGCTATAATTAGTCCCTATATAGTTACGTGAATATTGTTTTAAAGCAAATCATTCAGGTAAAAAGAAAGAAAACGACTATTTCTAATAATTTAAAGAGATTATAAGCCACAGTTACCTTTTTTTAGTTTATTAAATGTAAATAACCTGTAAAATATGTCCTCACCTTCACTTTTAACTAAATCATCCATATATGAGCTCGCTGATTTGTTTGTATAATATGCTGAATCATCCAAACAGTTTTAAGAATAAAACTAGCTTTACGTTGAGTGGCATAATTAAATTGATGACTGGGAGACGAATTCATATCTTCTACCGGATCCCTGTATAATTTTAAACATTACATTAGCCTTGTGGAAAGCATGACAAAATGACTTTTAAAAAGATTTACATGCATACCTTTAAGAACTTCGTTAGGGTTTCGTATTTCCATTTTCACAGTTTATTTTATGGTAGACGTCAATTTTCAAATACAATTAGATGTCTCGTCTCCAGCTTAAACAATAGTTTAGTAATAATCTGAACAATAATATTACAATTACATTTAAGCAGTATAATAAAGTATGCATTGCCGAGCAATGCATATACTTATCCTTTAGTTTTATCTTTTTAAGTCATTGATTTTGATTTGAAAAATATCTTGTCCACTCATAATAATGTATGGATGGCTACCGAGAAGCTAGAAGCACAAGCTATCATTAATTCTTTTAATATTCTTATTTAATTTATATTAAATTACAAGTTTTCACAAGTAAACGAAAAAGTTTAATACATTGTTTGTACAACTATCCTGTACATATATGGAAAATGTTTCTATTAAAAACATGTTGCCTTTACACTTTTAACAAACCACTTTTTTGATTTTCTTTGACTTATACATATTATCTATAATAAATTTCCAAACTTTTCGGTGCTTTTAAAGCTCAGCTTTTCCACAATTGATTCCGCCCCGTGCCCTCATTGAATCCGAAAGTAAACATCACGTGGCGTTTCTATATCGTTCATACTCATACCCCAGTGTGGCCAACCTAAAAATTCGATATCTCGAATCGCATTGGGTAAAACATCACCGACCCCCATACTTCAGACTCCTGACCTACGCTATAGAAGAATGGCAGTGCCACATCTCAGGCGATCGGTATAGTTAAGCATTTTTATGCTAGGCTAGTACTTGGGTGGGTGACCGTAATGGAACCCCGTGACTAATACAAATAAACCAACCATCTCAAAGCGGATTTCATCCTGATACATATTTTCCCCACTCCACAGGCATAACCCTGGATAACTGCGGGATGTGATTAGACAGAATAATATAAAAGTATGAAAAAATAAATATAAGACATTTGCTATGCCACAAGGCTGCATAACATACAAAAATAATTTACCTTATCGATTTCATAAAATCATAAAATAAAGAAAAGGTTTTAGAAAAAAAATGAGTCGATGAATCTTCAAATTTCTTGTTCATTTAGAATCTTCATTAAAAAACGAAAAAATTGTGCCCTGTTTGGTAAAAAATTACCGTGCCATTCTCGGGATATATTCGATCAAAAAAGAAATTTTAAAAACACTTAACCTCTAATATCTAGAAATATAAAGGTCGTTGTGATCGGGGCTTAGAACTCAATCAAGAGATACTAAAGAGTTTGGAAGTTTAAATTTTGGAAAGATTGAGATAAAATGCTGCCGATTTACTCCAGCATTCGCTATTGAATAAAATTCGATTTTCTTTACAAAAATATTTTTCTCCTTAGAAATTTGGTAATATTTGTAGCATAAAATTCTATTTAAACAATTCTTTTCGATATATTCTATGCTAGCTTTTTTCAAACTATTTCAAACCTTTTTCAAACGTTTTAATCCAAACGTTTTAAAAAGTTTGTGAACCGTTTAATTTTTTACCATTCAACAGACCTTGGAGAGCTATTCAAACGTTTTGAAGACGATTTTACAACGTTGTGGAACAAACTTCCGGACATTGAGACATTTTACCAATGTTTTTCAGACGTATTTATTACTTTTCTTTTTAACGTTTGAAGGTTTTAATTCTAACGTTTTAAAAACGTTCGAAAAACGTCAGGATCGTGAAAAACAAAACAAGGGAAATAGCTTATTAAAAATTTCGGGTGGAAACAGATAGGTAAATCATACTCTTTCAACTGCATTATAACTCAATCGATGATATTATTCCTACGGTATCAAAAAACTCAAAAGACTAAAATCTCAAAAATCGAAAAACCGTTAAGAATCAAAATCGCATCGAAAAACAAAAAAACATTTTTTTGAGTCGCCATCCTTAACTAAAATAAAAAAAAATAAGCCCTGAAACATTAATTTTTGCCGTGTATATTCAGAATAAAGTTGATCCACATCAGTAGTTGTACATTGATACAACATGACATTTGATACTTTGTTGACTCATCATCATATGATAGTTGAATGACGTATGGACACTGAGTGCCAGCGGGGGTGACATCTGATACTTTGATGACTCATAATTTATTATCTAAGTAACGCATGATTCTAAATAAATCCTTTCTCTTTTATATTACTTTTATTATTTAAAGAAAAAAATTAATGTAATTAAATTGTAATATCTTACTGAAAGTATGAAAAATTTATTTTTCTTATAAAAGACTTTAAACATTAAAATATATAATTATAAATGGTTTTAAGATCAAAAAGGACAAATAATCAGGTTAATAAAAAGAAGGTAAGTGCAACTAATTTTTTTATTTATTTGATGGTAATTGATTATTTAGTACACCTATTATATTACACATATGTAGAGATACGAGTTGATAAAATACATCTATTACATCATGTTTACAAAGAGGAATTTGCTTATTCAATTCCTTTGAACGTGTTTGAATGCTGGTGGTTATAAAACTACTTTCATTATCGTCAATTGTATTTATAACGTCTTCAACAATAAACTAGGTACAAACACTTGTAATTGCGCTTCATGCATAAGACTACTTTTATTCACAATATATTCAATAATTTCATTCGCAATGCAGCTTACACTACCCGCTATAGAATTAAAAAATTCGAGACGAGCATCGATACAATTTTCTACGTATTCAATAAGACAGTCAAAAGTAACTTTCTTCAGAATACAACTATGCCGAAAACGTTCACATACAATAGATTTTCCAGGTCTCCGATCCTCCTCTATTTCGATAGTTTTATCTTGAGGACTGTGTGTGAATTTTAAAATCCAACCATTACCGTAAATCTTTTGATCCCTTAATGCATCTGCGTCCGCACGGAAATACTTGATAATATCAACAAAACTACCTTTAAATTTGTGTCAATCACTGATTGAGAACACTATTCCGTCAAAGTCAGAAGACAACACTCGTACAGTTGGTCGGCAACATTCGTCCGTGTAACTATCGTATTCTAAGCCAACGATAATCTTCTTGGTGAAGGACTTGTTTAGTCCATATAACGTGCTGAATATCTGATGCGGATGACGAGTGGTTCGTGGTTGGTGAGCCATGTTGTCGTTTCTCTTCAAGTGGTTAAAAGTGACTGTTGTAAAAGTGTCACCATACCAGCTCTTAATATATCTTTCAAACTAGGAGTAGAGGTGGAAAGTGTAAATATTCTAAAAGGAGGGAGGGTGTCAGATAACAATAAATACTGACATTCCGAGAAGACTGAGGAATGTTGCGTCAAACAACGTGTCGAGATAAAGCAATATTGTTTTGGTGAGGGTGTCATGTTTCACAAAGGTAGTAGAAAAATTATCGAGAAACTTCTTGGCACTTGATAGGAACGAAAGAATGTTTCATCAGTCAAATGATATCATGTTACAATAACAAAATTTTAGAGCTGCAGTTTTGTAAACATCTGACAATACAGCCACCTCTGCTAATAAAATTTCTATCAGAATTTTTTTTATATTTTACAAAGCGTCTGGCTATACTATCATTTTTCTTCAAGTCGATAGAAAAATTATTTAGAAATTTCTGAAAACCCAAACCCGCGCTTATATAATACAAGAACATGATACAAAATTGGCCACATACATCGGACGAGTCATTCTGCAATGTTGTAACATACATCGGACGAGTCATTCTGCAACATTCCAACGAAATTGTTTACAATTTTTTCGTAAGCGATCTTTATATTCTGGTATAAATGGTGGTAATCCAAAACTATCAAAATACAAAGCATTCGAAGATTTATCAACGTATATATCGATCCAGTGCATACCAGGTCTCTCGTGATTGTCAGTGTTTACTACAAACGTTGTCGGGTTCATCCACCAACGTGGCGTTTGGTCTGCTGGGAATACACCTACAGTATGCGATCGGATTGCCGAAAGGCTCGTCAAGATTTGCCGACTGTCCATTACAAAGTTCAACCTTGTTTTCACAATTTTCAGAACCTCGTGTACACAACCAAGATTTTAAGTGATATACATTATTTAAAGCGGAGCAATATTTTTGGTAGAAAGGTTTTACAGCGTTATGAATACAGTACGTATCGAAGGATAAATTGTTAATACTCGGACAATTGACATCGTATTCCAAATTAATAATTTCAGAAGCTATAATTCTGTGTAATATTTACAATTTTTCGTTTCCTCTTACGTATATTTTTTGTGCATTTTTGGTAATATCGCGCAGTCTTATAAATCACTTTCAAAGACACTTCACCTTCAAAATAGTCAAAACCATGATGATTTTGAGTTAACCAGTCATTTTGTTTCCGAATATTATCATTTAAATTGTGTATAGGAGCTATTGGTGCTACTAACCAATGGCCAGTAAAATCACCGTTTACAGCGACCACGGTGACTTCCTTCGATACAGTGGTATTTTTAATACCCCTAAAATACTGAATATCTATGACGAAGTGGTGTCCGTGTGGTCCATTGTCTTTTATAGCTTGTGTCGGTGATCGAGATTAGAAGCTGACTGACGCGTAAAAGACAGAGGCAAGCTTATATATACACAACAGCAACATCTACATGTCACAATTTCAGACGCTAAAGTCCACGATAGCTTGACGTGACGCATCGGTCTCCAGGATATTGTCGTATTCTGTGTATACGATCCAATTTACTGTGTCAGTCAAAGAATTATCGAATCTCTCGTCTATTCTAATACTACCGTGTTTAATCAAACTCCGGTGAGTACAATCGTTAGCCGACAAGTCAGGTGTCAAATCAAAAGCAAATAGACAATAACCGTTAGGATATGCTTCACGCGTGATTTGAGTACCCTCATTGAGAAAATGTATACCTGTTCCCGAAAATAAGGTGCTATAAGCGTCAACGTACAACTTATTTGTTATACTAAAATCGGGTTGTAAAGGTTTTGAAGGTATTTGTACACCGTCAACGTACAAGCATAGAAAATTGATATTAAAATGTTGAAAGATAAAAGGGTTAAGTTCTCGATCCCCATCAAAAGCTTTATTATTAACAAAACCAATAATAATTCTTTTTGGTATCTGACCTAATATAACGTTATCCAAGGTTTCACCCGTCTGTCTCTCATAGCGTCATTCAATATGTTACCACCACCTATCCGAACACCGTTTATCGTTACAGATCCATTAACACCCCAAACAATGTTACCACTGATACGTAAACGGCGCAATAGTTGACCTGCATTATTTCGGTACTTTTGAGGAATACTCTGCAGGATATCAGTATCGATCCGATCCTCCAGCGCATCCTCCTCCTCTGACTGCATTGCATCACCCTCATTTTGTTCTTGATTAACCGGAGCAGTGATATTAGCATCATTGAGTATTTTTTCTCTCTTTTCTGCACTATCAGCAACCTTAAAGTGAAGATAACGTTGCAAGACTTGGCGAATCAAAGACAACTTTTCACGGTCATCCTTACACATCGGTGAAGTTAGTATTTCGTTCATCTCTGCGTCGAGTCTGCTCATCACTGTACCGGGTGTGTGCACAGATTGTAGTGAATCGTTTGTGAGCGTGCTCTGTAGACGATCCACGCTCTCCTGTGGTAGGAGAACCATATTTCTAGTTCCATTTTTAAAATTTCTTTTATTTACTTACTAGAGTAGCCAAAACGGTGCCCAGGAGTGGTGCTAGCAAAGCAGGTAAGAATCCTCCGCGCTGTATGATAAGTTTTTTCTTTCTCTACAAGCATAGACTAGGTGCAGACAATTTTCGTAGAGTTGTTGCGTGCTTACGTAGACAACATTAGTGTCGTTTTTCGAGTGGTACGTTACCGATTAACACGTTCAGAGCACACTCACAAATATGTCGAACTAATTTCGTATTCACTCTTTGCAAAAGAGCCTTGCGTTGTTTCTCGCTGAGGTGATACAGTGCTATTAGAATGGTGGCTTCTTTGGGGGCAAAAGGATGTTGATTTTTTTGAGCCATCACAACGACGCGACTGGTACCTGGTTCAAAGTATCCCTACCATTCATCCTCTTTCGGGGCACGTAAACGTAGTGTAATTCGTCGTCAGGAAAAATACAACTGCGAAATCGGCAATTAAAGGGTGTATCTTCATTCAAGTCCAGCGAGAGATAGCCATAAGGTTTTGCGGTGGCATCCCAGTAAGCTTCTTGGAAAAATTTTGGATCTTCAGGACGCACTTGACGAGAAAGATGTCGTATCTGAGACCTGTCGCGCAAATTTCTAAATACTACCATGTATTGAGCATTCAAGGAGATATCACGCTGTCCTTTTCCTTGGTGAAAGATATTTTGGGTGATAAACAGCATTGACAGGTTATGGTAATGGCTAGCTTTTGAAAATACATCGACGATCGCACCTCCGGAGGACGATTCAAGCATCAAATCGTCTACAATCACAAGTTTTTCTCTTGAATCACCAGCGAAGTCAGTGTTCTGTGGTAAACCTTCACGAAATTCCACGTTTTTGCAGAAATCTCTGTACACTGTCTACCACTCTAAATAATAAATGCTTATGCGTTCGATTCGAGTGTCACACATACGATCGATGGTTGTTAAAATTTTTTCACAATATTGACGTGAATCGATGTAACAATCTCTGTTTGTGACAAATTTTCCCGTTGACCAAATTTACCCCATAAGGAACTTAGACATAATTTACCTACCGATCTTCAACCAGCATTAAAACATATCGCGTCCTTATTCAATCTTATATCTTCAGCTGCTTCGAGTTTATTTACGTACCGTTCTTGAGCCTCGGTCGTTATATACTTTGGAGGACATTCTGATGCCAAAGTTTTCTGCATAAAAAACTCGTCTATGTATTCAGCAAACAGACCACCTTGTCGTGCTGTCGGGTTGTATTGCGTCTATTCGTATTGCCAAATCTCATAGACATCTTGTATAACGTATCAAATTTTGAGGTGGAAGTACGTCATACACGCGCAAGCCGTTGACTCGAGACATATCATTATTTGGACCCACAAGTAACACTCCTCACGTCTGACGTATATTTTCGGATGACCAACGGGGTACTTACCGCGTTTACAAATGTACGGATATAGAGAGCACACATCTACATACTTGATTTTGTCGCCCCCTTGACAATCAAATACTTTAACTGTGTTACCTGTGCGACTCCCAAAAAATAAATCTCGAGGATCCAGCGATTTACGCTTGACAAGATTGACGTTTTCGTTTACAAACCGCTGAAGTTGTTCATTTTGAGAGAGTTCATTATTAAACACACATTCCCATATTTCAATGAACTCGTACTTACTGAATTTTATCTTGTCCCTGATGGAGAGCGTTCTCTCGTACCTATCATCCATCGATTTACCACTTGTCAAAGCTATGTCTCTATTTATTCGGTAACAGAGAGGACATCCATGCCAAAAACAGCCATGAAATTGTAGTACTATACTTTTATGATTTTCGTCGTCTTGTGGCGAACTATATCCATCTACTATAGTACCTTCGAGTAATCTTTTTTCACGACATTGGCCAGCATGTTCAATGAAACGATTGAATACACATGTCTCCATCCAATAAAGCCAATGTACAGCTATTTTGGACTGGTTATCGGTCCACGTGTAACCATTTGCCGATACAATACCGATTTGATTATTTTTTTTCAAAAAATTCTGAAAACACGCATACACGTTGAAGTAATAGTTGTACACTCGACAAACGGATCTATACCAAATTTCATAAATGTTTTTCGAAAAGCCAAACAAGCTAATCGTAAAATGGATGAAATACTTGAAATATGAATGTGTAACCGCTGACCATCTGTTCATCGTAACATTGTAAAAAGCGAGTTCGTTCCATGGTTTGCATAGCATCAGGTGAATACTTGCCTAAAGGTGGTAGTGGATCTTCGCATGTTTGATTTTCAGGTGTGTTGAATAAGTGGGGAAAAGTACATTTTTCGATTTCTTGTAGACCATACGATTTCTGTAATTGAGATAAAGTCATATCAAAATAATTTAGACTATCAATTAAATTTATATTCATAAACTACATTAAGATTATTTTCGACCCGTTCAAAATCACAGACGGTTTAATACGTTCACTTTTATTTTCAACAATATATTTAAATATAAATTGAGCGTCAATCCCTTGCGAATTATGAGCAATACATATAATTGTTTTGAAGTTTTTTGCTAATCCAGAGCTAGGTCAACCAACTATTTAATCGGATTGATTTTGAACACGCATTGTCGAATACCACATTGTCTACAGTCAATCGAAATATCGACAATCTCAAGACATTGAGTACACACTTGTTGTACGACGCACAAGTTGGGTACGTGGATCTTTGTCTCTTCGTCGCCCAGCACCGGTGTCGATTGTTGTGTTTCAAAGTCATAAATTAAGTATAGTACGGGTAATTTTTTTTTATTTTATAGGTTGCACGTGATACAACTGACCTACTGGAAATCGTCCTTTATACGTATAACAAAATGAAATACCGCATTTGTGTTCTTTATTAACTTGATGCTGTGTACGTACAGTCTTATAACATTTCTCACACAACTTAATTTTTTCGCATACACTGCTAGACTTATTAAGGGGTAACATCATTGTAATAGCGAAAAAAAAGTGTTTTTTGGGTATTTTTTTTCAATGGAAAGAAAGGTTATAAAGAAATGATATTTGGATATATTATTAGTCTAATATTATAGTATATTTAAAAAAAGATTGATTAAAAAAAGTACAAAATGGCTGATTTATAGCCGATCTCTTGAGGCCTCTTGCATCGGAAGCGCTCCGCGGCACGCAGTGTACCGATCGCACATTTCAACCTGGAACAAAAAAATCCACTTATTCTTTATATTAAGAGCTAGTGAATCACGTAGGGAATTTTGAAAATATTGATTATTACAAATTTGGCAGTGAATTAAAAATAAATTAAAAATTTTCATAAAAGAAAGCACGTTTTTGTTTATAAAAATTGTTAAAATCAATTTATTAAAAATCCCCTACGTGATTCACTTCGAAATATAATAATTAAGATATAGTTAAAATTTCAAATGGAGCGGATGAAAACTGTTCAAGTTATGTTGCATGCCCGTTGAGAAAAACTCGTTTCGATAAAAATGAACTTAAAGTTTCAAAATCAGTTTCGGACGTAAATAAATGAGGAAATGATTTAAAGAAAATTTTTTACCATTAGTCTGCCATGCCAGGACCATAAAGCTGCCCTTCCAAATGCAAATTCTCCTCCTCGTCTTCTTTTCTTATCGCTTTTATTTTCAATTGCGCCTCTTTTGCTGCGTCGGACAGAGAGCGCTCAGCATGTCTGATGCGTTTATCGTCGGCTTCACAATAAAAATTGTAAGCCTGCAGACCTATATCCATCTCCAGAGCTTTCATAATTCGAAAGACACAGTTCAGGCCATCATTAAAATTGCACACTGCAATATCAGTGGCAATATACAGAACTTTCTTGCCACTCGAGTACGATTTCGGAGCCAAGTTCCAAACGGTGGCATTGAAACTTTCGTTGCTATTCTGAGTATAACCTTCTAAGCAACGGTGCAGCAACTAATCTCGACTCAATTCCGTATAAACAGGCTCAATGGCTTCGCAAACTTCTTCAGGAAGTGGCGGTTCATGATGAAACGTGTAAAACGAACCTTCAGCTTGCGCGATTTTCCAAGCACACCTGGAATATGAACAATTATCGTGCTGAGGATTGTTGTCGGTCGATATTTTATGATACAGAGTTGCCCAGATTTCATTCCTCATTTTCTCTATGCAATTTGGATTCCTCCGTATTGCCAAACCATAATAAATTGTTAATTTATCAAACAACTTATTTGTTAAGTTTCAAGACGCATTCCCATTCTATTCTGTACATGATCGATGCACTCTTTTTTATGTTCTTCAAAATTAGCGTACGGTTTAGAATCCAGTATGCCTTTGAAAGTCTTGCTGTCACCATTACCAATATAATACACGTACTTTAGGCCGTGGACACTGTAGGAACGAGAAAACATTTCAATAACAGCATCTACCTCAATTTTACCAGATGAACCTTCATGATTTGCTTGACATAAATCGGCGTGTGATGCATACTACTTTTCGTATTCAGATGTTTCTGTTTTATTTTTCTAGTGCTCACAAGACTTACAATATTTAGATTTTACAGTCAGATCGACGATTTTTTCAGTAAGCCATCCCATCAAAGATACTACTCCAAAAAGCGACGAATACCCTCGGTTCCTCCAAGAACCATCTCGTGAAACGGTAATCCCTTGAGATTGACCATTTTCTTCGCTTTTTCGTCTCTTCTCTTGTCCAGCTTGCTTCATACTGTTATCATGAACTGTTGATGTTGCTATTCAAATGAGATTCACTATTTTATCGTAGAAAGATTGGAAAACAGGACGTGGTAATTCCATAAACACACAAAATGTCATCATTCCATTCAGCCCTACTCCTATCAGTCGTATTGCTAACACCATCCGACGATTAATTTCATATGCATTTTGTATAAATTTACTTTTAGGTATAACAATTTCTGGACATTTTGGGCAAACAATCACAATTTTGAAGCCCAAACCCCGAGAACTTCTTTCATGAAAAGTTATATTAGAACCGCACGTTTTACACTTCATATGCTCAGCAATTGTAGAAAATACTGCCAAAAAGTTAATGATTCGGTATCCAAACGTATAATTTACATCGAAATCGTCCTCGGATGTTTTCAGCTTTTTTGCCGATGCATTGACGCCACTGGAATCACCTTCAGCTTCGTATCGATTCACCGGACGATTCGCTGATTTATGGCTCCGATGCCGTGTTGGATAGTATTTTTTCTTGCCTTTTCTTTCTGCGTACACTTTTTCTTTTTCCATTTTGCTCAACGTAATAATAAATAATTAAAACTTTCACAAAAATATAGTTTCGAAAGCGAAAATGAGAGCGTCGTTTTCTTACGATATACAGACGCTACACTAACGTACTTTGTTTTGAAACTAGCCTAACTGACTCATAATAGATTAAGATCGAAATCTATAGGAGCATTAGGGAAGTTTGCGAACAATAGGCAAGCCATAAGGCGGTCCTTCTCATCAGGTACATACCTCTCGCAGGTAGGCGATCCACCGTTTCGGAGCGGCCAAACAAGGTCGGTATATATCAAGAAATTTTAAATAAAATTTTTTTTTTCGGGATGGGACGTTTTGTACCATATTCTAGAAGGTTCAAAGCATATTTTAAGCCAATAAAAAAAATCGATTTTTTGAAATTTCTACAGTGGTGTTGCCCCTTAAACGATCCTCTTTTTAAATGATTTTCGTAGCAAATGTCGCCGAAAAATGTTCGGCAATAAATGGTACATTTTCTGAGATTTAAAGACTTTTCACACACAAGAATTTTCATACATTTGTGACATTTGTTTGCACCTGCACATACATTTTTGCATCTGTGATCTTCGATTCGATCACAACTCTTGTTGCAAGGTATACAATAACATTGGGTTCCAGCTGCACCTGTTAAATTAAGTATCGGTTGAAACTGCTTTAAACGTTCATAGTACGTGATTCGTAAGGTATAAAAAACACTTGTATGGTTATCGATAACAAAACAGGTACCATCATAAACTGGTGGAGACCCCTTTCCAAAATTACTCAATAAGTATACAACGATAGCTGTACCTCGGGTAGAAAAATAAACTTGAAAACGATGAATTTCTTCTAGAACGCAACCTTCAAGTATCACCTGGATATTTGCTAAATTTAAAAGTTCTTCAGCGGCTCTCTTTTGAACTGTACCTTTGGCTTTTCGTATAAGTTCCCAATATTCGCGCAAGTTACCTGATCGTATCTGTTATCTAATAACGTAAGTATAAGCTACAACCAACGATCGTGGTAAACAAAGATTATCATCGTTTCTTATGCATAATATAGACTTTTTATTTACAGCTTCTTCGGTTAATCGTTCACGTTAAAGCCTACTACACTGCTCACAATAGCACAACTAATTGATAAAGTATCATCAATATTAAAATCGTTAGCATTCTGGGCTGCGTTGAACAATAAACTCCAAAGATCTGCATTAAAATTCTGAATAGGCCTAAATGAAGCCATAAAGGTCCGTGGTTAAATCTTGCAGAATTTATTGTACTCCTATAAAATCAGTGGGTCCGCTTTATCTGAAAAGCTGCCTCTGTAGACTACGCATACACTCCTCAAGCCAGAGATAAAGGTTTGTATCTAGCACTGGTGGTGGTATTCTACCTTGTATCTTTCTACCCTCGTAACCAAACCGGCAATAGTGTCGTGTAGACTCATTTTCCACGATAAAGTGAGGTCGTACTCCTTCACCGTGCTGTAAATGTCCATCTGTAAGATTGATTGCAAAATGTTGATTTTGAAAAATTATAAAAAAAATTTTACAATCTTACTTTTGTTATTTTCTTTGTCTTCTTCTTCAACGCCTGTATCAGTATTGCTAGTAGTATTATTTCTGCTGCTACTGCTACTGCTACTGCTGCTAGAGTCTGTATCAAGCTCTTCTTCCTGTGTCGTGGTACTGGATATGTTATCTGAAACTAGAGTATTGGGGTGTTCCATAATAATAATAATGTAAAAAATATAAGTTTTTACTTTATTTTAACACAACCAGTACTCACGATTTAGGTTATGCTAATTGGGCGGTTGCACACTTGAACTGTTTGATAATCCAGGTTCTACATTTATCGGATCTAAAACTAAAACTATTGGGATGTGACATAATACTAGTAAGATAAAAGATATTACGTTTTATTTTATCACATTCAATACTTACAATTTCTTATATTAACGTTGTGTCCTTGTACGCCTGAAGTTGTCGGTAATACAGCTTCAATGGGTATAGGATCTATAATCAAAGTATTGGGACGTACTTAAATTTACTAAAAAATAATATTTAATTGTAGCACATCCAATACTTACGGTTAAATGTGTTTTGTATGCCTGCTGATGATGGCCCAGGTTGCTAATCATCATGATAGATACAACTCAAAATAGCCTCATCAGCCACTGTGTTGTCGAGCATTTGATTGATCATTAACAGCATAGGGTCTACTGATTTATAAAAGTTAAAAACTTTATAAAATGAATGGACCAAATACTTACAATGATGAGGAATCAAGCCGCTAGCCAGAGGATTCGTGTGATCGTTGCGTTGCCTAATAGCTTGGACAACGATCGACAGAACGTCTTTATTATGAAAGACCCCGACATGATACATATAATTAATTGTCGTTATGCAACAATGTAATAAAAGAAAATGTAATTTTTTTATTAAAATTTCTACGGGTAATCGTTCAAGATCACTACACGATACCGATCCGCAAATTGATCGAATATGCGGTTCGCGAGCATTCGCTATGCGCAGAGCTAGTCGTAAAATTTTAATTAAGTGGCTTGTACTGATTCTGATCATTTTTAACACAGTTGTTTTACACACGACTGACCGAAATGTACTTAAGATTTTTTTCTATAGTTGTCCTTAAATACAGGTTTCTGTGTTTCATGTAGTGGGTTAAGATAATCTTTAGCTCTTAGATGAAAATCTTTCATTGACCGTACTATCTAATTTCGCACCAATTTTGTCGAGAAATTTTCAACAACCCCTGTAATTTGATACAAGACTTATCAAAGTGCAGTTGCACCTAGCTACGTCATTTCATTTGTATGTGGAAATTTCTATAAAGTATTTTACATGTGTCATGTAACATGATCTTCTGCAATTTTGCTTTTAAAAACTAAATATGCACGTTTAAGCTATTGTATAAAAAATTTCCATAATTACTAAAACCATGATACCACCCCACCCAACCTCCTCAATGTCAGCATGAAAGTAGATACAATGATATTATCCTCTCTGTATTTTACAAGTGACTTTACTCTCAATTGTCTTCTTATTTTGCGAGTTCGCAATGATTAAGGGGGCAGGCCTGAGTTAAACCCAAAAAAGACTTTTTTCTACAAGTCCAGAAACCTTTTTATGTTTAAAAGCAATCATTCTGAAAAATTTTATGTTACTAAAGCACAATAATATCTTAAATTTAACCGTTGTAAAACTTCAGAATTTTGACCGAACATTTCACAATAAATCCCTGTTTTCAATACCATATTTATTAAAGGAACTTTGATCCTAACACGATTCAAGGTGACATGGTGAACCAAATTTCTTTTTTCGACGGTAATTCGATTCCTTTTGACATGTATTATAAAAAGAGCGGAGCACTTTTTCGCTAAAATTTTGTTGTTACTTTTTTTCGAAAATCCAATCAATTTTTTAAAAGTATTAAAAAAAATTTCTAAAATAATTGATTGGGTCTCCGAAAAAAAATAATAAAAGAAAATTTAACAAAAAAGTACTCCGCTCTTTTTGTAATACATGTCAAAAGGAGTCGAATAACCGTCAAAACAAAATTTTTTGTTCATCGTATCCCCCCGAATCGTGTGAGGATTTGATTTGATTAACTTTGAGTTGCATTAATAAATATGGTATTGAAAACAGTGATTTATTGTGACGTGTTGGGTCAAGATTCTGAAGTTTTACAACAGTAAAATTTAAGACAATATTGACCGCCCTCTCTTCCGATGCACGCAGACGCGGGAGGAGAGAGGATTCACAGCAGCAGCGGCGGCTTCCTCGAGGCACACCATCTCGGCTGTAGCCACGAGAGAGAGAGAGAGAGAGAGAGAGAGAGAGAGAGAGAGAGAGAGAGAGAGAGAGAGAGAGAGAGAGAGACCGACACGGCTGTCGACAGAGGGGAGAGCTAGCAGCCGCCGCGCCGCGAGCCGCATGAAGCTGCCGGCGTATCATAGCGTAAGCTGACGCGCGCACGTCACCGCTGCCAACTGTGATGGTCCGGCAGCGACAAAACCGAAAGCGCCCGATATAGATATACACGCCGGGTTGCCCGTGCGTGTATATTTAGCTATTCATATTGCCCGCGTTTCGGGGGCAGGGCGGCAATCGCGGAGCGGACTAATGGTCATTAGCGACTCAAATCGCCGCAGACTTGGCCTTGATTTTCACATTTAGGGAAAATCAAAGCCAATCACCGTGAAGAAAGGGGCGGAAGCAACAAGTGTGTGGGCTGAAGGTGGTCGAGAAGAAGAGCAAAAATTTTGGAAGAGATTTCCGCCCTCTCCGATTTTGAGCATTGCCTGCCCGCCCGTCAGCGAATATAGACGCACATTGCGAAGATTGCCTGCCCGTCTGTGACCGAGTACAGACGCGTCTAGAAACCTTAATATTGAACTCAGACATTGCTAGCGGGATTATTATCCGACGGAAAATTAGCGACCAGATTGTGAGGAGCATCGTTAGGCATCCAGGATTTGCGACGGTGAGTGGACTGTAATTGTCGAGCTTCCCTCGACACTTATAGGAAAAATTTTACGGAACAATTATCGTATATTGCCGCCATGTGCTCGGGGTTTTATACAGTAAATTCGTGGTGGTGTGACACCGTTATATAGGATCAGTGCGCGTCGGGCCAGCATTAAAATTACGAAAATTAGTGTGGAGAAAATTACGCGATTCGGAAAACTCCGGAAAACGTGGTGATTTGGTCGTCGCGAGAGACGCGTGCGAGGGCTAGCGTAGCCATATTGTATAGCGACCGATTGATTCATTGCGCGAAAATTGTTAATGTGGCGACCGTGCGTATTATAACTGCAATAAAGCTTAGGTACTTAAAGAGAAAATTTTGTGTATTTATTATATAATTAGTAATTCCTGATTTTCCACTTCACGGAACTTCCTCTGGGAAAGGACTCGTGCAGAGTTAGCCGCGCTTTACCAGGCGCCCATTAATATAGAGAAATTCGGTAAAGTGTCCAGAAAAGTCTAATAAATAAGCCGTCGTAACGAAAGCCACGTTACAGTAATAACAGATTTAAAAATCGTCTTCTGATTTCTCATTATCAGATTTATAAATATTTATTGATTTTGACAATTATGTTAGTTCAGAGGCATCAGTTTCATTATCATACAGTTTTGAAAGCAAACTCTTTATAGTATTTGTTCAAACCTCCCGCACTCTGTATGTGTCTAGTTTGTATTAAACTAAAATTGTTCTAAGTGATTTATCATTAACTTTCGCTTTTCAATTTTTATTAATTACTTTCATAAAACAACAAACTTAAATTTTTATTCATTTTAATTTCAGGCTATTTATAGTGCGGTGATTCATATGTCGTTTTACAATTATTATTGCATAAGTACTTTTCTTTTTTAAATAATCATTTTAATCTTTACTTTTGGATATCATGAAGAAACTATAATGCATAAAATTTGTGCAATAGTATATACCTTTAAGTCTTTTATTTAATACGAAAAACATGCTTTTATTTTATAGTTTAATTTAACAACTTTTGATTTTGAATGAGTCTAGCCTTTGTTTCGTTGTTATATTAGTTTAAATTAAAACTACTTATTATTATATTTTATAATATAATTAAATGAGCAAATTCATTAAAATACGAAACGTTTGCATTTATAGATTATAGAGTGATTAGATTATAGACATTTTTTATGAACCATAGACAACGGATTTTAATCAAACTTATACCTTTACGCATTCTCGTAATATAACTTTAAATTGTAGCTTATGTAATTAATAATTTATTTATATTCTCGAAATTGTATTCTATTGTATAAACAATACATTTATGCCGCAATATATCTAAAAAGTTATTTTGATAATCTCATGTGTTTCAATGCACACTTTACATTTATTTACTTTAAAATATATAGATATTACCACTTATCATTTTCAATTAATTTTACCGTCTTATTTCCAACTGTATACAACATCTTCAGTTTGATGAAAACAATCTTAGTTTTCATTTGTTATATTTTTTACCTAGAAAAGACGAAAAAATTATTTATTTATGATGTATTATTGATTTTCAAGGTATCTAGTACTTAAAACTGACGTTTTAGATACCAAGTAGGAATGTATAAAAAATATATAAACTTCAATAATCATTTCTTAATAGCAGCATTTTTTTAATTTTTCGCGCTTTCGGCTCGCAGCACCGCGCTCTGTCGTCCAGCACTACCGAGTAGTACTGACTGATTGTCAGCTAATCAGTTTCTGACAGTCAGTTTTAGTGTTTACTTTTATTAACATAACCTTTTAACCCTTAGCGGCCACATGGGGTAACTCATAACCCCACGCTGAAAAACCTAGTTAAGACATATGGCTGTTTTAACACTTGTAACCGATTGTTTCATGTTTGTTGAAGTGTTCTTCAATATTTCTAATGATTTTTATCGGTCTATTTATAGATGGCGTTCTAAAAACTGGTCAAATGTTTTAAATGTTTTAGACCTCCAATTTCACTTTTTCTGAGCCTGGGGTAACTAGTTACCCCGTGTGGCCGCTAAGGGTTAACTTAATAGTGCAGAATAGTTATTATAAAAGTGAATTATAAAGAGCAAATTTTTTAGCCAGATAAGTATTTTCGTTTTATAAGTAATCGAAATATTGAAAAGAATATATTACTTTGTGATATACTTATTTGTCTTTTTTAGCAAAACAATATATCATTATTGAAACAATTTTGAATATGAAGGCGTCAAATCGAGGAAGTTACTAGATTTTTAAAAGGTTAGTCTTATTATGTACACAAATTATTTAATCTTTGAATTGTATATGTTTTTTTGTATTTATACTTATGTAATATAATTTTTTACAAGATACACAAGTATTAAATGACATGTTTTAGTCATCATAATTACTTTAGTGATTAAAAACGTTATTGAATTCTTTCAACTTTGTATTTTCAGATCTTACGCGCAGGCTCCTGATGAGTCAAAGGCACGAAAAATATTTTTCCAAGGCTTAAATTATTCGTAATTCACCCAGCTAGTGGATGATGCTAATTAGAATACATCAAATTATGATTAACATGTAAGAATTGTACGATCAATAGAAAACTATGTGAATTTTCAACTTTTTTTTTTGTTTTAGATACTGTAAATAGCTTCAGTGATTTGTGCAAGCGAGAATAACAAAATCTAGATAGCTTTATCCAGTAGTGGTATGTATTTCAAGTATTTTAAGCCCTGGTAGACCCACTATCATGAACATTGGTGGTATGGAGCATGTGCGTATGAAAAAAATGATACTAGTAACTTATCTACCATATTTTATCGATAATAGTTCTTTTCTGGTGAAATATGTTAAATTAGTGTAATTACTAATAATGAATCAAATTTATAATATAATTTATAATAACTACTTTTTTGACAACTAAAAAATAAAAAAAGCTGTTGTAGGTATGTTACCCCCTTAAACCGGAGAAAAGGTCTATGACTCTAGCTCGGGTTACGATGTGGCGCGCTGCAATACATCGCCTGGGACTTCATGGAGGGCCTGGCTCACTCGACTAGAATCTCGACTAGAATAATGAAGCCCTTGTGCCTGCCACATGTACTCGACAATTTAAAATTTTCTTCTCTGCATCGTAGTTACGAACATTCCATTCTTTGTCACAGATTTTTACAGGCGATTGATTGGAACTTAACAAAACTCTGAAACAAATCATTTTGTTAATAACAACGATTTTAAAACTTCACTGTTAAGACAAAAAATTATTTTTTTATCTTTGAACTTTTACAGACTGAATCGAAGGAATGTTTTATCATAAAGGCTTTGCCATACAACATTAAATACTCCAATTTGTACTTCGTTAATATTTATTTTGTTTTACTTGAAGTTTTTATCTTTATCTTTCTGCCATTTAATCCTTTTAAAATTTATTCAGCATATTGAGAATACTTTTCAACATTTCGTTGATAGAATTATTATTCCTTTTAAAATTCCACACATCTGCGTGCTGAAGTCACTACTCTCACGTTGTTATAGTAGATTCGAATATAATAATCAACTTTTATTAATCATCAGTTTTTCTTAATTCACACGTTTTTCACTTATTCTTCTCGATTAACATTTTATTTCTTTGTGCACAGAAATGTACTTTCAATATAAACAGTTAAATTTACACAGTTGAAATCACAATTATTTAACCACGTATCTGGGCACATAACCTATTGTAAATGGGTGTTAAATAAATGATAAAACACAATATATATTTCAATTAAAATAACTTTTGTTTATTCAAACTCGCACAAGGAAGGAATAACGTCAGCAATGTGCGACTGTTATAACTAGACACTCTAGTACAACTGAAACACTCAACAAAATAGAGAGTAATTTTCTGGGTTTTTCCGTAATCGACCGCTAAGTGGATAAACTTTTTAATTTTCGAATCCGAAATTGGTAAAAAATGCGATTTTAACCGTATGGCCGCCCCCCTCTCTCTCTCCTTTTCTCTCTCTCCCTCCCCTCTCTCTGTCTCTCTCTCTCTCTCTCTCTCTGCTTCTCTCTATCTCTCTCTCTCTCTTTCTCTCTCTCTCCCACGTTCCCTTTGTCGATACAGTTCCCAACCTCGGCGTGGAGATGGACGGAAGGTTAACATGGAAGCCGCAATTGAATGCGGTCAGTAAGAAAGTTAATAGAGCTCTGTATAGTCTGAAATTATTTCGTTCTTGCACCACGGAGATACTACGGAAGCAGCTGGCATGTGTACTGGTACTACCTCACTTAGACTACTGCTCAGTGGTTCTTCTTGACGTGTCAGGGGAGCTTCAGACACGACTACAACGTTTACAGAATTCATGTGTGAGATACATATGTGGTGTTAGGCGTGATAAACATATCACCTCCTACAGGGAAAGACTGGACTGGCTGGATCTGAAGGTGAGGAGGGAGTATTTTATGGGGCTGTTGCTTTACAAAGCGATTGTCCTGCGGCAGCCACCATATCTTACTGCCCTTTTTGAAAAAAGCCAGGTCAGAACTTCAGGTAGGGGTGGTACGAAGGAGCTCTCGGTTTCGGGGTCGCGCACCGATAAGGGCCTTTTCTCGTTTTGCGTTCAAGGTGCGCACCTCTGGAATTCGCTCCCAAGCAGTGTAAGGTGCCTGTCACCTTTTTGTAAATTTAAAACGGCGTTAGGCAGGCACCTTAAACAATTACATGGTGACGGAAATACACAGAAGTGAACTTTTCGAATACTGATAAATAAATTGTTTTCGTTCATTTCTGTGTAGTCCCAATCTATTTTAAGTATTTATTTAAGTCATTTATTTATTTAAATTATTTATTTATTTTATTTATTTTATTTATTTATTTATTTATTTATTTATTTATTTATTTATTTATTTATTTATTTATTTATTTATTTATTTATTTATTTATTTATTTATTTATTTATTTATTTATTTATTTATTTATTTATTTATTTATTTATTTGTCTATTTGTTTATTTGATTGTTTGTTTGTTTGTTTGTTTGTTTGTTTGTTTGTTTGTTTATTTAATTTATTTATCTAACTTATTTATTTAATTTAGTTACTTATTTAATTTATTTATTTACTTAATTTATTTATTTATTTAATTTATTTTAAGTGTTAAGTGTTAAGTATGAATGTATTTATTAGCGTGAATTGTAAGAATGTCATATAAATGAGTGTGTTTTTATTTTTTGACGTGATAGATCTACGTGCAATTTTGGAGGAGTGTGTGTATGTATTCCTTATATTTTTATTGTATTTTGTTATCCTTATTATATTTATGTTATTATGTATTGACGACGCGTATTCTGTGATGTACCATTTGACTATGACTAGTTTATGATATATAGATTTTATAAATTGACGAATTGTTACAGCGAATAATGTTACTTCTTATATAAGAAACGCAATAATGAATGTTAAATGTGAGATAATAAATGTATAAACTGACTGATATTTTAATTATTTTAACTATACATGTACATGCAATTGTAACAATTTCGTCATTGATGAATAAATAGTATATCTATCTATCGATCTATCTATCTCTCTCTCACTCTCTCTCTCTCTTTCTCTCTCTCTCTCTCTCTCTCGATGCCATACGGCTAAAATTAGCCCTGGCAAATAAATCAATTAATCTCTCTCTCTCCCCCTCTCTCTCTCTTTCTCTCCCTATTTCTCTCTTCCTCTCCCTCTCTCTCTCTATCTCTCTCTCTCTTCTCTCTCTCTCTCTCTCTCTCTCTCTCTCTCTCTCTCTCTATCTCTTCCTCGTTCTGTCTCCCTCCCTCTCTCCCAGTCTCTCGCTTACTCTCTTTCTCTCTACATTACTCGCATGTCACATTTAAGCTTACGTGGAATACTTAACTAAATGCGTTAACCGCGCCCTTTTTGGGTTAAAATTCTTTAGATCCTGCACCACCGAGACTCTGCGTAAATAACTCACATTGATTTCTTATCTTAACTACTGTTCGGTTGTTTATCTTGATGTGTCTCAAGAACTGCAAACTAAACTACAGCGAGTGCAAAACTCATGAGTTAGATGTATTTGTGGTATTGTAAGGAATAAGCACATCACCCACTACAGGATGAAACTGGGCTGGTTAAATATATAACATCGTCAAACATATAGTACCGCACTCCTCTATAGAACTATAAGGATAGGGCATCCTCACTATCTCAATAATCTTGTAAAAAAATCAAACTAGGACATTCAGGAGGGAGGCAAACCATACATCAGTTCCAAGGTCGCGCACTAATGTCGACTTATACTCTTTTAAGGCCCGCGGTGTGTGTCTCTGAAACTCCACCCCCACAGTTTTAAGTACAGCCATCGCTTTGCAAGTTTAATACAGTCGTAAGCAGGTTATCTGAGTGCGCAAAATCGAATAATGTTAAATGCAATGTAGTTAGTCGGACTTGTTCTATTCAATTATTTATTTAACTTATTTAACATTTTTTATGATTATGTGAGTGTATTTATTAGCATGAATAATAAGGTGATTGTAGGCGTGATTTGATGTGTATGATAGTGATTTATTATAAATTTGACACGATACATATTATATTGCGCAATTTTTTAAGACTGACCATCTCTATGAGATATTTTAAAATAATGACAAAACTGTACATTGTAAATAGCAAATCAAAGAATTTTATAGTATGCAATGATTTTATTATTCATATTTTATTTTATCTATTACGTTGAAGTACGTGTATGAAGTATTAACATAACTGAGAGTATGATCATATGCGTGCAATAATATGAACAAGTGTGTCTATCTTACATAATGATGCGGAAGATAAATACTGTGAAGTCTTCCTTTAAGATTGACGATCGTTATGTGACATTTGGTATAATCTAGATTGACTGAAATGTATGTGTAATAATGTATACTATATTTTGATTCTAAAACAGAAATAAAATGGTATGGTATCTATCTATCTATCTATATATCATACACATCTTACACACACGCACACGCACGTACACAAGTGGTAACAGTAATGCGTTTGCGTATGGAAATATACAATTATGACGAAGACGGCTACACAAAGAGTATTAAAACTGTCATAAACACAAGAAAAAACATTAATATTTATTCCTAAATAACAAAGGGAGCTAATTAATATAATAGAGGATTGGTGCAGTTATTCTTGTGGAATTTAGTAATAAACAAATAAATAAATTAACATGAAGGAAAAAAATTAGTTTTTAGTACTGGAAACGATATGATATGTTTAGATATAATTCATCTTCTGGATAAATGAAAAATAATCTATAACTTCCATTTGGCCTATGTTTTACTCTTGAATAAAACGAAAAAAATAGTTAGAAATTTGTTAAGGTTGGTGCTGTGATTTTTACATAATTAGATAACAGTCAAAAAATTGTTCACATGTATAGATTAGTAGTTATTAAAAGTACGTCTTACTTTTTTTCAATTACGGCTTGAGTAGGTAGCACAGTTGATGATTTTATATTTTCCATTGTATGTTCTGTTGTTGATTTAACCGTGTTATCACAACTAGACTCAAATGGATGATTTTCAGAAATATTGGGATTCAATTGAGCATCTAGTAGTTTAGTAAGTACTGACATTTTCATTTTTTGAGCTGTATGATATAAAGCATTCTGTTCTGATGTCCAATATTCCAACTGTCCAGTATACATGAAACTAAAATAGATAAAAATAGGAATACACTCAAATAAATTTTGAAGTTTATGTGACAAATATTAACAATATTTTATTAACTCTCAGTTACCCCGCGGGGTCAAAACGGACTAGTATTATTAAAAATGTCACGCCATTTCTTTGTACATAAGGGTGGAGAGGTCTAGGTTTAGAGGTGGAGGGAGACTTATAGGATTAAAGTATGTGTTCGACCCTATACCAGCTTTGATATACTATAATCAGCTTAGTAATAGTGTTTGAAAGTTAACAAAGTCCTCACCACAAAACAGTAAAAAAATTTTATTTTTAGATGAATTACATTGGCCTATTTCTTTATAAAATACGACTCAAGACCTTTTCATTGCTATGTTACTTAATTCTTAATGGGCTAGACAAGTTTCTCACTTTCAAAAAATCGATTTTTTTTTGCATTTTACGATAGTTTAACATTTAAAGAATAATATCCAAAAATATTAGAGTCGGATCTGAAATATTATCAAAATGGCAGGTTACTGAAGCGAAGCCGCTCGGCAGTCAGGTAGTCGACTCTCGCCGGCGGGGCGGGGCTCCGGATACCTGGGCTCGATTTAGACTCTGATACGTTTAAAACCGACGTTAGAGGTATAAATGTGATCCCCTCAGTTCCCCGAATACACAATAAAGCCTTTGTGTTTATTGGAAACTGTTAGTCGATGCAGGCATTGGGATTTGTGAGAGACCGTACGTGCGAAACGGTCGCCTTGGATCAGTTCGCTTTGAGCAGCCGTATAGAACACATCGCATCCAAAATTCAATCCAAAATGAGTGAAGAAAGTCCATACAAAAATCAGAAAGGTGCGAAAGAAACTCCAGTCTACAGATCTATAAGCAGGAAGAGAAAATTTGTCGGAAATCGACACGCGCTAGAGCAGTCAACCAAGTTCACCAGTACGACTGCTGGAAAATTGTTGAAGGTTCTATTATAAACAAGTTCAAGCATGATTATCTTTCACTATACCCAGCTGTTTTAAAAGCTTTACATCCAATTTACACGGACTTGAAGACCGAATTATTAAACAGGTGTATGGGAAGCAATACACAAAATAATAATGAGAGTTACAATGGCTTATTATGGCATTTTTCTTCAAAACACCTCCACAGTGGCTTAAAAACGATTGAACTGGTCAATTATTTTGTTGTTGAAATTTTTAATGACGGCTTTCAAACAATATTATGTATATTTAAAACCATGGGAGTGATTATTGGACCCTGTGCTAAAGATTATGTCGACAAGCGCGACTTGATGCGCATCCAGCTAGCGGAGAGAATGCACCTGAACGATTTAAAGGAGGCTCGGACAGCTCGTAGGAAGTCTGCAGCAGCTCAGCAACTACTTTTTGAGCAAGAGGAGGATGAATTGTATGGGCCTGGAATAGCAGAATAGCTGTAAGTATGATAAATTTAATTTTATAACATAAAAATCAATAGTTAAAACTTTAAACGCGAATCGATTTGAAATTTTTAGTGTACACTCAGCATATGTCTTTACATACCATGAACTAGGATCTTTTTGATCCGTTAAAAAATGCAAATTTTCAATGCAAGAAACGGACATTTTTCTTTGCAAATTCAAAACTTATTTTCAAAACGCCGCCATTTCGTCAATTTTTTATGCTTTTCAAAAATCCTAGTTCATGATATGCAGAATGTTATCTAGTTTAACGCCTGTTTTGTTTCTTTTTTATTTCAGGCACTTTGACGTCACTTACAACTGCAGCCGATTTGCTACTTTTTTCTATGGACCTCCAAGAAATGGCTTATATCTCGGCTATAATTCTATATTTCACCGTGAAAAAATTTGTAATTTCTTTTTTAAAATCCCAGAAAATCGATCCCATTTTCAGTACTAGAAACTGGTCGAGCCCCTTCAGGGGAAAACCTGATTTGAAGGGTAAAAAATTTCGAATTATTTTTGCTTAATCGATAGTTAAAGTGTTCAAGAATATATTCCCAAAGTTTCAGAACCCAATTCGAAGTATTTTAAAAGTTGTAGAACACATGGTGAATCAGAATCTCTGCCCCTCAGTTCGAATTTACTACTCGTCAGATGTTTACATGAGTAACGCATCACTTATAGTATTGTAATTTTGTATTCCAATAGGTATATAAAGGCTACAAAATATAAAAAATATGTAAGCTTGGCGACAAGAAGAGATTGACCGATCTCGTAATAAAATAATTAACCACTTACTACAGTTTAACCGTATGAAAAAAGGATTATGGTAACACTCTACCATTAATGCTCGATCGATGGAAAGATGAAACGTGGTAATTACCCCGCATGCTCCGGCAGTTGGTGCGAGTGACGCAAAGCCGAAGCCGCCGGCGAACTTGTAAACTATAAATATCCTACTCCTGCTATAAACCCTGATATTCAGAAATACCTTGCTTCGATCTATAAAGATCTTTCCAATGAAGATCTTTTGACTAAGTGTTTAGTCAGACACACAGAAATTCCAACGAATCCTTCAATTCGACTGTGTGGCGTACGGTTCCTAAACTCCTCGATTCGCACGGTGGTCCTCGGCAAAATTCAACCGAAACGTGTTTGCACTTTGGATTTTCCTTTTGCACATGATTTGAGGCCCTTTCAGGACCACATTTCAATAGAAACTAAAATCGAGGAATGAGCATTTTTTTTAATTCAATTTTGAAAATTTTTTATGGGTAGTCAATGACAAAAATTTTTTTTTATGGGTAATCTAGAATATTTATTTTTATTATAGTGTTTAACAATTGAATTATACATTAATTACATATGTACAGTACACTTTCTCGCAAATATATACAGAAATAATCACAATTTATGCTGCAATGAAAGCATAATAAGATTAATAAGTATAAGAACATTTGAAATGTGTTGTGAATTATATTCGCAGACTGCTCTTAATAATTTATTTGCATAATCTGGATGTTTTTTTGATACTTTATACTTAGCCCATGTTTTTGAAAAATCATAATGCACTGCTTGCATAGCTTGCTCACTATAAAAGCCGAGACCGAGATTATGTTCAACACAAAATTCTTTTACATGAAAAAAAACTGCGTGGACTTTCGGTGTTACAGATATACCTAAAGATAGATACGCATCTTTGAACGCATCTATATATTCAACAAATTTCGGATTTAAAGAAACAGTCAACAACGGTTTTGAACTTTTCAAATACATCCACATATTTCAAACAACCCAGGTTACGGTTGGATCGCAAGAACCTTTTTTAACAAATTGGAAGTTATCTGTTCTTTAGATTTCAAATCTAGTGAAGTAACACAGCTTGAAATTTTGCGTACTACAGTAGCTTTTCTACAAATATGACTTTTACCTGCATGTATTTTAGAAAAACATTTTGAGCAGCATTTCATAACTGGAGGTTTTCTTTTTTTTTTTTCTTCATTCAGCTGAGACTTACGTTGAGTTCCAAAAACATTATTGGGAATAACTTTGTCCTTGCCATTCTTTCTTGCTCGTTCACAAAAAAAAAACAATTACACTTTGCACTTGCATTTGATCTTGTATCTTTCTTCAACCTATATTGCGAGAAATCTATTGGCGAGATCTTTTTTTCGTCGAGATTTTTACGGTATAAATTGGACTTGCAAGATGCATACACTACTTTTGGAAGGCACTCATTTTTTTCGTCATAACTTTTAAACAGTTTACATATTTTATCTCTCAAAGCTGATGTTATGTCAATAATCCGTTTACTTTTATCCCAACAAAGTAAGCAAATAACAGAGCGATTTTCCTCATGAGTACGCGCGTAGTTTTTTATAATAATCGGCGGCATGGTGTTAAACAGACTGCTACAAAAGGACTGACTGAATTATTGTACATTAACATCGTTGGAATTTTCAGATATACAAACACATGCTCGACAACACACTCACGAATATACGCGACACATATATACGCTTAGTTTACAAATGGTTTTGATCTTGACTGAAGGTATATTTCTATACACATTTTCATCCTTACAAGGTACTTATAGAATGCATTAGTGCCCAGTAGTATTAAGTTTCAATTAATTTTTTAAAATACTTTGAAAGTATATGATTTATATTAACTTTTACCACGATTATATTTTCAACAGAAAAAAAAACATTATTTTAAATTTATATTTATAATGTAACATATACTTTTGTACATATTTGCGATAAAGTGTAATTAATGTATAATTCAATTGTTAAACAATATAATAAAAATAAATTTTCTAGATTACCCATGAAAAAAAATTTTCGTCATTGACTACCTATAAAAAATTTTCAAAATTGAATTAAAAAAAAGTGCTCATTCCTCAATTTTAGTTCCTATTGAAATGTGATCCTGAAAGGGCCTCAAATCATATGCAAAAGGAAAATCCAAAGTGCAAACACGTTTCGGTTGAATTTTGCCGAGGACCACCGTGTTCGGGCTTAAAAATTAATCAAATCGCTGTATATTTGGGTGCGAGGTTGTCCCATATTTATTGCCCTATACAATAATAACCCCGCAAAGTACGCTCTTCTTTCCTTTACTGTAAGCCAGCCAAGATATTTCCTGTGAGGAGTGATGTGCTCATCCCTTCTGACACCACATATGTATGTCACACATGAATTTTGAAGTCGTTGCAACTTCGTCTTGAGCTCATCAGACACATCAAGGTGAACCACGGAACAATAAGAATGTGCTAATCTAATAAGTATATCTGACAAATAAATGAACACAGACTCTACCTTGAAGAAGCGCGCGACAAAATGTAGAAAGAAGCGCAAACTGGAAAAGAAAAACGCTGCCAAATGCTTTGGCACTGTACTTTCTTAAAGAGAATTTAATTAAAAATAACAACGCATTCTCGCTCTTTAACGCTTTCTCGAAAGTATATTTTGAAGGTTACTTTTTAATTAAAAAATCTACTTTTATTGTATTTTGTACAAATCTATCCATCCACACACCCCCACTCATCCACACATACTACACTCTCATCCACATACATACATACCGATCCGTCCACATACACGCTTATCCATCTACCTACACACCTAATTGAACATGCACCTGAATGAACCCATATATTTCACATTTTTAGTGAATTAAAAGAACGGTTAAAATTTCAAGGAGAACAGAGACCTGAGATTTTGAATCATTTTAAAATTATAGAAGAAGGCACCGAAATACACCAACAAACATCTAGCTACACACAGATATACACTCACCACCCATATACACTCATCCAAACACGCACTTAACAAAACAGACACTCACCCAATCACACACAGACACACACATTCGCACACACTTATCAAACCACACACACACACACACACACACACACACATTTACTCATCCAATCACACACGTATACTAGAGCGGAAACGAAAATTTAAAAATGCGAAAATCGGTTTGATATTGTGCGCAAAAGTTGTGAATTTAAATGAGTACTAGCCTAATACTTGTCTTTTCCCTTGTGACTATCCTAACCTGAACGAAGTTCGACAGTTGACTGTGCCAATCAGAATACGCGACCAACCTCGCGCATCCCGTCTATCCCTCTCCGTAACACTGGCGTTCCTTGAGTATTTCGCGTGTCGTGAAGCACCCAGAGTCGCGGATGTATTTTACAATAAAAAGACACATACACAGGTCCTGCAGTTACATGGGCAGGTGTACGCATACCTTGCAGTAAACGCATACTGCCGAAGGCTGATCGTAAGTCTGCCCCAAGATGATGCACAGTGTCACAAACAGTACCCTAACATTCATGAAAACAAGAAATACACCTATGTAAAGTACACTGACGTAACAGCAATACAATAAAACGAACAGATAGAATCACAATTATTAATATTTTCATTGGAGTAGTATTACTTTTCATATATATAATTCATGAGCTTTTATATTTTATCAAAATAATAGATGAAAAATGAGATAGCTTGCAAACATTTCAAGCTATCACTTTCGTTAAAAATTATATAGACGACTAAAACAAAAGCCTTATCTCACGCACATAATATCATAATATAGGATTACATTATAGCATCACCTCATTTATTTGTAACAACGCTATAAATATGCATACACTCTTGAACCAGATATGAATATATGTTAAGAAACTGACCAAAAAAGCGAAATAACTAATGTACATTAGTTCTGGCTCCTGCTAGCACGTCATACATTCAGGTTTAGAATTGTTTATCACACATACTTACACTCCGTGTGCGTTGTACTTTTGTGCAGAGTAATTTCTCTGTCACATTGCCCCCACCCCCTGCAACTCCGAATGTAATGAGGGATGCGACAACGCACGCATGCACCGGTGGAGTCGTATCTGAAATGCTTTTGCAAAATAAACTCATTTAAGCTGCGTATACTACATCTCGTTCATATCTTATGACTGTATATAGTATTTTCCTTGCTTAAAAAATACTTTGTTCATTTTACAAACAATTAAAAGAAATGATCTATTTCAGTTGAAATTGGTCGATATGTAACTAGATTCGTTGGAATAATTTCATCCATTATAGCTCGAACGTTTCAATTTTGAAATTAATTATACCTCCATATTTTTTAAATAAATCAGCGCCTACAATTACATCCGCTGAAAGTCCCGGTACAACAATAAAAGTATACTCGAAATCAAATTTCGAAATTTTAACATCTAAATACACTTTTTACACACTTTAATTATTTTCCGACCTACTTGAGCACGTTGAGACTATGTCATTATTACAATAATGCTTATTTCTATAATATTATTGAATACATCACAATAAAGTAACACTAATTAATCTTTTAAATTAATTTCTTTACAAACTAAAATAGTTAAATAGAATATGCAAAATGAAATTTCATACAGAGACTTTCCACTTATCACATATACATTAAAGCTATAGAAAAGTAATAATTTCTAAATAAAACAATAAGTTGTATAAAAATACGTTTTTAGCAGACTAACTGTAGGTACTAGTTCGGACTTTCTCTTTTACTTTGCAATCGCATTGGTATGCAGTATGTTTCTCGAGTGGTACAATTTGTTAAAATACATTGTACTGTCCTAAGTCTTCTTCAAGTCACGTTACATGAATCTGATCATTACGTATCTCGGTAGCCGTTGGCTGACAGGAGAGTAGCTAGTGTTTGCAGCATCCGCCGCAGAGCTTGATGCGTATGCAGTTGGGGAAGTCGATGGCCGCGGGCACCACCTGCAGCTCCGGTATGCACATAGCCGGCTTCGGCTTTATCACGTTAGATCGCTCCGCCCTGCAAAAAAAGATCTGTAACTACTTTGCATTTCATCGACTAACTGGGTAGGATAATTCGGGAGGAATAACGTTAAAAAACTTCTAAAATTCCTCGACAGACTGAATCGTGCTAATTTGCTTCGCTAATCCGGTGCGCCAGAATAGGTCGATCTGAAAATCGGGCCCGGAAACACGATTTCCCGGGGGTTGCCATGGTACTGCCTCCGGTCATTGCCTGTCGAAGCGCAACTGTAGCCGAGTGCGAGTGCGAAAACAGCCTTGAACAACAGTTTGTTCTGGATTTTATATATACTCAAACAGTTTGCACCCAAAAAGTAACAATAACACGCACTGCTGCGCGCACTTTTCACACACGTTCGATCGATCTATACATCTAATTTTCGCGAACACTCAGTGATCCTTTTACCAGTCTCTCTCTCTCTCTCTTGCTCTTCGTCGCGCGTCTGCTAGGTACACCTGCTCGTGTTTTGGCTCCTGAATTTACACCCCACTCTGCTGCCTCCTGCGTCCGTGAGCCGGTCTGTTGTGGTGCCTGCACAGTGGAGCATACGAACTATAGCTGTGATAATAAATCACAGCTTCCACTGGTCCATCGGCACGGCTTTTCAACATCCAAGCAGCAACACCCGGCCAGGTGTTTTGAGATTAAGTGAGGTGAATACGGCAGCTTATAATACTTCGCAGTCCTCCTTTTCCAAGAACAACAGTAGCATTAATGACGTGAATACGTCCGTCATTCGTATGTTAGACAGCACTGCGTCAAAAAAGGGAACAACGGTCTCCTGCCTGGTGGAGTACGCGAATTCAACTTCAAAAAACATTGACAATGCACTTGCTAGACATTGCACCTCTATTGAAGGCAGATTGGAGGCAATTGTAAATAGGCTAAATACGTTACCAGCAGTACATACTTTGGCACTTTCAATTGAATCCAAGCTGCAAAAAATTCAGGAAAAACTCTCGAAACAACACTCCCAGCTGAAGGAGATGAAAAAGGAGAAGCAAGTGCTTTGTCAAGAAATTGACAACTTAAAAATCAAAAATAAAAAATTACACGATAGTAATGTCGACACGAACAATTTGTTGAACAAAACAGAGGTAACTTATAATACGTTGCTTGAAAAAATTGATAATTTAGAGCAGACTAATTTTGAGTCACAAACAAAAATTGATAATTTTATAATAAATACTTTTGAAAATGATTTCCAAAACCTAACCAATAAAATCAATAGAGTTGAAAGTGAGAACAAAGAAATAATAACGAATATAGGAAAAATAATAACAAAAGAAGACTTTACCTCTGCATATACTACTACTATCAATAAAATTGAGAGAAACGTAGAAAACATCCAAAAAAGTAACCAACTGATATTAAACAAAATTGAATACCAACAAATCGCAGTGCTCCCAAGTACACAGAACAATACCGTTTCTCTGACAAGTACAAATAAATGTAATAATAATAATAATGCGTCTACTACAAATAGTAATCTACTCGACAACTATAGTAATATAAGCGACACAAATGACAATTGTAATATCAATAATGACGGGTTCATCCAAGTTGTAAATAGCAGAAAAAAAAACATCTAGTCGATTGAATAAGAACAATATTGACAATGATGATGCTGCAGCATCACCTGCACGAAGCACGCGGGTGCAAACGATTGATGGAGGGACAATGCACAGTAAAAACATTAAAAGCGGTAACACGGAGCTAATTATTTCTAACATTTTCGACGGTGATGTCTCTAAGCGTGTGGACGTTGCACACGCGATACTGTGCCGTGTCCTTCCATCCACACGAAAATAAGATATAATAGGCACACGCCTGCTTCGGTCAGAGGAACCGACAGCTGCGGCATCAGCAGATATAAATGGCGAACGTAGACGGTCATCATGGGTTGTTACCCTTTCCAGCAGTGCGTTAGGCGAGAAAATAATGCGAGCCAAAGAGCTAATCACTGGCTTTCATGCTAGAGATGTCGACATTGCAGCTCTTGACCAGGACACAAGGGATGGGATTATCAATTGGAAAATTTTTATAAATGAATTTTTAACAAAAGAATGTTTTATTAAATATAGAAGTCTCAAGGCCCTTGCGATGAGACTCAATTTTAAATATGTTTGGCATAGAGGGGGCCATTTCCTGGTGAAGAGGCACGATGGCGACGTCTCTCATGAATTTTCATCTGCGGCTGATTTACAAGCAATAGTCGCATCATATGCCACTAATCAACCATCACAAACCGTAGATAATATAACAAAAAACGTAGATAAAGAAAGCGCAATTGATAAAACTGTTATTCCGTCAACTGCTGCAAAAAATTGACTATCCGCAGACACTGCTGGGGGGTTCACTGTAAGGAACTGAGAGCAGGTTTTGTCAATGTTACCTCTCTGATGACGCACATTGGCATGATTAAACAACACCTTTCTGCTCGTCCTCCCTACCATCTCTTTGGGGTTGCTGAGTTGCACCTTGACCCTGATGTTGGGACTGATCTCATTCAGATCGACGACTATTTACTACTTAGACTTGATCGCAACAAACTAGGGGGCGGGATGATCCTGTACATTCATAACACTTTCAAGGCCAATTTACTATGCAGCTCTCGAACAACACAGGAGGGCAGGCCATTTATACCTGAATATTTAATGTGCAGTGTTTAGCAGGGCAGCCTTCCCTCCGTCTTTACTGCTTTAATATACAGACCACCACACGTACCGTTTTTACAGGGATCTGACTTAACAGACAAACTAACGACACATACGCAAGACTTTAGTCACAAAATTATTATGGGAGATCTGAATGCGAACCTACTCGGAACGTCAGCCGATGCAAAATTTGTTAGGCGGTTGGCTGATGATCTTAACCTTCAAATAGTTGATCATGGTGCGACTCATCATCTCACAGATTCTCACACGTGGATTGATGTGATCTTGACAGATAATAATGACGTTGTACTGAGCCGAGACAATCGGCCGGCGCCTTTTCCCAGTCATCATAACATCATATAGGTCGAGATTCGGGTCGAAACTGCTGCATCCCCTGTGGCTGAATCTTTCAGCTACAGGGATTTTAAATTGATCCAGCAAGACGACCTCCTGTCTCACCTAGCTGACTGTGATTAGTCGCAGATCGATGGTCCCGCAGCGGGTGTTGACAGTCAATTAGAGTGCCTCAGTGTCAACCTCATGGCTGTGATAGATAAAATTGCGCCGTTAAAAGAATTAACACCGAAACAGAAAACAAATCCACCATGGGTTGATGCTGAACTAATACATCTATAGAAAAAACGTGACTTTGTACGACGACGCTATGCGCGGACCAAATGCGACAGACTGTGGCGGGAGTATCAGAGCCTTGCAGCTGAAGCTGAATTACGAACGAAGGAAACAAGGGAAAGATTTTTACAAAATAGAATTTTTGAAGCAATTGATAATAAGAAAGATATTTGGAAAGAGCTCAAGGCTCTGGGCCTTCTGCCAAAGACAAGAGAGGAGCTTCATGGCTTCTCGCCGGAAGAGCTCAATGCCCACTTTGCAGGGGTGTCGATCTCCCAAAATGAGAGTGATGAAGAACTTGACAACGGGTTGACCACTGCCAGTGATGACGGCTTTGTTTTCCGAGAAGTCAGCTTCTCGGACGTGGTCCTGGCTGTTGCTCACTTCTCATCACAGGCCAGAGGGGAAGACGGCATTCCCCAAAGTATAGTGGCTAAGGCTCTTCCGTTTGTGGGAGATCATATTGTTAAGATTTTTAACTCCTCTCTGTCCAGTGGCATTTTTCCGGGAACTTGGAAGGGAGCTCAGTTGGTGCCTTTGAAGAAGAAGCCTGTCCCATCTACGGTGTCAGATTTCCGACCAATTGCCCTACTGAGTTTCCTTTCTAAGATCCTGGAAAAAATAGTACACGACCAAATAACTGACTTTTTACGAGAAAACAATACTTTGGACCCGATGCAGACTGGTTTTCGACAGAATCACAGTACACAGACAGCACTACTAAAACTGACGGAAGACATAAGATCAGGCATTAACACCAACAAAAAACTATTGACTATTTTGTTGATGTTTGATTTTAGCAAAGCATTCAACACCATCTCACACACTAAACTGCTGCGTAAGCTGATGCGCATGGGATTCTCCAGGAGTGTTCTCCTGTGGCTTAAGTCATATATTATGGGGAGACGACAGAAAGTCGTCACAAACACAAACGGGGATTCAGGTTGGATAACCACCAATCTTGGCGTTCCACAGGGCTCAGTCCTGGGACCCCTGCTTTTCAGCCTATACATAAACGACTTACAAGACGCACTAGACTTAGATGGTGTAGAACATATACTTTACGCTGACGACCTGCAAACCTACACACAAGTGACCCTGAAAGGTCTTTGTGATGGTATCAGTCGCATGTCGGCTGTAGCACGAGCAGTGTCGAACTGGGCAACGTCAGTTGGCCTGCGCCTCAATGTCGGCAAGATAAAGGCGATTATTTTCGGATCTGATCATAACATCAAACAGGTTCAGAACCTTGACTTGCAAGGCATTGAGATACAGGCCGGCGTACACGTTCCCTTTGTCGATACAGTCACCAACCTCGGCGTGGCGATGGACGTAAGGTTAACATGGAAGCCGCAACTGAATGCGGTCAGTAGGAAAGTAAATAGAGCTCTATATAGCTTAAAATTATTCCGTTCAAGTACCACAGAGATACTGAGGAAGCAGCTGGCATGTGCACTGGTACTACCTCACTTAGACTATTGCTCAGTGGTTCTTCTTGACGTGTCAGGGGAGCTCCAGACACGACTACACGGGAAAAACTGGACTGGTTATTGGTATACCTATAACAGGTGCCGGTATTGCAGAAAAATGTGCCACTGAAAGGGTTAAAGTAATTCAACCTGTAAAAATCGTCATCCTGGTTCACTCCTGTTCACCGAGCCTTAACCAAGGAGCGTGATAGGCTTTATAGGCGTTTTAGGCGCTCCAGATTGCCTCTTGATCTGCTATTCTATAGACGAACGCGTGATGAAGCACACCGTGTCATTGAAGAGACGAGACTTAACTTTTACCATGATTGAATCTCATAATACAGATGCTCCTCTCATCTCTGACTTTCTTAGCAGCTTGAACTCCCTTGACTACGCTGAGCATTTTCATCTTGAGGAGATAACGGCCTCTGGCGTATATACCGCGGTTAATCACTTCACCACTCAGTTAGTTATTAGTCGCTCTCTTCCTGCTCTGGCACCCTACATCTGCAAGACCTCTCTTATTCTGAGTCTCGCTTCCTCTCTATCTTGAGAAAATCGGTTGTTATCGTCTTGAACAAGGTGGAAACGCCTACTAGCTTGACTGATTTTCGTCCTATCTCCCTACTTTTCTTTCTCTTGAAAGTTCTCGAGTGGCTAGTGCATCAACAAGTCTTGGAGTACCTTGAATCTCGTCTCTTTTTAAATCTCTATCAGACTGGTTCTGGCACTGGGCATAACCCTCAGACGGGCTTGCTCAGACTCACCGATGATATACACATCTCCATAAATAACAAGCGTGTTACCTTACTGTTGCTCTTTGATTTCAGTAAGGCTTTGCTTCCTGTCTCGGTGATCGTGAGCAGGCGGTTATTGACAAGGATGGTAATGTTTCCTCCTTCTTATGCACTAATACTGGTGTACTGCAAGGCTCTGTGCTGGGACAACTCCTATTCTCCCTCTACGTCAATGACGTGACACTATGTCTTGACTCTGATGTCTCTCATATTAGCTATGCGGACAATCTCCAGATCTATGTTAGCTGCTCTCTTGAGGAGTCTGACGATCTAGTTGTTAAGTTGCGTAACAATGCTAACCGTAACATTGGCTGGACCACTCGTAATACTCGCAGGATCAACGTGAGTAAAACAAAAGCCATAGTTATTGTCTATCTCGAGTCGCTTTTTATGAAGAACAAATCGCATGCGCACTGAAACAGGACGAATATTGCATGCTTAGATTAATTGTTTTGTTGATGTTCAATTTTTCCCCTTCTTTTCATTTGTTTAATTCTTTTGTGTTAATTTATTTTCTATCGTTAAAATTCTAATTTATTGATTATTTGTGTATTTTATTTAGGTTTTCTTTAAATTATTAATTTGACAAAACAATTTTAAAAAAGTATGCATGTATTTATTAGTGTGAATGGAAACGATTGTTAATGCATGTATGTAATTTTATTCAAGCGACTGATAGGTATAATAAGTACGATTTAGAAAACACAAATTTTATAACTGACAACAAAGTGCAATACTTTATGTACCTGACTTCACATATGTGCAATTTAATTTAGTTAAGTAACGATGTGATATGTAATTTTAAGAAACTGACAACATGAGATATTAAAATGTAAAGTTGTATGAAAAAATTTTTGTAAATATTTACAAATAGTTATTATATCTATTTATCTATCTCTCTCTCTCTCTCTCTCTCTTTCTCTCTCTTTCTCTATAACTGCAGCCAACGCTGTTCTCTCTCTGTCTCTATACATCGCTCGCGCGCATAAAGAGAATGGAAGGCAGACAATTGTACGAGGTCTGTCCCAAAAGTATCCGACCTACCTCGATTTCTCGGAGCTTGATTTATTCTTCGTCATCCAGGGGGTGGCATCCTTCAAAGTAGTCCCCATTTGATTGAACAAGACGCTCATATCGATGTTTCCACTTATTAAAGCACTCTTGAAAGTCAGACTTCGGAATCGCCTTTAGTGCATTCGTCGCATTAGTTTCAACAGTCTGTTTATTGTCGAATCGATGTCCTTTAAGCGGCATTTTCAATCGAGGAAACAGCCAAAAGTCGCAAGGAGGTATATCAGGACTGTAATAACCTTTTTAAGAAAGTTTTCATCACTATTAATCATTTCCAAATTGTCCTGAGCGATTTCTAATCGAAGGTTTTTTTTCTGGTCTGAGAGCAGTTTCGGGATGAATTTTGCACACACACGAGTCATTCCCAAATTCTCGGTTAAAATTCGCCAAACAGTACTTTTTGGTATTCCAAGTTCATCTTCCAGTTCTCTCACAGTCAACCGACGATCTTGTTCAACTGCGACACGCACACGCTGGACATTATCCGACGATGTTCCCGTCGAAGGTCGACCAGAACGAGGATCACTGTCAACAGATGTGCGGCCACTTTTGAACCGCCTATACCACTCTTTTATTTGTGTTTTGCCCATACACTCATCTTTAAAGGCCTTTTGCAACATTTCAATAGTTTCCGCACAACTTTTACCGAGATTAAAGCAAAATTTTATGCAAATTCGCTGTTCGGTTCGTTCTGCCATTTTTAGCATTAAGCAAATTGCGACGAACGCAAAAAAGTCGTTGTAAACAAATACACGCTGCGCGGGAATTAAGGCGTTTCATCGGTATCTCAGGCTACTGACGAGAAGGTTAGGAGTTGCTGGTGACGTTCGTACCATAATATAATAGATGTAGATACAACAAAAATCGTATAACACTAATGAGTCTTTTTATTGTTATGTTATAAAATATTAAGATAATATCTAATGAGTTTATTCGCAAACTTCAGTATTTTCTTAAAACATTTATCAGTAATTGCGGAATTATTTGCAGAATTTGTGAGCGCTTTTTTCAAAATTTTACGAAAAAAAGTTTGATTACCAACATTATTTTTACGCGATCAGCTGCATATTATTTGTATATATATATATATATATATATATATATATATATATATATATATATATATATATATATATATATATATGACGTTCCACGTCAACCGGACCACCGCCCAGCCCAAAATTCCTTTCGAATTAAACATTTTTAAAAATATGGAAAATTTAGCTTTTTGTATGTAATTTCGATTAGCGCGTGCTATTTTTAAAATTTCGTTATCAGACGGAGCTGCACGTTCCTTAACCTTAAATAAATACTATTTTACATAATGATCAAGCTGTTAAAAATCACAGGAGTTCCGAAAAATTCCAAGGAACGACTATTTTTATGTACTTTGAACTGCTGAACACGAATCCGACCCTCTTTTTTACCGATACCTCAAGCGTTCGTCCCTAACCTCAAAAAACACCCCAAAATTGCTGTTTCACGCGATTGAGAGGTAGGTCCTGTGATCTACGTGATGAAAATTATTGACAGAGCGTATTTTTATGTATCTTGAGCTACTGAACACGAATCCGACCCTCCTTTTTACCGATACCTCAAGCGTTCGACCCTAACCTCAAAACACACCCCAAAATTGCTAGTTCACGCGGTTGAGAGGTAGGTCTTGTGATCTACGGGAGGAAAATTATTAACAGAGAGTATTTTTATGAATTTTGCGCGGCTAAACACGAACACGAATCTAATTTTATTTGGTTTCTATTAGTTGGGTATATATAATTAAGGGAACCAAGCTCTTTTAAAACCTAAAAAATTAGATAGTATTACCTTTAATTTATGCTAGCTAAAACCTTTTTAATCAATTTATTTCAAAGAAATAAATTGATAAATGGACTGATTCCTTTTGGAAGATGGTTTAAATACCTGTGATTTTGGTTTTTATATATATATTATTGGATAAAATTAGTATGGATATTGATTTGAATGTTTAATAAATTTATTGACGTAATTAACCTGATTACGTGAATCGTTTAGCGAATTCAATATGGCGCTTATAATGACTGAATATTACTTAATTTAAGTAATTAAAACAAGGATCACGCAGTATTTAAACTTATCCTAAAAACCTTTAGTTGGGATATTCTATTAATTTACTTTCTCGTTATTGTGACATGTTCTAATATTTTTTCGTACTATATCCATTTATAACTTAACATTACTCAATTCTAATCGCTTCTGTGGTGGAAATCGTTGTCGTAAAAAAATGTAAAAAAATTTGGAGTATGCTTTACCAGTTTTTACAGATTTTTACTGTTTTGCATTTTTTATAATATAGAATTTTGTAACAATTTATAGTGTTTTGAATAATTTTGAACTTTTTCACATTTATTTATACCTTTTTCATATTTTAATATTTTTACGATAATGATTTCCGCAAATTTCCTTGATATATTTTATACGCGTTTTATTCATAACTATTACATTTACTAAACATATTTCTTTATTATTTTATCATCATAAAATCATTAGCTATATATTATTAATCAATATTTTTTTTTTTTTTTTTTTTAACGTCGCCATGTTTGTGCTCCCATGTGGTGCTAATTGACGACGGGGGTCAGCGGTGTGTTTGTAAACAAAGCACATGTAATTTTTACAGTGGTGCTTGTATCAATCGGCAGAGACTAGGATTCGAACCCGGGTCACCGGCGTGGGAATCCGACACTCTACCGACTGAGCCACCGTATTGATAGCGCTTTATTGATAAATATTATTTTTCTTAAGTATGTTCAATTTAACAAAAAAAAATGAAATCTATTCATTTAGTACTTTATTATTTATCGAAATATTTCTAAATTATATTATCTATTGCAGGTATTGCCAAGATATTATGTTGAAAGTATGTTTAGCATAATACGCGTTATAACGCTATTATCAAATTTATCCAACTTTGATAATTTTGATACTTTGTGTATATATTTATTCGAATATACAAGTTATAAAGCCTTGTCATCGGAACAACTTCCCTTGCTGTCCATCGCAACTAAAAAAGATTTTAAAAAGTAGTCTATTTATAAAATCATGAATATTGACTATAATCATTAATATTATTATCACGATCGTGCTCAGCAACTGAAAATACATGAAAGTAAAGTGATCTTCACTCCAGCACAGGGTACTTGATTCCCCGTACATACGCAGCAGCGTGCATCACCGCGCCCGTAGTGCCGCGCCAGGCCGCTCGGCGGCGACGACACCAGTTTTCGTATACATCATCTGAGTAGCGTTCCGAAAGACATATCATGATGCGCTAATCCATGAATTTTTTCCGAACTTTTTCGTGTTATAAATGTTGCCGTGTTACAGATCACGTTTGAATGGCAGGCTTACGGTTAGATATTATTTTCTCAATAGTTCAGTTTTGTTTCAAATTATATAACATTCATTCGCTGTTACTTTCCACGTAGTATTTCACATGACATAAAATTAAATTGAAACAGACAGAATTTACTTTTCAGTTGATATAGCTTTTGTATACTTGTCCATGATTTATGAAAGCATCTTAAATATCTACAATGTCTGAGTCTATGGTAAAGAATTATTTTCCAATAGTTCATGTTGACAGATGTATTAATCTATTCAATGTTAATTCTTGTTAGATTATTCAGATGCACCTGAAACAGCTATGATTTGTTCATCTTGTAGAAAGTCGTATTCTTCTGTAAATTTTAATTTATCTAATAACTCTCTAAATGAGCAGAGTCAGGAAGAAAATGAAAGACCACAAAATAAAAGAGTCCGTCTATCGAGAGAAGCTGAACTAGAACGAATGTTGGATGGATTGAAAAGTAAATTATCTTCTCTGCCTTCAAATGACCAATTGATAGTTTCTATTTTGACAATAGCGCCTGAATGCTGGACTTTACGCGATATACAATCAAAGTTTAATGTCTGTATGAGAATGGCAAAAAAGTGAGGTATTTGAAAAATTAATTCGGTATCTTAGCGATCCCTGATCCGAAAAAAGGAAAAAGTTTACCTGAAAGTACAATTAAAAAGGTAAAAGAATTTGATGAATGTGATATTAATAGTCGAGTTAAAAAAATGTAGTTAAAATTAACATAAATGGTGAAATTTCGTATATTCCGAAAAGATTGCTACTACGTGATATCAAAGTATTATATCGAAATTTTAAAGAAGAATGCCAACAATTTCCTATCGGCTTTAGCAAATTTGCAGACCTACGTACAAAATAGTGTGTTTTGGCCGGTGAAAGAGGTACGCATAGCGTCTGTGTATGTGTAATACACCAAAACTTCAAGGCCATGCTTGAAGCATCCAATTTGATGGTTCTCACGAAGGAATCTGGTGATCCAATAAATGGTTATACCGATTACGTTTCGTTAATCTTATGTACAAAGTAGAATCCTGCCTGTTTTTTAGGAAGTTGTCAAAAATGTGGTAATTTTTTAAGATTTGATGAATATGTATCTTCTGTACTATACGAAAATAAGATTGAAGAATTAATTGTCAGTGTCTTGCCGTCACCAGATAAATGTACTTTAAAAAAAGAATGTCTTTCGGTGGATGATTTTATTTCCGAATTGTCTTTAAGTTTAAAAAAACTTATACCACATCATTTTATCGCAAAAGTAATCAAAACATATAAAAGATCTGAAAAACAATTTACAGGAGAACGAAGGGCTTCTGGAAATGGATAATTCTGAAAATTTTGCTTACGTAGTTCAGAATGTTGCTCAACAATTTCATTTTAATAATGCTCAGTGTACAATACATGTTGCAGTACTATATTACAGTGAAGATAATGAAATAAGGCATTATAGTTTTATAGCACTTTCCGAATGTACTACTCATGATACGTCCGCAGTTTATATTTTACAAGGAAAAATTATTCCTGAAATAAAAAAAAGATTTTAGAAAATGAATAAGATTATATACGTCACAGATGCTGCAAAGCAGCACTATAAAAACAGATATCAAATAATAAACTTGGTAAATCATGAGTTAGATTTTCAAATAACGGCAGAGTGGCATTTCCATGCTACTGCTCATGGAAGGGGTTCATGTGACAGTGTAGGGGCCGTGTTAAAAAGAGAAGCTACTCGTACAAGCTTGCAGACCAAAGCTACGGACGCGATTTTAAATTCAAAACAACTTTATGACTGGGCGAGACAAAAGTTCCAAACAATAACATTCTTTAACTATTCCCAAAAAGATTATGAAAAAACATCAAGATCACTAAAGAAAAGATTCTCAACATAACGATCTGTTACAAAAATTTCAGAAAACACGCGTTTTCAGTTTCTGCCAACAAAAAAATTAATGTGTTTAGATACTCTAATGCACCAAATCCATTATCAATAATACAATATTAATACTAAACATAGTTTCAACATAATATATTGGCAATACCTACAATAGATAATATAATTTAGAAATATTTCGATAAATAATAAAGTACTAAATGAATAGATTTCATTTTTTTTGTCAAATTGAACATACTTAAGAAAAATAATATTTAGGAATAAAGCGCTATTTCGCATATAATACGTAAAAAAAACTAATGAGGATTGATTAATAATATATAGCTAATGATTTTATGATGATAAAATAATAAAGAAATATGTTTAGTAAAAGTAATAGTTATGAATAAAGCGCAAATATAATATAAAATATATCAAGGAAATTTTCGGAAATCATTATCGTAAAAATATTAAAATATGAAAAAGGTATAAATAAATGTGAAAAAGTTCAAAATTATTCAAAACACTATAAATTGTTACAAAATTCTAATAAAAACAGTTAATACCGTAAAAAATTGTTTGTATTTGGATCATACTTTACAACTTTTAATAGATTCATACACTTTTTTACATTTTTTTTCTATATTTCTTTCACTATTACATTTCCATACAATTTTTTTCAGTTTATAACATTTCCATAGTTTATAAATTTATAAATATTTAAAATGTTAAAGACTGGAGAGTTTATATATTTTAAAACTTTAAACTATGTTAAGAAATGTAAAAATTCGTAAAAATTTATAAAAAATGCAAAACAGTAAAAATCTGTAAAACCTGGTAAAGCATACTCCAAAATTTTTTACATTTTTTTACGACAACGATTTCCACCACAGAAGCGATTAGAATTGAGTAATGTTAAGTTATAAATGGATATAGTACGAAAAAATATTAGAACATGTCACAATAACGAGAAAGTAAATTAATAGAATATCCCAACTAAAGGTTTTTAGGATAAGTTTAAATACTGCGTGATCCTTGTTTTGATTACTTAAATTAAGTAATATTCAGTCATTATAAGCGCCATATTGAATCCGCTAAACGATTCACGTAATCAGGTTAATTACGTCAATAAATTTATTAAACATTCAAATCAATATCCATACTAATTTTATCCAATAATATATATATATAGAAACCAAAATCACAGGTATTTAAACCATCTTCCAAAAGGAATCAGTCCGTTTAATCAATTTATTTCTTTGGAATCCTACGATCAGTGCACAAATCCATGAATCAGTATACGCTTAACAGATATGATAGAGAAGGACCAAAAAAGTTTTTAGCTAGCATAAATTAAAGGTAATACTATCTAATTTTTTAGGTTTTAAAAGAGTTTGGTTCCCTTAATTATATATACTCGACTAATAGAAACCAAATAAAATTAGATTCGTGTTTAGCGGTTCAAAATTCATAAAAATTCTCTTTGTTAATAATTTTCCTTGCGTAGATAACAGGACCTACCTCTCAACCGCGTGAAACAACAATATTTGGGTGTTTTTTGAGGTTAGGGTCGAACGCTTGAGGTATCGGTAAAATAGAGGGTCGGATTCGTGTTCAGCAGCTCAAGATGCATAAAATACTTTCTGTCAATAATTTTCCTCGCGTAGATCACAGGACCTACCTCTCAACTGCGTAAAACAGCAATTTGGGGGTGTTTTTTGAGGTTAGGCACGAACGCTTGAGGTATCGGTAAAAAAGAGGATCGAATTCGTGTTCAGTAGCTCAAAATACGTAAATATAGTCGTTGTTGGAATTTTTCAAAACTCCTGTGATTACTAACATCTTGATCATTGCGTAAAGTAGTATTTCATTAAGGTTAGGTACCGCGCAGCTGCGTCTGAAAACAAAATTTTAAAAATAGCTATGCGCTAATCGAAAGTACATAAAAAATGCTAAATTTTCCATATTTTTAAAAATTTTTATGTCAAAAGGAATTTTGGTCAGGGCGGTGTTCCGGTTGTCGTGGAACGTCATATATATATCTGTGAGTGGAAGGTATAGTAACGACATAAGTCCACTTTTCTTTTCGAAATATTAAGTTTGTATTTTTGATTTAAAACCAATGTTAACAAAATTCAGAAATAGTTGATATGGTGACTTATTTTGACACTTTCCTGATTTTTTGTATTTTTATCTGAAAATATGTTAAGTAAACCACATTCACTGAAAACTCAATTTTCAAAAATAGTGGACTTATCTTGTTATGCCGCCAATCCACACACACACACACACACACACACACACACACACACACACACACACACACACATATATATATATATATATATATATATATATATATATATATATATATATATATATATATATATATATATATATATATATATATGTGTGTGTGTGTGTTAGCCAAATATATATATATATATCTTTGGCTTGCGATCAACCGGGACTCAGCTAACGACTCGCGATTGTATTTCGGTCTGCTTCCGGCTGACTCTGCATAAGCGCGTTTGCCGCCTTTAAAAGCTAGGACGTAGCCTGGGGTATCACCTGCGGAAAACCTAGGACATAGCCTCGGGCTACTAACTGCAGAAGACCTAAGACATAGCCTGGGGCTAATAACTTTAAAAGATAGAAAACGCCTTTAAAAGAGATGAGAGAAGCAAAAATGTGAGGTTATGTGGTTAATTGGACTGAATTTAAAACCAATACAACTTTTGCAATATACAATATATAGCCAGTTCCGCTATCTGTTACGTTGCACATAGGATCTGTTATATCTGTTACATCACCTATACGAGCAGTTAGAAGTAATGAGATGATCACATGAGCACATCACTGATTGTCTAATGTGTCAAGAAGACATATAAGTCAGATTAAAAGGAGCAGCTTCGTTAACGTGTGAGTATGTTCTTACTAATATTTTAGAGAAGCCATCTATTATATATAAGTAATTACATATATAATTACTTTTTTTACATAAGTATTTAAAACAATACATTAAACATTCATCACATATAAAATTATTATTAAATATAATATTGTTAGCTACTACATAATTATTGCAATTATAATCTAATACCAATGGCAATGGTATAGAGCGTCCACTTCTTAACACGACTCTAGCGGCCCGAAAAAATGCCTAATTTGTACGATTTTTTACAGGAGTAGGAAAGAAGGCATCAAATTTCTTTTTTGAGGGTTTACTATATATATATATATATATATTGAGGTACAAAAATATATATTTTTTTTTACATTTAAATACAAAATGGCGGCTATACAGCGAATCTCGTGAGAAGCCTTTTTCTCAAACCTCCAAACGGGAGAACACTATTCTTGGAAAGTATGAGACCTGGAACAAAAAACCGAAGATATTCTTAATCTATATAACGTTAACTTTGGAAGTACGTAGGTTTTTTTTTATTTCAATTTTTGTAGAAATGGCGCACTTCTGAAAAAAGTCGATTTTTCTCGAAAAAAAAAACGATGTAAATTGTTTATAAAAAAAAATTTACATTCAATCGAAAAATGGCTACGTACATCTTTAGAGAATCTATTTGTTAAGCTACAGTAAAAATTTCAATCTAATCCATGCAATAGTTTACGAGTAATCTGTTCTCCCAGTTTGAAAAAACCGGTTTCGAGAAAAACGCGCTTAAAGTTTTACATGCACTTAAATTATCGATATTTTTTGATTACCTCTAATCTGCGATGCCTGCACTATACATTTGGCCATCCAAATTAATATTTGCCTCCTATTCTTTCTTTCTCATCGATTTTGAATCTAATCGGGTCTTCTCGGCTGCATCTGTGAGCGACCGCTCGGAAAACTTGATCCGCCGCTCATCAGTTTCAATGCAGAAATTGAAACAATTTGGTCCTATTTTAAGGCCTAATTTCTGCATAAGCTTCATGATGCTTGACAGGCCATCGTCGTAAATGCCTCCAGCAATATATACTGCAGTGTCAAGAATGTGCTTGCCACTGGAGACTGGATTTCGGAGCCATACACCACACGATTGAGTTAAAACTCTCGTTGCTGTTTTTCGTATATCCGACGAGGCAACGAGTCAGCAGATCGTCGCTGCTCAATTCAGCATAAATAGGAGAAATTGCTTCAAATACCTCTTGCAACATTACTGGCTTGTGTTTATAATTCAAATCTCCAGTGGCCTGGGCCCTCTGCCACGAGCACCAAGAATCTTCGTCGCGCGGGCATCTCTCGTGCTTCGATTTGTCGTCCGTCGATAATTTATGGTCTAGCGTTGCGTAGATTTCATTGCGCATATTTTTTATAGAATCATAATTTCTACGTATTGCTAGACCATAATAAATTGACAATTCGTCGATTAATTTACCAGTGAGCTTGCCCTTTCCTACGAGACCTTTAGTTTTCTTTTTTAAATTTCTAAGGCGAGTACCCATCCGTTTCTGCACGTGGTCGATGCACTATTTCTTCGTTACTGACAAATTTTCATAAGGCTGCAAGTCTACGATAGCTTTAAAAGTTTTTGAATCACCGTCCGCGACGAAATTGGCATATTTAAGTTGGTGTAAAGATTCTGAACGCTGGAACATCTCAATAACGGCACCCACTTCCATTTTTCCCGCCGAGCCGTTATGGTTCGATTGGCACTCGTTTTCATGGGCTTCGAGCCATTCCTTGTACTCATCCGTGTCACTTTTCTTTTCCCAAAATTCGTATGCCTTACAATATTTAGAATTAACTAAAATGTCGATCACTTTGCCAGTACACCATCCAATAAGTGATACAAATCCGAAAAGGAACGTGAAGCCGCGTTTGCGCCACGAACCATCGCCAAATACAGTAATACCACTTGTGTTTCCTTTTTCATCACTTTTTTTCTTCTCTTCCTTAGCTACATTTTTCATACTCTGCTCACAAACCTCCTTTGCATCGACAGCAATCTTCTGCACAACTTTATCATACAATGATTGAAAAATTGGCCGTGGGAGCTCCATGATCGCGCAAAATTTTATTATTTCATTCAATCCTATTCCCAGTAGTCGTATAGCAAGAATCATTATACAATTAATGTCGTATGCTTTTTCAATGAATGGTCAAGAAGGGATAGAAATGTTGTCGCAGTTTTGTCATGAAATAACAATTTCGAAACCCAAGCCACGCTTTCCACACTCGGTGAATGTCACAGCTGACTTGCACTTTTTGCACACAACAGCTTGCGATATAGCCGTAAATACGGTTTCAAAATTCAGAATTCGATAAGCAAAGCCTTCATCTACTTCAAAGTCATCAGGATCGATGGTAGATAATTTTTGAGCCGGTGTTCGAACCGCCTCGATGCTTGGCTTCTCCATTTCATAACGGTTACTTGGCCGCCACTTTGAAATTTTCGGTCTCTTCAAATTGCTCTTTTTCCCCTTCGCCGATTTCTTGCCATCATACACCGGTCTTTCACTACTCATATTGTTTAAATTTTCACACTGATCACTTAAAATCAACGAAATTTGTAATATATAAATATATAAAAACGAAAAATCAGCAGAAATACAAATCGAAGCGTGTGTACGGCGTCGCTTTGCAGCTGTACTAACTAACACATATACACACCGATACAAGCTAATTTCAGTATTAGCGCACCCTGCAGGATGCCTGAGGAACCTCAAGGACCTTTGGCTCTGTAAGTAACAAGGTCTTCTATTATTTCGATAGATGAAATCAATACAAAAACGATGAATCAGAACGCGCCACGCGCTCTCATTTAGCGCGCTCAGCGAGCAGTCCGAGGCGCTGCCGCAAAATCGATATTTGAACCTTTTAAAAATTATTTGACACTATAGAACCAATTGCATATTATTTTTATGACCCTAAAGTATTGTTTAAGCCGAAAAAAAATTTGATTTTTGGAATATCCTGGAGTGGTGTTACCCCTTAAGGGGAAACTCCACTGATCTTTTACCAAAAATTCTAAAAAATTTTTATTACATATTTTTTTGTTAATAGTTTTATGAACATTTTGAGACCTGAATGTAAAAAATTTTTGTTTATACCAAAGTATAACCAGTTGAGTGCAACAATTTACATTGGGTAGCATACCAAATTAAAACTTCAAACGAGCTTTTCTCGAAAGTTACTTATCTAACTTCAAAGAGTTCCTTGTGTAATCCATGACTATGAATATTTTTGAAACATCCAGAAGATATAGGTTAAAGTATTGTGAAAAGAAGTTAATATTTTGTTTTGTGGTATTTTGATGTTAAATGTTTTATTCATCAATTGTAAGTGTTGAAACATGTAGTTTTTTTTAAGTTCATAAAACGTTTCATTTATTTCAGACCATTAATTTAGTTTAAACAATTTAAAAAAAATTAACTTCATTTTAAATTGAAATATATTCTAGAATTTGTAAAATAGAATTGGTTAAATTCGTATACGCAAGGAACTTTTCTAAAAACCCTTGTTTTTATTACAAAAATATGTATTTTCTATAATAACCAGTACAAAAATGTTAGTGATAAATTCTCTAATTTTTTTTACAATCTTCTGTAATTGTGACAAAAAAGTTACCGAAGTTTTAATATTATTGGACAAAAGGGAGAGATTTTTAAAAATCAATGGAGATCCCCCATAAGCATTAATTGAAAAATCTCTGAATTAAAGAGATTGGATTTTCTTCTGATGAGAATTGGCAAATTCGAATAAAGTGGTTTGATATCCCAATTCCTAGAGTATAAACATTGATCACATTGCTAGATGATTCATCAGGTGCGACAAACTTTTCTGAAAAAGATTCAACGGATGTAAAATAATATGGTATATTTTTCTTAACCTTCTTGCAAAGATGAATAAACAGCCATGGTTAAATAAACATCCTCTATGGACCAGTGAAAAACTGTAAATAGATAACTGTTGAATTATCCAATATGTGGTATAAACAGAACATTATTTTTAAGTAGAATACATTTTTCTTTTGCGTCAAATTTTTTAATGACCGATAGTTTGTTTGTAGAATTTATCTTAGAAGACTCACATACACCATTTTTTAATTTCATTTCGTTGGGTTATTTGACATATCTGCATTTTCATTAAGATTATTGCATATAAACATCCATACTAGATCAATCTCTTTCTTTACTGTACCATCATCATTAAAAAATGTTGTTTTTTTATTTCAACAAATCGTTCTTCGTAAGTAAAATCTTGAAAATACTATTCAAAATGTCTACATAAGGATATGCATGACATTTTGAATAGTATTTTCAAGATGGGAAAAAGAGGACGTAAGCCTATATTTTACTTACGAAGAACGATTTGTTGAAATAAAAAAACAACATTTATTTAATGATGATAGTACAGTAAAGAAAGAGATTGATCGAGTATGGATGCTTATATGCAATAATCTTAATGAAAATGCAGATATGTCTACATAAGTATATGCATATACCCCTCTCTACGAGTTGTGAGACCGTGATGTGGGTGAGGAGGCTTAAGCTTAAGTGAGTCAGGCCTTAAAGGGTAAATGACCATCTGAATGGGAATTAAGTTTCCAGCCGGGTAGACGGTAGCACAACCGTATGTCCGACTGGGGTCTTAGAGTGAATGAGGAGAGCTACCTATAAACGGGCTCTCCACGAAAGGTACACGAATGGGGCGAAAATGAAGGGTAAAGGAGCCTAGCCAAAACGGGTATTGCTGGATCCCCGGACATTTACCTGCCCGTCCTTGATAGATAGATAGATAGATAGATATACTTTTTATTCGTCAAAAGACAAAATCTTACAATTTCATGTACATGTAGTTATAATTATAATTAAAAATATCAGTCGATTTAATATAATTGTTATCTTAACTTTCACTTATTGCATATTTCTTATTAAAATAATAATTCACTTTATCAGTTCGTCAGTTTATAAAATTTAAATGTAATGAACTAGTCACAGTCAGATATCACAGAAAACGCTTCGTCAAAAAATAATAATACATAGAATAAAAAATAAATACAATAGAGATAACATATAAATATAAAAGAATACATACACATACTTTGCTAAATTTTTGCGTATACTATCACGTCTAAATTTAAAACACACTCATTCATAACACTTTAACAATCACGCTAATAAATACATTCACACCTAACTAACACTAAACATATTTAATAAATAAATAAATAAATTAATAAATAAATACGTCGAATAAATAAATAAACCAGATAAATAATTAAATTAAATAAATAAATAAATAAATTTAAATAAATAAATAAATAAATTTAAATAAATAAATAAATAAATTTAAATAAATAAATAAATTAAATAAATAAATAAATAAATTAAATAAATAAATAATTCAAAATAAATAAAAAGCTTAAATAAATGTTCGACTCACCTCTGTACATTCTCTTCACCATGTAATTGCTTAAGGTGCCTGCTAAACGCCGTTTTAAATTTACAAAAAGATGGCAGGCACCTCACACTGCTCGGGAGCGAATTCCAGAGGTTCGCACCTTGAACTCTAAATGAGAAAAGGCCCTTATCGGTGCGCGACCCCGGAACCGAGAGCTCTTTGATACCACCCCTACTTGAAGTCCTGGCCTGGTTTTTTTCAAAGAGGGCAGTAAGATACGGTGGCTGCCGCATGACAACCGCTTTGTAAAGCAGCAGTCCCATAAAATACTCCCTCCTCACCTTCAGATCCAACCAGTCCAGTTTTTTCCTGTAGGCGGTGATATGCTCATCCCGCCTAACACCACATATGTATCTCACACATGCATTCTGTAGACGTTGTAGTCGTGTCTGGAGCTCCCCTGACACATCAAGAAGAACCACTGAGCAATAGTCTAAGTGAGGTAGTACCAGTGCACATGCCAGCTGCTTCCTCAGTATCTCTGTGGTGCTTGAACGGAAAAGTTTTAAGCTATACAGAGCTCTATTTACTTTTCTACTGACCGCATTCAGTTGCGGCTTCCATGTCAACCCTCCGTCCATCACCACGCCGAGGTTGGTGACTGTATCGACAAAGGGAACGTGTACGCCGGTCTGTATCTCAATGCCTTGCAAGACAAGGTTCTGAACCTGTTTGATGTTGTGATCAGATCCAAAAATGATCGCCTTTGTCTTGCCGACATTGAGGCGCAGGCCAGCTGACGTTGCCCAGTTCGACACTGCTTGTGCTACAGCCGACATGCGACCGATATCATCACGAAGACCCTTCAGGGTCACTTGTGTGTAGGTTTGCAAGTCGTCAGCGTAAAGTATGTGTTCGACACCATCTAAGTCGAGTGCGTCTTGTAAGTCGTTTATGTACAGGCTGAAAAGCAGGGGTCCCAGGACTGAGCCCTGTGGAACGCCAAGATTGGTGGTTAGCCAACCTGAATCCCCGTTTGTGATTGTGACGACTTTCTGTCGTCTCCCCATAATATATGACTTAAGCCACAGGAGAACACTCCTGGAGAATCCCATGCGCATCAGCTTACGCAGCAGTTTAGTGTGTGAGATAGTGTCGAATGCTTTGCTAAAATCAAACATTAACAAAATAGTCAATAGTTTTTTGTTGTTGTTAATGCCTGATCTTATGTCCTCCGTCAGTTTCAGTAGTGCTGTCTGTGTACTGTGATTCTGTCGAAAACCAGTCTGCATCGGGTCCAAAGTATTATTTTCTCGTAAGAAGTCAGTTATTTGGTCGTGTACGATTTTTTCAAGGACCTTAGAAAGGAAACTCAGTAGGGCAATTTGTCGGAAATCTGACACCGTAGATGGAACAGGCTTCTTCTTCAAAGGCACCAACTGAGCTCCCTTCCAAGTTCCCGGAAAAATGCCACTGGACAGAGAGGAGTTAAAGATCTTAACAATATGATCTCCCACAAACGGAAGAGCCTTAGCCACTATACTTTGGGGAATGCCGTCTTCCCCTCTGGCTTGTGATGAGAAGTGGGCAACAGCCAGAACCACGTCCGAGAAGCTGACTTCTCGGAAAACAAAACCGTCATCACTGGCAGTGGTCAGGACGTTGTCAAGTTCTTCATCACCCTCATTTTGGGAGATCGACACCCCTGCAAAGTGGGCATTGAGCTCTTCCGGTGAGAAACCATGAAGCTCCTCTCTTGTCTTTGGCAGAAGGCCCAGAGCCTTGAGCTCTTTCCAGATATCTTTCTTATTATCAATCGCTTCAGAAATTTTATGTTGTAAAAATCTTTCCCTTGTTTCCTTCGTTCGTAATTCAGCTTCAGCTGCAAGGCCCTGATACTCCCGCCACAGTCTGTCGTCATTGGTCCGCGCATAGCGTCTTCGTACGGAGTCACGTTTTTTGTAAAGATATATTAGTTCAGCATCAACCCATGGTGGATTTGTTTTCTTTTTCGGCATGAATTCTTTTAACGGTGCAATTTTATCTATCACAGCCATGAGGTTGACACTGAGGCACTCTAATTGACTGTCAACACCCGCTGCGGGACCATCGATCCGCGACCAATCACAGTCAGCTAGGTGAGACAGGAGGTCGTCTTGCTGGATCGACTTAAAATCCCTGTAGCTGAAAGATTCAACCACAGGGGATGCAGCAGTTTCGACCCCAATCTCGACCTCTATGATGTTATGATGACTGGGAAAAGGCGCCGGCCGATTGTCCCTGCTCAGTACAACGTCATTATTATCTGTCAAGATCACATCAATCCACGTGTGAGAATCCGTGAGATGATGAGTCGCACCATGATCAATTATTTGAAGGTTAAGATCATCAGTCAACCGTCTAACAAATTTCGCATCGGCTGACGTTCCGAGTAGGTTCGCATTCAGATCTCCCATAATAATTTTTTGACTAAAGTCTTGAGTATGTATCGTCAGTTTGTCTATTAAGTCAGAGCCCTGTAAAAACGGTACGTGTGGTGGTCTGTATATTAAAGCAACAAAGACGGGGGGAAGGCTGCCCTGCTGAACACTGCACATTAAATATTCAGGTATAAATGGCCTGCCCTCCTGTGTTGTTGGAGAGCTGCATAGTAAATTGGCCTTGAAAGTGTTATGAATGTACAGGACTAGCCCGCCCCCTAGTTTGTTGCGATCAAGTCTAAGTAGTGAGTAGTCATCGATCTGAATGAGATCACTCCCAACATCAGGGTCAAGGTGCGACTCAGCAACCCCAAAGAGATGGTAGGCAGGACGAGCTGAAAGGTGTTGTTTAATCATGCCAATGTGCCCCTTCAGTGAGGTAACATTGACAAAACCTGCCCTCAGTCCCTTACAGTGAACCCCCCCCCCCCCCCAGCAGTGTCTGCGGATAGTCAATTTTTTGCAGCAGTGATGGGAGGGCGAGGGTAACGACTCACTTTAGCGACAAAGGAACAACACTCCATTGCGGTTTGGTAGACCACAAAGGGTAAAGTACCCCCAATCTAAGGTGTGAGAACAATGTGATAGGGGAAGCTGTGTCGCAAACGGTTCCTTCAGGACACCAGGCTGAAATCCCGTCGTATACAAAGCCTGACCCGGCAGTGTGGCTCCTGTCGGGCGGACCAAATACTTCCGCACTACTCGTGGGATTAACATGGAGAATTTATTAAATAAAAAAACAACAGACGAGCCGGCGGCAGATCGAGGTCAAGAACCGATCACCGACAACTCAGAGAAAGACCTCCAGGGACCTTCGGCAACGGAGATCGCTGGGGAGATACCCCAGGACGAGAGAAGCTTGAATCGACATCTGAGTGGGGCACAAAGGAGGAAACTCCTGAAGCAACAGGCGATCGAGGACGGCAGACCCGTGCCCGTTTTTGGGGCAAACAGACGGCAGAGGAAGAGGGAAGAGAGGAGCGTCAACGCACTCGCTCAACCTTCAACTCCTGTCACTGGGGCCTCGGGGGACAAGAGGATGGCATCTTCTAGACTGGAGGCGCCGGAGCAGGCTTCGAGACTGCTTAAGTGCCCTAAGGAGAGTGGGAGTTTCGCGGTGGCGGTATCAAACCTGCCGTGGGTCATCCTCGCTTGTGGGGATTATCTCGGAAAGGAGATGCCTGCTGACGTGATAGGAAAATTCAAGGAGGCGATGGTGAACGAAGTCCTGAAGACGGAAGAGGGGGACTTTGTACCTCGATTCAAATAAACTTTTCCGAAGAAGGGCACCCTTGTCTTCGTTTGCGAAGACAAGGAAACAGCGACCTGGATAGAAGGAGAAGCAGAGAAAGTGGACCTAGGGGACTCGAACCTGAAGGCCAGAGTAGGAGGTGCGGAGGAGCTGAAAATCACCAAGGTGATGACTCGGCTCCCCGAGGGGGTTAGAACTGCACCGGATTTTCTGAAGCTGGTCCGGCGACAGAATGGGGGAGTAGACACGTCCAGGTGGACGGTCCTAAATCAGACGGCGGAAGGCTATCTGATTCTGGGTCTAGACGAACCATCGGCCGCTACACGGAAGAGTCGGAATTACAGACTCACGGCGGGTGTCGGTTCGGTGACTTTCAAGACACTGAACCGCGAGAATACCGCCGTGGGGAAAGTAACGACGGCTCAAGAGGAAGCGCAGCCTCAGGTGGCACTGAAATAAAATGGCTGCCACCAAGATACGCTTCTCTCAGATTAATTTGCACCATAACAAAAGCGCCTCTGCAGTTTTAGCAAGGAGCATGGCTAAGGTGCATACAAACACAACCCTAATAATATTAATACAGCATGAAAATTTTGTAAATCCACGCGCGTTCATTTGCATCAAGGGTATTAACGCTTTTTGTTACAGGAACTAAGTTCCAGGAACTGCACAACCGTCAGAGTGGACATCAAGGATGAGGAAGGCCGAGGGAGAACAATCGTGATCACTTCAGCATACCTTCCTCATGACGAGGAAATACCAACAATGGGTATGAAGAAAGTAATAGAATATTGCAGAGATAAAAAACTCGACCTGATTATCGGCTGCGACGCCAATGCTCATCATGAATTATGGGGCAGTACAGATATCAACGAGTGGGGCGAAACTCTGTTGGAATATATTACTAGTACACAAATGGACATAATGAATTAGGGTGATGAGCCGACTTTTGTTACCAGTAACAGAAGAGAGGTTCTAGACCTCAGTCACCCTGGCGAGCATGAACATTAGAAACTATATACATGGATGGAGAGTGGAAGATGAACCATGTATGTCAGATCATAGGACCATCTCCTTCTGGATGAAAATTCAGAAAATATGGAGTGAGCCCAAGAGAAATCCCAAGGACACAGCCTGGGAAAATTATAAGGAAGAACTAAACGAACGTTTAACACACCTTAAAGGAACATATGGACCGGAATATGGACTGGAATGGACACTAGAACAGATTCAGACAGTCATTACCAGAGCATATGAGAACAACTGCCCGTTAAAGCCGAAAGGACAACTAAACAATGCCCCCTGGTGGAACAAACACTTAGAGGCGCTGAGAAAGAAGGCCCAAAACGCCTTTAAAAGAGCAAAGAAAACTAAGAACCCAGAAGGATGGAAAGCGTACAAGGACACGCTAAATGACTTCAAAAGGGAACTAGACAAAGCCAAAAGAGAGAAATGGCAGAATTTCTGTTCGAATACAGAAGGTCTAACAGAAACGGCTAAACTAGTCAGACTTCTAACCAACGATAATAGTATCCGCTTACAAAGCCTTAAAGACAGGTTAGGATACTACACAGAAACAGAAGAGGAAACAATGGAACTACTTATGAGAGCAAACTTCCCGGACTTCACAAAAAATGAGAACGGGGAGGGACACATACGTATACCTGGGAGAACCAGGGCACGAGGAAATTCGGACTGGGCGCTGGCGGCACAGATCGTCATACAAGAAAACGTTACAGGGGCGATCAACACCTTCGAACCGTATAAAACACCGGGACCGCGCGGCATTTTCCCCAAACTATTGCAGGAAGGGTGCGATGCCGTACTGAGACTGGTCCGGGTATTTTCAGAGGGAGTATCGCCATCGGATATATTCCGGGAAACTGGAAACGCACACGGGTTTCGTTCATACCGAAATCTGGAAAGAAGAGTTACACGTCTGTGAAGGATTTTAGACCTATTAGCCTTACTTCCTTCATTCTGAAAACGCTGGAGAGGTTGGTGGATAGGTACATAAGGGAAACGATCCTGGGAAGTTCTCCACTACACCAGAAACAACATGCATATTCGTTGGGCAAATCCATAGAAACGGCTTTACACATTACATTTACAACGCTCTGTTGTAGGATATATTGAAAAGTGCCAAGGAAACGGTAATTGGTGCCTTTGTAGATATAGAAGGAGCTTTTAACAGCAGCACTAGGAGAACCATTGACAGAACCCTGGCAAAGCATGGTGTACCGCGCATCAGAAACTGGATAGCGGGGATGCTGAGCGGCAGGGACATTTATTGTGAATGGAAGGGAAAAACAGTAAGGGGGGGGAGGTCAATGAGGGATGCCCGCAAGGGGGGGTCATATCACCGCTCTTGTGGGCATTCGCAGCGGACGAACTCCTACGCATACTTCACAAGGTAGGGATCTACGCTGTCAGCTATGCGGATGACTTTGCCATACTTGTCAGGGGTAAGTATGAGGAAGTTTTACCGGATCTTGTTCAAAGAGCACTGAGCATGGTCAGGGTGTTGAACCAGACGGTATCTCTGGGGGTAAATCCGGAAAAAACAGAGATTGTAGTCTTCACCACTAAATATAAATGTAAAATCAACAGACAGGTTAACTTCTACGGGAAAGAAATACCGTATGCCGAAGGGGTTAAATATCTAGGGATATATCTAGATAAGAAACTAACCTGGAAGCAGCATGTTAAACAGCAATGCGGAAAGGTGCTAAACATATTCATGCAGAGTAGAGCGGTTATTGGCACAGGATGGGGGCTAGATCCCCAGAAAGCGTTATGGATGTATGAGTCAATACTGAAACCAAAGCTTACCTATGCTGCAGTAATATGGTGGAAAGCAGTCGAAAATAAAACCACAAAAGCAAGCCTGGACCATGTACAGGCGGTCGTATTGAGGGGAATTTTCGGGGTGCGAAGAAGTACCCCCCCCCCCAGCCGCCGTCAGGATGTTGCTGGACATGGAGGGCCTTGACTTAAATATTAAGGAGGTGGCCGCCAGGTCGGCAAACAGACTGATGTGCGGCGGATGGTGGTCAGAGAAAGGAAACAGACATACCAGAATCCGGAGGAAAATGCTGGGAGAACCAATCTTTGGAAAGCTCCAGGATAGAATTAATAAAATCTTCCAATTCGGCCAACGTTACAAAACGAAAATACCGAATAGGGAGGAATGGAACAACCAAAACTTTGGACATGGAGACATCTGGTTCACAGATCGATCTAAAACGGACAATGGTACGGGAATTGGAATCTGTGGTCCCAAGCGACGGGAGGACGCAGCCCGCAGCCTGGGAAGACACAACACGGTACTACAGGCGGAACTAACCGCCATAGAGATCTGTGCGAGGAACTTAGTGTAAAAAAGGGTCGAAAGCAGAGACATCCAAATCTGCACCGACAGCCAAGCAGCTATCCTAGCTCTTGGTAAACCTAGCATCACGTCAGCCTTGGTCAGGGACACGAAAAACATCCTAAACGAACTGACCAGAGTAAACGAGATCTGCATCACCTGGATTCCTGGACACTCGGGAATAAAAGGGAATAAAAGAGCAGATCAGCTTGCAAGGCAGGCAGCAAATACAAGCGGACAGCCAGAAAGGGAGGTAGGAATACCATACCAGGAAGGCTGTGACGCGATTAGGAAAAAATTAGGAAAAGAAAGATGGAGTCTATGGAAAAACTCCACAGGATATAGGTGGTCCAAAGAACTACTCGGGGAATATATCACCGAGTGGGGAAAAGGAATTATCAGCTTGTATAAACGCAGGGGACGCATCGTACTGGGTCTATTAACTGGACACTGTGACCTACGGTGCTTCTTATACAAAACACAGGGAACAAGCAACCTGTGTAGATGGTGCAACGAAGAAGAGGAGACCCCCAGCCACTTCCTCTGCAAATGTCCCAATCTAACCGGACATCGACAGAGATGGCTTGGGAACGGGATCTTAGATCCCGAGACTTTCAAGGAGGTAAACACGAGCAAACTGCTTGCTTACTGCGAAGCTGTAGGTTTCGTGGAGCCGCCTCAAGTTCAGCCCGGGGGATAGGGATACAATGGTGAAAACGTGAAAACTAAGTGTCCCTGAGGTATTAAACACCCTGGCACCTTCTAATAAAAAAAAAATATGCATATACATCTGTGGCTTTACGGAAAAAACGACTTAAGTCCACTTTTCATGTTTTTGAGATATTGAGGTTTAAAGTTTTTAATTTCTATTTCAACTAATGATAAAAGAAATTCATAAATAGTTGACAGGGCCACATATTTTTACACTTTCTTGATTTTTTTGCAGTTTTATCTGAAAATATACTACGTAAGGATACTAAAATCGCTCAAAACTCAATTTTCAAAGAAGTGGGCTTAAGTCGATTTTTCGGTTCGCGACAGACATATATTAACGAAAATTAATTTTTTTCTTGTGGTGAAAAATAAGTAAACAAACAATAAAATGTCTACATTTTGTTCTAGTCTAATTTTTTTAAAGAAACGCGGTGTTTCTATGCAATGCGATTCTAAAGACCTGTTTACACAGTTGGTAGTCGGAAGTGCACAATCGCACCAGCGCAGATCTCGACATCAGCGCTGTATAGGTGGCAGAAATTGTAAGTCTAGGTACGGTGATAAGATATTGGTAACGGTATACTGATATCAATGCTTCTTTATCCTATTTTATAATAATTAAGCTAACAACAATAATTTTACGCCTAAAAACTAATTTCTTTAAACTTGTCAAGCGCTAAATACAAAGATCTCGAATAAAAATGCTTCATCCATCTATCTTCGAAATGTATTTATCATCGTGCCTAAGCTTACAACATTTGATATAATAAGCAGCACTTTCTACGCTTTAGTATATCTGTATATATGATTTATTTATTATATATTATTATTTATTTATTTATATAGATATATTCGGTGGCACTACCAAGGCGAATATACATATACAGCAATAATCCGAAATGCGCGAGCTGCGTCGGCACAGGGATCGGTCGATGTGTTCCACCCCTTGTGTGAGTCAATCTTTACTTACGCGCTCCTGAGTCTTGACACAAAGTCCGCCTGGCAAATACTTGCACAGAACTCGGGACCCAGATTTTACAAATTTTGAGGTTAGAGTCATTTTGAAACTTTGTTTTAGAAACACAGATTCTTGTTATTGAAGAATAAGAAAGCATTGCATGATTGAGTTCTGTTATATTATATACATATATGCATACAATTACCATCCAATAGAATTGGTTTGCTGCTGAAACTTTTTTAATGTAAGTAGAATTTTTTATATACATTTTATTTAATAAATACGCATTGATATAAAATATTTCAACGCTCTATTAATAGTTTTCTAGATGTAATTTATAGAGTATATTACAACGTTTGAAACCAAAGCCTGCAGTAATACAAGTACTCTTTCTCTATGATGTTCATTATTGACATTCAAAAGTCAATTTTGAATTAATAATTCGATAGTAAGCCACAACTATCGACCATTTATCATAAATATACCTGTGAGTATTGATATCAATTAGTATTTTGTTAAAAAGTTTGAAATTGAATTGGTTGCAATGTACAAATCAATTTAGAAGTTTATCTTTTATTAAAGAAAATTTGGTTTAAATATAGACATATATTTGTTATTGAAAAACAAGCAGTTGACGAACAATCAATCTAACAATTTAAACAGTCATTTTAATCTTTTATTTTTGCTTATTTACATTATTTAGATAATTCTTGGAAAGTGTACCAATTTTTTAAAGAAAGTGTTAAATAGAATTTGTGTTGTAATTTTATACTTTAGTAAAAGAAAGATTTTTCATAAAAATTTCATCGGTCCTTGTTCATAAAATTATTGTTACAGAAAAACTTTTACAATATACCACGAGAACCAAAAAAATCAGCAGCAGAAATGAAGGTATGTTCAAGAAGTGGCCTACTATTTATCATGTAAATGGAGACCTCAAATGCGTATCTAATTCAATTTGGAAATAAATAAGAACAGCGGAAAAATTGGCCCAGGCTGCGATATCATTATTTCTATATATTTACAAACATCAGCATCAGTGCACGACTGAATTAGAAAGTTATTTCAAAACTCCAAATAAGAAGAGAAAATGCAAAAGATATAATGATGACGATGAGTACAATCCCAATCCAATAGACAATCCGAATCTTCATAACTGTGCACCATTACAATGTAAGAGGACAATAGAACTGCCTTCAGAAAAGCTACTTGATGATTATTCCAACAAAATGAAGAATGTAAATTAAACCAACAATATTGTAGATAAATTAGTTCATGAACATCAACCGTGTTGCCCTTACACTTTATTAGCTTTTATTTCACAACTCATTTAAAATCCAAAGGATCGTGCACTGAATGCAGAACTGGAATAAGAGGAGAAACATAAGAGATAGAATCGAATACAGTTCGTATAAAAATAAACACGTTTATTACACATTCGATTCTTCATAAACAATAAAAGAAAGTTTACCCACAACAAAAGATCTGATAAAAAATTATTTTATTGCAATAGACGCAGCATATCTTCGTGAACAAGAACTCGGTCAAGTAGTAACAGATTATGAACTTCCAAATTTAAATAGTACAGAAGTTTACAGGAAAACAAAAGAAGAGGATTGAATGAAGAAATTGAATATAATAAATTCAAAAAATCATCTATTGCCAATAGCGTATTTTTGAATTTGTGTAATATTCAGAAATTATCCGTACATCCATTTTATACTTTATACTGGTCTGAAAAACAAATTGTGTTATTGAATATGTTACAAGATACATTTTCCCCTTTATGAATTGATGGTACAGGAGGTTTGGTTAAAAAATTTTCTTTTTATCAAAATTGTAAAAGTAAAACAATTTTTTACTATGTGCTAGTAGTTGGTGTTGTTAAGAAAATTGTTCTTCTGCTACATGCTTTATTATCAATACATCATGTACCAGCTATTCAAGAACTATTAGAACTGTGGATTGAAAGTGGTGCTAATATACCAAAAGAAATAATTACCGATGGATCTCCTACTTTACAGAATAGTATTACAGAAGCATTTAACAAAATGTCTTATAGGATGTACAATTTACGTTGTTTTGAAGTATTAACTAATAAGACAGAGAAGCCTCCGAACTTGTCTTTGTGCTATTACAGGCATGATGTAGCTCATATTATTAATTCCTTGACTTACTGGAAGTATCTAAAACCATAGCTGAAATAGATACGGAGTCCTATAAACTAAGAAAATGCACTTACCGAATTATTTAGAACATACGACTAATAGCTTTTTTCAATAATCTGAAATATATCCTGAAGTCAGTATTGCGCAAGTTATTCACGAAGAAAATGATGCAAGTAACCATGTAGAAAAAATTGATTTGACAGCATAAATTGATAACATGTTTAAAGAAGCTCAAAGCCTATGCAATGTTGAGGAAAATATATGAGATATTGCTAATTATTATTATTGTCCAGGTTTCAGTACAATGTTTCAGAATCTTTGTTACACTTTCCTTAGCTGAACTAGCGTAAAGAGGAAACATTTTGGTTCTCCAAATTTAGTTGGAACTTCTGCAAGATCCAAGGCTCATTACCAGCAAGAATAAATTAAAAATCCTAGTGCAGTTATAGTACCTGAATATCTTCTTAAACAGAAACCTACTATTACATCAGCTACAAATATGGGTCTATTACTAGTCCCAAAAATTGATCTTCAAAAAAAGATACCGTAAGATCCTTTTGATGTGAATTTAGAAGAATTACAAATAGGAAATGAAACAGATTACCATTTGAATATTACCAGCGAAGATGTTTGTTTTGAGAAGACTAAAACATTGCCTCCGAACAAAAGTATACTTGATAATCGCAAATCAGATAATTATGTAACACCTGTGATCAATGAAAATCCGTCAAATATTACTGACGACGATATTTACTTTAAGAACATTCATACTTCATATCCAAACATAAGTATATTTGACAATTGTAACATAATTCTAAACGGAAATCAAATTGAAACAAAAAATTATTATTTGGATAACTATTTTTTACAATTCCAATTCATAAGTACTTGCCCATTCGATACAATTTTTGAAATTTGTACGACTATGTACCTTGAAAAAGATATTTTCCAAGCCAAATTACTGCAATATATCCCTGAAAGCTCATCAGGTTTTTTGGATGCTATATCAGATTTAAGATTATTGTAAAAATGGTTTTGTGTTAGAATATTTTTATCAAAATCGAGCTGCTATTTTATATCAAATTTACAAATTTGATTCTATTAATAGATTTAAGTCTTACGGACAAGTTCAATAAAAATATAATGTTGTAGCTGTGTCTGAAAAGTACATGGTGTCATTTCCATCGTTGTTTGTATTTAAAAGAATGATACTTGTTCTTTTGTGCATAGAAGAAGCTTATACGCCATACAATGTGATCAGAAGAGTTCTTTATAACAGGTATATCAAAATATACGATCTCGTATTAAAGAAAATTATGTTAATCGAAGTGAGTTCTGTTTAAAATATAAAACTAAAAATATAAAAGTAAAATATGTTGTAAATAGTTATATAGTCATAGATGTAGAATTCTTTCATGAAATAAAAAATACTGAACGTTTTAGTTCCTATAGAAAACAATTGTCAGTCAAAACAAAATTTAATGATATTTCAGATACATTGTGTTTAAGAACCAAATGATTCAATTACAAGGAATAATTTGTTTCGAAGGCGATGCAGACCATGAATTAAAGACGGAGTACGCTGTAGCTCATTATAAAGCATATATATTTTTTCATCAGATGGAGAAAATGTACATTTTATAATGATTTAAATAATTCTATACAAATAATTTTAGAAGAAGTGCAAGAAAAAATAGCAATGATTTTTTATGCTCAAATTTAGGTACTGTCAATTCAAAACAGTTTAAAATACAATTTTATTGTTCTTTTGTGTAAATAATTTTAAAGGAAGTATTATTAATTAAACAAAAATAGCTCAAATCAATTTAAAGTTATAAATCTCATTATGTTCAATAAAACATTTATATTTAATAAATATCAGCGCTTTTTCGAAAATTAGACATCTACTTTCTACCTTTTGTTTATAAAATGTTTATGATTTATTCTTGCTAATAATGTTATTCCTAGAGGTATTTATAAATTGAAGCAATATTTACATAGTTCTAGCTGCCAAATATTATTTTCAGTTAAAAATTATAGCAGTGTATTGCACTATCAATAGGTAAGTATAATTGTCCAGAAGTTTATGATTTTATTCCATAGTTATTGATGATTTGTATGTGATATTATGTTTCACAAAAAAGTTTAAAAGCATAATGGCATAAGATATAAATATCAGTAAGTAAACAACATTGCCTACCACTTTACACATTGTATATGCAATCAGTTCATAAGAAAATATTTAATATTGTAAATATTGCACAGTATTAAAATGTACGAGTATGAAAGAAAAATAAAGTTTATCATATGTATGTAGAATGTAAAATATATAATAAACATAGATAAAATTTTAAAGCTGATTGATTTATTATTTCAAAACCATATTCATTAACATCTTTTATTATCTGGATTTCAATTTCTCTAATAATTTCTTTGTTTCTAACTTCATTTTCTATCCCAAATGGTGCAATCATCGAAACCTGAAAGAATCGTTTTAATTATTTGAAATAATCCATTTCTGAATTTTTTACATTATGAATTAATCCATGTCTCAAAACTTCAGTTGTTTGTTAAAAAGTTATTCGACATATGATACTGGTTTATTGAATGGAGTGATTACATTTATTGTAAGCATGTATATATCTAATTTTAAGAACATATTTTAATCAAACAAGGATACTTACGCATGTTTGCTGAAGTCAACTTTTGAAACAGTGGTGAGTTACAAAATACTTGGGTATCGTATACTGATTCTGGATATCTGATAATAAAATCTAAAATTTTGCAAGCTTTAATTACATACTATTTGCATTTAGAACTAAGCAAGAACCAATTTTTTATTATTGTAATAACCCGGACAGCATTCAATATTTCAGTAAGTTTTCTGCAATGTTTCCCATAAACATTAGAAATCTTGATGAGAAACTTTCAGAAAGGTTGCTGCGACGTTGGAAATCGCACGCGAGAGAAAGAGAGAGAGAGAGAGAGATATCATCAAGTGATGTTTCTGATATCTGCATAGATCATACCGAAGCAGATGGATGATCTTCTTGTATGTACCACAGCGAAGAACATGTGGAACAGGCTCGTGTCGGTCCATGAACAAAAATCGGAGACGCACAAGTTATTAATGAGCCACAGCACAGTAGTTCAACACACATCAAAAGTGCAAAACTTAGCGAGACAGTTAATTGACATCAGTGAAAATATCCCAGATATTGTGGTAATGTCAAAAATACTCGCACGTTTACCCTTAAAATACCGAAATTTTATCCGACTCGACAAACTGTAGAGCTTCTACAAGCAAGACTTATAGAAGAAGAAGAGTATTTCGTCGAAGAAGAAAGAAACTCGACGGCCCTTGCAGCTTCCATAAGGAAGGTGACCTTAGGTGGAACAGATCACTCGAAGAAGAAGAAAAACAACTTTATATTTCGTAAGTTAAAAAATAACGTCGAATGTTATGTTTGCTCCAAGAAAGGTAACTACGCGCGTGAAAGTTCTGAAAGAAAAAGCAGACCGTCAAATCATAATTTTGGTGATTCGAGGAGTTGCGCGATTGTTGCTGCGAGTAAGGTAGCAACAGGTCATGAGTAAGGTGACCGCACAAGCAGAAGCTCAAGTTTGTTCTTCAGAGTCATCGGATAAGAGACTGTTGCTGAATGAAAATCCAGACGATATCTGATTTGCCGACAGAAAAGCATCAACACATATAACCTTCCGCAGGGAGTGGTTGGTAAATTACCGACTGAGGAATGATGGCAGCACAGTTGTTGGGCAAATTGGTAGAAGCACAAATGCACAATGTACTTTTTGTGCCGGACATGAGCAAGAATCTGTACTCTGTAGGTCTCACTACATCACGAGAATTGGAAGTAAAATTCAAAGGTGATTCGGTAAATATTCTGCGCGACGATGTGTTGATTGTAACTGGAATGAAACAAAACACTCTCATCTACAGATCACGAAAGCAATTCAAATAGCAAGAAATAGCAAGAAATAGCAAATACAATACAGAAACAATAGAGAAATAACAAGTACAGTAACAGCTGATTTGAGGACCTGGCACACAAGGAAAGGTCACTTAAATGTACAATCAATCAAGGAGCTGTTAGCCAAAGATTTAGTGGATGGAGTCAACATAAAAGGTGCCAAAGATTTTTTCTGTGAAGGATGTCAATTTGCAAATTTACACAAGCTCCCATGCAGCAAAGCAGTGAAGAGCGACACTGAACCGGGTGAAATGTTGCACAGTGATGTGTGTGGGCAAATGCCGGAGACGTCTCTTGGAGGAGCACATTACTATGTGACATTCATTGATGATGCCACATCCTTCAGATATGTATACTTCATAAAACACAAATCTGATGTGACCGAACGCTTCATAGCTTTTGAGAAACTTATTAGAAATAAATTTGGAAGACCCATGAAGACTCTGGGGAGCGACAATGGCAGATAATATGTCAATGAGAGGATGACATCATACCTAGAAACTCAAGGCATTGTTCATGAGCACACGGCGCGGCGCCCCACACTCCTGAACAAAATGGTAATGCTGAACGGGAGAATCGCACGATAGTGGAATGTGCAAAAACCCTGTTGAAGGCAACAAGTCTTCCTGGTTATCTGTAGGCGGATGCAGTTAATACGGTTCTTTGTTTGTTAAATATAGTGCTAACTAGCACCAAGAATACAAGTAAAACCTCGTATGAATTGTGGTCGAAGAAGAAGCCAGAGTTGAATCATCTCAAAATGTGCAGCTCTGAAGCCTACAAGCTTGTCCCAAAGATCCAGACCAAGAAGTTCGATGACAAGTCTACAAAGATGGTGATAGTCAGGTTCAACGAAAACAGGATAGCTAACCCGCTAGCAGGTGCAGAGGACGAGAATGGACCATTCTTTCCATTTTCAACCAATAACAAACTGAAGAGAAGAACGAGGACGACGAGGCTGCTGGAGTCAACCCTGGAGAAGCAGAGGCAGACCAGAACGAGCCGCGTAATGAAGAGGTTGCTCAAGAAGTAGCTCCACCAGCGTTCGTCAACCACCAGCCGTAGCAGCGCCTAGAGTCCTGAGAAATAGAACCACCAGGAGGAGACCAGTCAGGTATTCTGTAAATTATGCATCTCATCGTGTACCTGGTAGTTATAGGCACGTCGTTAGTGAGCCTGATGCCAAGAAATGGCAGATGTCTATCGACGAGGAGATTGAAGCTCATCGAAGAAATGGCACCTGGAGCACCGTGCCTCGAGAGTTTGTCATGAGGACAATAGACTCAAAATGGGTGTTCAAGGTGATTCGAAACCAAAGCTCGGAATAGGGTCCAAGATTCAAAGCTCATCTCTGTGCCCGAGTTTTTTAATTAAAATTATAAAATTTTTTAATTATAATTATAAAATTTTTTAATTATAATTATAAAATTTTTTAATTATAATTATAAAATTTTTTAATTATAATTATAAAAATTTTTAATTATAATTATAAAATTTTTTAATTATAATTATAAAATTTTTTAATTATAATTATAAAATTTTTTAAATATATTCCGATGAATCTTTAAATTTACTTTTAACATGTTTGATCAATATTGTATACATAGAACTACTTTTACTAAAAATCAGGGTTTCAATTATGTAAAATACCTACGTTTCATTGCAGAACTGTTTAAATTTTTTATAATGTGTATCATTTTATATCAAATTTTTATAAAATCTTTCATTTGAATATAGATTGGTATTAATAGTTAAAAATGTGTTTTTCGTAACAAGGAATACACAAATTTACACAGATGTACACTCATTTTAGTATTGTGTCTTAGTAAGTCCAAAAACAAAGTTTTAAGTATATACAGTATGTCGCAGATAAAGCGGACACATTTTTTTGATAAATTTTTCCCCGAAAATTGCGCATGGTAAAGAAAAAGTTGTGGGTGGGATCGAAAGAGTAAATTAAGCCCTTGTTAATGGTCTATTACATTATTTCATAGGGCTTAACAGTGTTGAATGGTAAATGGTCGAAAATAATAAAATTACAAAAAAAGTGTGGCAATTTGTTTTTGACAATTTTATCAAATAGCCCGTACCCCATTTAGCTTAGAGCAGCAATAAAGTTAATTTATTATTGTCAAATTTATTTTTAAATTATTTTTCAAGATTGTTAAAATCGTCAGAATGTGGTGTGCAATGGAAGTTGGCCGCGTTCGCCTCACGGAATAGGACCGTGTCTAATGGTACAGCTGGACTGGTGTAGTTGTGTTTATAAGTATATCGGAGGTTAGTGGTTACTATCAGTCTCGTGGCGGGAAATATAAACGTGTGCACAGCCCCGCGATCTACAAGGGTATCAACAGTTTTAACTGCTCCTGTCCAGAAACCTCTTCCTAAATCGCCTACATGCTGCCCCCGTCCAAGTCCAAGGATACGTTTCACGTAGGTAAGCAAAATAGCTAATCAAGATGTTTTTAAAATTATTTCTACGTTTATAATTCCATATACAAGTATCTGAATAAAAAACATATTCGTAATAACACAAGTTACTTGGGGCATGATAAAATCTGTGTTGAGCACACCTCACTTCAATTTTTGTTATACATATGATGTTAGTCATAGTAAGCAATATCTTCAAAATATAACCTCCAGAATTTCACCAAGTAGATATATTAGTTCTTATATGTTAAAGAATTTTGTTTATAATTTTTAATGTAGAATGTAACTATTTAATAAATTTCAATACAGATGCCTCTACATGATTGAGCAGATTCAAGGTTCATATGGAATTCATATTTTCATCAAGGCCTTGCAGCACAACTCGAACATCATCGTGGCATAGGTGCGAATTGCAATGTCCCAAATATTGTAGAAACAGAATAAATCATTGAAGTTAATGCAAGTAAAAGTTCATTTGTTCAAATTCGTTGCTCCGTTCCATTATTTTGGCAACAAGCTCCAAAATTAAAATACAAACCACAATCACAGCTAGATCCACATGAAAATCATTTGGTATAATTTTAGTTGATATTAGTATGAAAAATAAAATATTCTTTGTTTACAATAAAAATTAATCATTTTGTACTTAATAGATGGACTAGAAGGAAGTAGAAGTAACATTAGAATATGCATATAAGGACATAGTGCAAGAGTTAAAGAACTAGAATATAAGATATGAAGCTTATATCTTTCATCCAAAAATGTATCCTTAAAAATATCCTGTAAAGTATCCAGAAATGTATCCCTAAACATATCCAAACATGTATCCTTAAAAGTAACCTATAAAATATCCAGAAATATATCCCTAAACGGTCCCTGAAAAATTACAAAAATAGCCCTGGGGCTGGATGAAACGTTTTTCTTCGATTCAAATAACATCATTTTGGCTGAAATGTTTGTAAAAATAACTGTAGCTATTAGTACATCAACACTTTTAAGGATACATTTCTGGATACTTTTAGGGATACATTTCTGGATACTTTTAGGGATACATTTCTGGATACTTTACGGGATACTTTTAGGGTTATATTTCTGCATACCGTACAGGATACTTTTAGGGATACATTTCTGAATATTTTGCAGGTTACTTTTTAGGATACATTTTTGGATACTTTTAGGGATACATTTCTGGATACTTTACAGGATACTTTTAGGGTTACATTTCTGGATACCGTACAGGATACTTTTAGGGATATACTTGTGGATATTTTACAGGTTACTTTTAAGTATACATTTTGGATACTTTTAGGGATACATTACTGGATACTTTACAGGATGTTCTAGGGATATATTTTGTAATACTTTCTAGTACTGTACTTAAAATTCGTGCGGAATCGAACCGAGCGACGAAATTGACATATATAATCTGTAATAACACTGCATTTTGCAACATAAAGCATGAAAGATATAAGCTTCATATCTTATATTCTAGTTCTTTAACTCTTGCACTATGTCCTTATATGCATATTCTAATGTTACTTCTACTTCCTTCTGGTCCATCTATTAAGTACAAAATGATTAATTTTTATTGTAAACAAAGAATATTTTATTTTTCATACTAATATCAACTAAAATTATACCAAATGATTTTCATGTGGACCTAGCTGTGATTGTGGTTTGTATTTTAATTTTGGAGCTTGTTGCCAAAATAATGGAACGGAGCAACGAATTTGAACAAATGAACTTTTACTTGCATTAACTTCAATGATTTATTCTGTTTCAACAATATTTGGGACATTGCAATTCGCACCTATGCCACGATGATGTTCGAGTTGTGCTGCAAGGCCTTGACGAAAATATGAATTCCATATGAACCTTGAATCTGCTCAATCATGTAGAGGCATCTGTATTGAAATTTATTAAATAGTTGCATACTACATTAAAAATTATAAACAAAATTCTTTAACATATAAGAACTAATATATCTACTTGGTGAAATTCTGGAGGTTATATTTTGAAGATATTGCTTACTATGACTAACATCATATGTATAACAAAAATTGAAGTGAGGTGTGCTCAACACAGATTTTGTCATGCCCCAAGTAACTTGTGTTATTACGAATATGTTTTTTATTCAGATCCTTGTATATGGAATTATAAACGTAGAAATAATTTTAAAAACATCTTGATTAGCTATTTTGCTTACCTACGTGAAACGTATCCTTGGACTTGGACGGGGGCAGCATGCAGGCGATTTAGGAAGAGGTTTCTGGACAGGAGCAGTTAAAACTGTTGATACCCTTGTAGATCGCGGGGCTGTGCACACGTTTATATTTCCCGCCACGAGACTGATAGTAACCACTAACCTCCGATATACTTATAAACACAACTACACCAGTCCAGCTGTACCATTAGACCCGGTCCTATTCCGTGAGGCGAACGCGGCCAACTTCCATTGCACACCACATTCTGACGATTTTAACAATCTTGAAAAATAATTTAAAAATAAATTTGACAATAATAAATTAACTTTATTGCTGCTCTAAGCTAAATGGGGTACGGGCTATTTGATAAAATTGTCAAAAACAAATTGCCACACTTTTTTTGTAATTTTATTATTTTCGACCATTTACCATTCAACACTGTTAAGCCCTATGAAATAATGTAATAGACCATTAACAAGGGCTTAATTTACTCTTTCGAACCCACCCACAACTTTTTCTTTACCATGCGCAATTTTCGGGGAAAAATTTATCAAAAAAATGTGTCCGCTTTATCTGCGACATACTGTATATTAAATTCTTATACGCAAGATGCATTTTGAGGTAAGTTTTCATCTATTTTGATTGGGAAACTATTGATCAATAATTTATTAATTACTTATATTTCGTATTTTTTTCAGAAAATTGAAATGTGTTAGTCTTGTTAGTTAGATTATATGAACAGTCGACTTAAGAAGAAGCCGTAACTAGTGTCCTTGTCTAATGACCATTTTGCTAATTACTCAAATAGTAGTAATTGAAAAACTAAGAGTCGTACCCAATTCTTGTTAAAATAAGGAATATTTTGAGACCTAAAGGAGTACGTAACATAATTTCTCTTCCGACAATAGTTCGAAACGCAAAACCTAACCTCAGTTTTCGCGTTTTAAAGTATTATCAGAAAGGAAATAATGTTAAATATTTTTTTAGGTCTGAAAATATTCCTTATTTTACGAAGAATTGGGGACGACTCTTAGTTTTTCAATTAACAAACTACTATTTGAATACATGGCTAAAATGTAATTAGACAAGGACAGTAGATACGGTCGCCGCTTAAGGGCGTCGTCATTTTCAACAGTATAATATACAAGAACAAATTATTCCAAGCCAATTCCAATTAAGTTATAGACTAATGCCCTATAAACTATTTACAAAAGACACAAAAAGATTAGGTTATGCTGCTACATGAGCAGCTAACGGGATCACGCAGCAGATGGTTATAGACGAATGCGCATCTTCAGAGCGCAGCTTTCTCGCGCGCAGCCAACTGCCGCGCGCTTGTCAATCCCTGAAACTGTAGAAAACCGTTTGACTTTTTGTAAAACAAGGTTCACGTCAGTGTGAAGAAGATGCTACTGTATGCACAGGTATTGTCAGTGCCTTGCACCAATAAAGTTAATGTTGGCACATTTATTTACAGTGATCAAGCACTTAATTTAAATGTTCCATGACTTGGCACAGTCTTTCATAGTGAAAACCTATTTCCGTGTGTGCTGTGTGTTAGAGAGATAGAGATAGAGATAGAGATAGAGATAGAGAGAGAGAGAGAGAGCCCGACGTATGCTCTATCTCTTTCTTGCGTGGTGTTTTTTCCCCCGTCTTGTGCGGGCTTGATCATCGGAGCAGCAGTGAGCTACGAGAACAGGCATGGTAAACCTAGTACGTTATAGATCGGTCAATTTTTACTCACCATTATAAAAGTAACTTACAAGCTAGTCTTATTCGACTTAGTATTAACAAATCTAACAGTTATTCTACAATCTTCCGTTCGTTATTGCATTCAAGCTCCCAATTATTCAAGTCTAATCGCAAATATCAACAAAAACCATAAATACAAAACCCAAAACCCTAAAGCTAACTACTCCGAGATGAGCATTTTACAAATAAATAATTTTAATAATAAAATCGTATGCCCTTATAAACTCAAAACCCAAATAACCCAAGCTGAGCATTTTGCAATTAAAAAGTTTTAATAATCAAGCCATAAATCCTAAACAATATACCCAACTACCCCGATATGAGCATTTTGCAATAAACACATTATAATAATAAAATCGCAATCCCTAAACTCTAAACCCGAACAACCCAAGCTAAGCATGTGACGTGTATTTCACGTCCCAATAATATTAAATACGGGCAGTCAATCGCGACCAAGTCACCCGTCACCAGAGCAGAGCATTTGCATATTAATTAGTATTGTTATTAATGGGGGGATTGTTATTATTTGTTGAGGGAATGAGGATAAGGAGTCGCGACCGAGGAAGGCCGCAGACCGGCACACACACGCACACACCCATACCGGCGGCACCAGCTGATCGCCGCAGCGACGACTGCTCGGAGCGAGCAACGGCGACGAGTCTACACACACAGGCACAACACCAACATCACTGCACGCTGTACGCGCGACCCTCTCTCTCTCGCTTGCTGTTTCTTCCTCGCCTCTCGAGGATGATGAGCCGCTGCCCGCGCACCCACATACCTACACGCGCGCGCGGCCGCCCTCTCTCCCGATGCACGCAGACGCGGGAGGAGAGAGGATTCACAGCGGCAGCGGCGGCTTCCTCGAGGCACACCATCTCGGCTGTAGCCACGAGAGAGAGAGAGAGAGAGAGAGAGAGATATACCGACACGGCTGTCGGCAGAGGGGAGAGCTAGCAGCCGCCGCGCCGCGAGCCGCATGAAGCTGCCGGCCTCTCCTAGCGTAGGCCGACGCGCGCACGTCGCCGCTGCCAACTGTGTTGGTCCGGCAGCGATAAAACCGAAAGCGTCCGATATAGATATACACGCCGGGTTGCCCGCGCGTGTATATCTAGCAATTCATAATTGCCCGCGCTGCGTAAACAGGGCGGCATTCGCGGAGCGAGCCAATGAGAAGTAGCGACACAAATCACCGCTGACTTGGCCTTGATTTTTGCATCTAGGGAAAATCAAGGCCAATCACCGTAAAGGAAAGGGCGGAAGCAACAAGTGTTTGAGCTGAAGTTGTGCGAGAAGAAAAGCCAAAATTTTGGAAGAGATTTCCGATTTTGAGCATTGACTGCCCGCCCTCTCCGATTTTGAGCATTGACTGCCCGGCCTTCAGCAACGATAGACGTAGCGAAAGTTTTGCCTGTCGTTCGAGCATTTTAGACCGCGTGGAGAGACATCGACCGTCCGCCCGTCGGCGACGTAGACATAATCACGGAGAGCTAGATATTGGGCGAACATTAACCGGCGACCTTGTGATCTACGAGGAAGGACATCGCGAGACGCGCCCGACTAGCGACGGTGAGTGGACTGTAATTGTCGAGCTTCCCTCGGCACTTGCAAGTAAATTATATTAACGATTGTCGTACATTGCCGCCATGTGCTCGGGGTTCTTAGGAGAATAAATCCGTGGTGGTGTGACACCGGTATGTAAGATCAGTGCGGGTCGGACCGGTATTAAATTCAAGTATTAGTGTGGGGAAATTCACGCGACTCGGAAACTCGGGAAACGTGGTGAGTTTGGTCGTCGCGAGGGACGCGTGATAAGGCTAGCGTAGCCATGTTTGTATAGCGATAAATTAGTTATAAGAGTAATTGTAAATTTGCGACCGATAGTATTACCCGACGATAAGAAATAAAGCTTGAGTATATTTAAAGTGAAAATTGTGAGTGCTTATTATAAATCTATGAATTCCTGACTTTTCCTCTTCACGGAACTTCCTCTGGGAAAGGGCTCGTGCCGAGTTAGCCGCGCTTTACCTGGCGCCCATTAATTTAGAAAATTTGGTAAAGTGTCGAGATAAGAATAAGCCATAGTAACCCCCCACGTTACAAGCAATTAGCAAAAAACAAATTTAAGTAATAGAATTTTTAACCCAGTCCTTAAACCCTAAACCCAAGTACCCAAGCTGATCAACTGACAATAATAAAATTTAAATAAGTTTAAATATTTAAATACAGAGATAATAATAAATTATAAGACGTAACTATCAGAAATACTCGCTCGCTCACGCTCCCTCGTTATCAGAGCATTGAATATTTGTATTTTAGTTTAAAATGTATTATTAAAAGACAATTCATTTTACACGTTTATAGAAGTTATATGTAACACAATATAAAGTTATTAATAAACAATTCATTTATAAAAGAACCATGACGATTAATATTGACATGGAGTCCTAAAGTATTATTAGACGTATTCCTCGGACTGCTATTGGAGTAGAATCGGAGATATGTTCACGGCTAAAGTATTGTTTGACATACTCTCCTGCCTGCAATTAGCGGACAAGCGAAACTGTTTTCGCGATACTAAAATCTAACAGCTGAGCGACTTTTGATGTTTGTTTATAACCTTACCTATAACATAAAAGAATTCTGCAATCTGATTGTGTTTGTTGTATGCAACATCATGTGTCGAGGTCGATATAATTGGACGCGTAAACCACACATTAAAATAGGAAACTCAAAGGATAGGGGAGAACAGGGTAATACCGGTCACTGACTAATTCCGGTTATCCTTATTTTCAATAATCTAAAGATTGTTAGGTAATAATTCGAATAGTATATCAAACGTAACATAAAATGCAATTAATCTAATATCGAAACAACCTTCTATTCAGTATCATTAAGGAATTATACAGAATCAAAGTTTAGACCTACATTTCTTATAAGAAATCTGGTCTATAAAATAAGCTTTTATGGATATTATTTGTTACTTTATGCAATTATTTTTTACAGCTTTATTAATTTGAACAATCTAAGAATACGAAGTAGTGAGGATTAAAGAGTATAAACCTATTGCTTTTCTGTCATTTCAATTTAAATTACTTAGCAGAATTGGGGCAATCCCGGTCACAATGTTATGTATATGACGTTCCCGAAAGTGAGGCTAAGAAACGTTGCACTACGCTCTCACGTAGGGCAACTTTGCTTAAGTGTTTTTGATTGAACGGTGGTTATGTTATTACATATTTTACTATGTAAGTGCGAATAATAATGCGACGAATCATATGAAGGTTCAAATAATTGATTTAAAGAAATTTTTCACCTATAAAAGTAACTTTTGAATCTATAATAGTGACCGGAATTGTACCCAGTTTGACCGACATTCCTCTTTGATGTGGAGTAAATCCGGTCGAAATACTTTTTTTTATTTCCACTTATAGCTTCTATATCTTAAATTTTTATATTAAAGCAATAATAAATATTTAAAGTCAATGGTTTGAACTAACATAATAATTATTTAAAGTTAAAAAAAGCAAGCTGAAAGTGGAAATAACAAGCACGTTTGCTTAGGTGATCGGCAATGCCCCATTCTGCCCTATGGGTTAGGAGTAAATAGGGCTAATTTGTATACATATTTTATGCTTTTTGTATTTCATAATTTTTAAAGAATCTACTTTATTGTTCATAGTAATAAGTACGTGGTTTCAACATAAGTATTATGTAACCAATAGAAAAATAATATTTAATTCCAGATAAATATCAGGTAAAACGTGCTGTTGTATCATTTAAGAGGGGATCCTGCTTTAAGCGACCTTAAAAAAGCTTTTTTTGCGAATTTTTTTGGAAGGGAGAAAAACAACTGAGACCAGCGAACTTTTTGGGATGCTTTCATGTGTATTTAAACTTTACAAACAAATTTTTTAACATGAAACACTGAATTACAGCTGATTTATAAGCACATTCGTAGAGCGCCTCGCCACTGAAGTATCCAATTGCCGGGAAAAATGCAGCTCGTAACTCTTGTCTGACACAGAAACATCAAAAAGAATTTTAATTTTCGAAGAAATTATGAAATTCTAACTTTTTACAGATTTAAAAACACAAAATGCTTTTTGAAAACAAAATCACTTCAACTTGCTACAAAAGTCGTTTAAGGGGACACACCACCTTTAAAATGTGAAACAAAAAAATTGATTAGGAATTTTTATTTTGATATTTATTTTAATAAGGGTTTTTTTTTCCTGAAAGTATTCATAAAAACCTACCAATTTGTATATTTTTTACCTTCGTTGGACCTTCTCATGGACAGTCACATGAAACTATAAAGACTTGAGCTAGATGCGTCAGAGCTTCCGCACTTTGCGTAAACTAATCGGCGAGTGAGAGCGCAGCCTCATTTTCGTGGTACCTTATATAGTCTATGTCGAAGATGTACGTATACGACTGTATTAGGTGTATTAGTGTAGTGTATATTTGGCTGACGTAATGATTTATGACAATTTGAGAAGATGCAATAGCGAGCTAATTATCGTTTAAGTTTACGAGCTTCCGGAGTGTCTCCAGGGCGCGAGAATGCTCGCTCGCTTTCTCATCCAGATTTGCATGCGGTAATATCGGACGTCTAATTGTAGTTATACAAGGTCATGGGGGAATGAAAAAGATCGACGCCTCATGTTAAGCAATGTCACAAAAAGTTAAAATTTAAATAAAGTATAACGTAGTTCGTCACACCTCTCTCGGTAAAATTGTTCATCGCCTTCGATGAATCTTACGCGATAGTCCATGATTTGAAACCTCGATTCGTTTTTTTAAATATTATAACAATATAATAATAACAATCATAATAAAAACAACGGATGAAGTTTGTAAATATGAGAATGTTACAAATTATTAAAATAGATGATAATAATTTGAGATTAATATTAAACGTGAATTAAAAGTGAGGGGCCTGCGGCGGCTCAGTCGGTAGAGTGTCGGATTCCCACGCCGGTGACCCGGGTTCGAATCCTAGTCTCTGCCGATTGATACAAGCACCTCTGTAAAAATTACATGTGCTTCGTTTACAAACACACCGCAGACCCCCGTCGTCGATTAGCACCACATGGGAGCACAAACATGGCGACGTTAAAGGAAAAAAAAAAAAAAAAAAAACGTGAATTAGAATTAGAATTTCTTTACAATCATATACATATATATATATATATATATATATATATATATATATATATATATATATATATATACATGTTGTACCTAGAGACAGATAAACATATATTACTTTTTGTTTATTATAATAATTTTAATTGTGTTAGTTTTTTGTAGATGTTGTTCAGGTCAGGATATACATCATGCATAGCCAATTCAAGAGAGTCCCTGTGAGGTATAAGAATTGGATGGTGAATTACGTCAATGGGACGTAGGATGTCGAAACTTTGGCTTGTAGTTAATGGGGGTTCCATTTCCTTTTGGCGTCGTTTATGATGGCATATTCAAAATGTGATAAGCAAGGAAAATAACATGAGGATTAGTGAGCTTGTTCCTATGGTATTATAAGCCACGTGTGAGTGAAAGGTTTTATCCTTTTGGTTTTCAATGAGATTATCGTATTTGTGTTGTATGGATCTAAATGATAGTCCGGATTCAAGTTTAGTAAACATAGGTTTTGTGATGAAAATTGGGTAAGGTAAGGTTTTATTTATGATGGTGAGTTTGTCGAAAAATTTCGTATCTAGATTAGATAAATTCAAGTGTATTTGCGGTAAATATAAAACTCTGGTGCTGACGTGATGGGTTTCATTTCGATTAGCGTATATGCCCTTATCGAGCTGAACAACGGGGCTTAAGTTGTAATATACCGGCTTTTTGTATTTCGGTTAGATGGTGTTGTTCTCCGGGACACAGTATCTGTAGGATAGTAGAATTAGGAACGGAATAAAGCCAAGCATCTACTGAATCTAAATGTATCCAATGTGATGTTTATTGAGGTTGGAAAAGGATATTCTTCACTAGGTTTGTTTAGGAGTAAACATTCACAGGCAATGTCTTCGCTTGCTTCGTGGATTGGTTGATCGTGAGTACATATTCTATAGCGTGCCGTTTGTTTACATTTTTTGCAGGTTAGATTCAGTGAGGAAAGTATAAGCGCGTTTGTCATTATTTAATTAAATATAATACGATTGAGGTAGTAAATAATCGGAAGATGGAAAATTTTCACGTGTTTGAGATATCAAAATTGAATGCATTTTATACAGTTCGGTTGCGAATTTATTCAGTAACGGAACCTTTACTTTAATTACAAATATTTTATTTCTAAATCCTAGGTGCACTGTTGCGATATCAGTTAATTTATCTGTTCTTGCGTGAGCAATGGGTATAGGAAATTCATATTCGGAGTGGAGATCTATGATTTGTAGTATCATTATTTGTAATTTGTGTGTTCCAATTAGAGAAGGGTATAGGTTGTCGATACTTGCGAAACAAGCAGTGTCTAATATTGTTTGAAGAACTTCTTGATATAAATTTATAGCAGTTTCTATTTCATTTGTTAACTCTGTAAGTTCTCTAGTGTAGTTAAATCGCTGCCATTTATCTGCGAGATCATTTAATTTGCTAACTGTGTCATTAAATAATTTGAAATTTTGGTTAATAATTGTATGAGTTGACTTAATTTCAGCTGCTATATAGGTAAGATTATGGTTTTGTATATGCGCTTCTTCTACTGCTAATTTTGCTAAATCTTTTTTTCCTTTAAATAATTGACTAATTTGTTGGTCATAGTGTTGTCCATCATCTTCTGAGAGGGTGCCAAATAAATTATTCCTTGAAATGTGGGCCTTACAATTTGTTGGGCCAACGAAATTTGTGACTTAAAATTCTTTTCTCCTTACGAATTTTATATCTGTCTGAAGTTTTTGGCCTGACGAAATTTACGCATAATATTTTTTTGGCCTTAAAAAATGTGGGCATTACTAAATTTTGGTCCTTACCAAATTTGGGTCTTACAATTTTTTTACCGTTACAAAATTTGTTTTTGAAGAAATTTGGGCCTTATGAAATTGGAGCCTTAGGATATTTGGGTCTTTACGAAAGTTTGGGCCTTATCATTTTTTGGTCCTTTCGAAATTGCAGCCTTACGAAATTTGGGTCTTTACGAAAGTTTGGGCCTTACAATATTTATGGACCATACGAAATTTGGGACTTAAAATTTTTTTCGACTTACGAAATTTTGGGGCATACAATTTTTAGGTCTTCCGAAATTTTAACCATTACGAAATTTGATTTTGAAGAAATTTGGGCCTTACGAAGTTTGGGCCTTACAATCTCTTGGTCTTTAAGGCACTTTAGGCCTTACAATCTTTTGGTTTTTACGAAACTTTAGGCCTTACAATTTTTTGATTCTTTCGAAATTGGAACCTTACGAAATTTGGGTCTTACATTTTTCTTACCTCACGTAATTTTGGTCTATACGATACAAATTTGGGCATTACAAATTGCGGGGTTTAAGAAATTTTTGGACCGTAGGAAATGTGGGCCTTACGAAACTTGGGTCTTAAAATTTTTTTCACCTCACGTAATTTCGGTCTTTACAAAATTTTGAGCCTTACAAATTTTCGGCTTAACGAAACTTTTGGGGCTTAGGAAACGTGGGGCTTACAATTTTTTGGGCCAACGAAATTTGAAACTTAAAATTCTTTTCGCCTTACGAATATTAGGACCGTACAAATTTGTGGGCTTTCTGAAAATATTGGCCTGACGAAATTAGCACCTTACTATTTTTTTGGCCTTAAAAAATTTGGGCCTTATAATCTGTTGGTCTTCGCGAAACTTTGGGTCTTACAATTTTTTGGTCGTTTCGAAATTGGAGCCTCACGAAATTTGGGTCTTTCAATTCTCTTGGCCTTACGAAATTTGGGTCTTACGAATTTGGGGCCACATTAAATTTTTATTCTTACAATTTTTTGGGCCTTACGAATTTTTTACCCTTTCAAAATTTGGGTCTTATAATATTTTTGGCCTTACAAAATTTTGGGGCTTACGAAAATTGGACCTTACGAAATTTTGGAGCTTTCGAAAATTGGACCTTACGAAATTTTGGTCTTTACATCAAAATCGGGAGACACATTTCGAAACAACCATACACAAACAGAACACATAAATTAAAAGGTGAGCATCATTTTTTGTGTAATTAAGTCTTACGTTGATCTTCTGTGTATTTCGCTTTCTCATACAGGAAGTTTTGTGATGGTAACATTTTTTTGCTAAAAACATGTTAGAAACATGTATGAGATACTGAGAATCAAAATAAACTATTTTTAGAAAATGTCTGGATGCGTGTGTGTGTATGTGTGTGAGTGTGTGTATGTGTGTGTGTGTGTGTGTGTGTGTGTGTGTGTGTGTGTGTGTGTGTGTGTGTGTGTTGTATGTATGGATGTGGATCAACTTTACTCTGAATATTCATTATGAAAATTAATGTTTCGGGGCTCATTTTTTTTCTTTAAGGGGGTAGTATACCTATAAATCATGAAAACACGAATTATTCTTATAGTTTATTTTTGATTTACAAGCTATACATAACTTAAAAATTGTTGAAAATGCTAATAATTAAAAAGAATAGATGTATATATATATATATATATATATATATATATATATATATATATATATATATATATATATATATATATATGAATGAATGAGTGAGGGAAGGCTGGGTAGATAAATAAATACACAATTTTTCGCGGGAAAATAAGACAACTTGCCTCGGCGTAAAAACTCCCACGAGGCAGAGAGAAAAGCCGGGGCAAGCGAATAATTTATTTAATAACGAGGAAATTATACATGACAAAAAGAGAATCTAAGATAGGAACAAAAAAGAAGGGAGAGAGAAGGTGACAAGCTCAATTACCCTAACGCTGTGAGGTACCTTTAACGCGCGCAAGAGAGTTCTCTTACCTTAAATACTAGACGGGAGAAACGTGGACAGCGCGACGTAATGTCCTGGCTGCACGTGGTTGGGATGCACCTTCTTGGTCGCAGGGCGCCTCGACGTCTCGAGAGAACTGTACCTGGACCACAGGCAGACTCTTTGGCCCTTCCGCGTAGGTGATCGCCGTGTGGAAGTCGGCACGTCGAGGGAGCTCGCACGTGGCCGGACCTTCCCAATCGTCCTTCGCACCGAATACACACACACACACGACTCGATTTACGCACACACACACCCGACGCAGACAATTAATGTAGGGAGAAGTCGACCGTCCTGATAAGGACGTACGTGCCGAGCTTCTCGTACAATATATTCCAAAATCCCGTTTCGGGTCCGATGCAGTGCCTGGAATCACGCCAGAAAAAGTCGACCGGTCTCTGCGGGAGAGAAAACGGAACTGCCCCACACGTGCATAAGGCGCGCGAGAACCTCCGCTCTCGCGGCGCTCGCATCCGCTTGGCCGATAAGCGGCGGCGCGCGCAATTACTCGGCCGATTGTAATACGCGGCGATCGGCGAGCTACGGCGTGAAATTCAAATCCCCCCCCTAGGCCTAAATAACCCGAACAAAAATAAAGTTTTAGTTGTGAATAAAGCCACAAAAAAAATATACAGGCTCTAAGTGATTATTTTTAAATTAATATCTTTTTGAAATTCGCGCATTTTTTGGTAGGTGCATAGATCGCAGCGTTATACTGCGTTGAAAAGTCGCAACATAATCATATGTTTTTGCGAGTGTTTACTTCAAAAGCTGCCAAGAAGTACAAGTGTTTTCAAGATGATAAATAATACTAATGATTACTGCAATACATTTATTCAATCAGATAAGTAATCTTATTTTATCAATAGCTAATGTATTAAATTATTAATAATTGCAATTACTTTGTAATATTTTTTTCTGTATATCAGCATACCATACCAACGAAAAAAAAAGATCTTAATTAACTGCTCATGAGGAAAGAATAAGTTTGAGTCAAAGGGATGACATCTAGAAAGATATTCAAATCTATTACTGGTACGTAAACTACTTTAATTCTAAGAGTATGATTTTTCTATATGATATTGAAGTTACATTAATTTCTTTTAGGTTACAATTGGCATGCACTGCATGATTGAGATGATGAAATCTTGTTATATATTTGACAACAGCTGCTGAAGTGGATCATAATATTATAATATGGACTGAGATGTAATGTTTGAAGAAATTGTAACATTAGAGAAGTGTAACTTTAAATGAAATTTTCTCATAACTATGTTTTCAGAGCTTACGTGTAACCTGCAGACTGAACCGGTGCATGGATTTTGATGATCCAGGTCTTAAAATGTTTCCTTCGAATGCTATTTTGGACTGAAGCTATTAAGAAACGTCTAAGAATTGATTATCATGTGAGTATTCTAGACTAAATGTGAAAAATTACAATTTTAATAATATTTATAATTATTTTAGCTTTCAGGTCTTCAATAAATTAAAATTAGTTTCTCTAACTAGCTTCAGCCCAAAACGACATACAAGAGGAACAATTTATGACCAGCATTACCAAAATCCATGCATCGCTTGAGTCTGTGGGTTAAGTGCGAGCAAAAAGTGTGTTATACGCTTAGTATATCTCTAGCACCTTGCGCACGGTAATATTCACCTTCTACCCGAACTGCAGCCAATCACGGCGCAGCCGGGTAGTACATAAGAAATCGAGTTTCGAGACTCCGCCTGACTTCTCGGCCGACCAGGCCAGAGATAAGTCCTCGACCCCGGCGCAGGATCAAACAATAAATACAGCTTCCAAAAGTAACCGACGCCCTTATCATTTCCCAACCTGTATCCATACTTTAAAGGGCGCAGCAGGAGAGAAGAGAGAGAGAAAGAGAGACGGGAGCGCGAGTTAAACAGCGCGAGTAAAACAATACGCTGCGCGTGCACGCCGAACCTTGGCTAGCGCCGAGCCGCCGCGCTCACTACAGAGCGGTCGGAGAGCTGCTTAAGGACGTCGTTCTCTAACGAGAGTCGATAGCGTCTTTTAGCAGCGTTAACCTCCTCGTATCCCACAACCTGGAGCCTTGAGTTATTAATTTAACTCTTGGAAGTTCAGTTGTGGCTATGCAGCGACAGACTTCTAGAGAGTGTACTGACGCACTTCCGCTATTGTTTTTTATTCGGACCTTTCTATACGCGGTTCACTCGCGCAACCGCTCGCGCCGCGCCGCCGCATCGTTCCGCGCTCGGCATAGCTTTCGCGCCGGGTATATAAGAAAAAGGGAGCGCGTGCCTCTCTATCAGTCGGCCACGACGCACCACATTGGCCGAACCTCCTCGGTTGAGAGTAATCCCCCTGAGGTAGTCAGCCTGTGGTGCTCGGTAAACGCCACACTTTCCCCGTGGTGATTAACCCGCACGGTGGTTCGGAACAAGCCATATATGCAATGAAAAAGCACCTCCGATTTTATTGCAGGAATCGATCAAGGAACACTTGAGAAGCACAAATATCAAATTTGAACTACATTCGTTAAACCGTTTTTGAAAAAAGTCGTTTTAAAAATTAAAAGTTCAAAAATTCCATATCTTTTTTATTTTTTTTTATTATTTTTTTAAAGCAATAAATAATATTACAATATAACAAATAGTAAATAATATCACGATATAATAATAATGGGTAACCTTACAGAATGATAAAATATAAATAATATCACAAATTAGACATGTTTAGAATTGTACTCTTGGACAGCACGTAGCAGCTTAGTTGCATAATGTGGATGTGTACTTACAACTTTGTATTTATTCCAAATTGATTGAAAATTATTATGCACCGATTCAACTGCCTGTTCACTAAAAAATCCTAAACCCTTATTAACGTTAGAACAATAATCTGGAACATGAAACAGAACTGCGTGAATGTTAGACGTGATCGGAATTTCTAAACTGAAGTAACTTTTTTCAAAATTAGAAATGGACTCTTTAAAATTTTCTTTTAAATCAATAGAAAAGAAAGAATCGACAACATATCGAAAGTCAACAGTGAACATATTTTAAGCATCGAAGACTACAGATACTACGTAAGTTGTCTACATTGTCCAAGATTACTTTACATGAATTACCAGCAAATGCAGGACTTCCATAAACAAATTCACGGGTAACATTACACATTTTTGCCCACGCGTTTCTCTCAGATTCGAACTTAAGTAACATATGTTTGTACAGTGTGTTTACAACCCCGATCATTAAGTGAAGTTCTGGTGGTGGAATTATACCAATGATACGTTCTTTATCATTTGTAGAAGAAACTATAGGATTATTTATGCAGCATTTTAAATTTTTGGCAGTTTGTTTCTTCTTCACAAGTGGCAAAAGTTTTTCCTGCCAGGCTGTATAATTAGTCTTGCAATTTTCAATAGTTTTGATGACATACACCACGTTCAAGGATAACTACTCGCGTGAGACATAATACCTACTAGAATATTAGCCATTTTCAAATCGGTCGCTACAGTACCTTTCAAGTCGCCTATTTTCAACAGTGACCAAAGCATTGACACATTTTCGTAATTCTCCTGCGTATTCGCGACTAAGCCAAGCAACAAAAGTTTTTTAACGCCTGAATCTTTGAACTTTTCTGATTTATCGTATCGAAATGATTTATTTTTTTTTACTATTATCTCCTAAATCATTATCAATAGCAGATGACTGTATTGATAGTAACTTTCAGAAAACCACCTCCGTCATCTATCCCGAATTTTAAGTCAGTTTGTTCACACGCTCTCTCTCTTTTTTGGCAAAATCGATGAGGCCTTCAACATTATTACAAAAAATGACGGTTTGAGTAGAAGTCTCCATCTTATTATTTTTAATTTTGATTATATTACAATTTTTTACGTGAAAGTAGTATCTACTCGATGGTTCAGTTCTTGCAAATGTTCCCTTATGTTTGGTTCAAAAAGGTATCTTTTTCTATTTGAAGCATTTCTCAAAGATGAACAAATATTATTTTATTGTGGAAATTTTATTAGTGGAAATATCGAAATCGGTTGAAATTTTTTAAACAACTGCGGCAGATATCGGTTGTTGCTCAAAACTTTTCGATCGATCCAAGTTCACGCCTAATTTTTGCCCACGCTCTCTAGATAAATACAGTACCTTACTCGTATTAGAAGTTTTATCTTCACCATTTTCTTTTCCTAAATCACTTTTCTTAGCATTAGAAATATTTTCTAGTAGCTGGCACGCTAAATGTTCTTTTACTTTCAACGGTAAATCATGTAACACTTTACTTTTTAAACTAGCAACGTATTTCGATGAACTTGAACAAACATGTTCTTTTACTACACTGTCTTTCAATAATCTTTGGAATTTTGGCAATAATTCTTTTTTTTTAATTTCTGTCCTTCAGTTGATGATATCTTCTCCAAATTGCCTTTTTTCCTTGCTAACTTACATAACTTACATTCACATAACTTATTAGCTGTCGATCTACTTTCTCGAGGAATGTTCGGAAATTCTGAATAGCGCGACAAATTCAACTTCTTATGTGTTTCATTTGCATTTACTGAACGGTAAATGAGGACTTTACATGCTGTACAAACGACAGTAGGAAGCCGATTATCTCCTGCATCATATTCAACTAATTTTTCAATTTTTTTTTCTCAAGGCACCCTTTATTGTTAACATATTTGTTTTCTTTTGTAGGCAAAATAAACAAAACTTTGCACGATTTTCATTGGGGGATTTAGCGTGATCTTTATACTGACCGAACACTTTTTAACACTAGAAATAAATATCACTACAATGAAATAAACTAACTAAATATTTAATTGACAGTTCAAGACAAATATTGTACGTCAAAATTTTATGTTCACTCGCTGAGTAATTACCGACAACTAAGCTCTTATATGAACACTATATTTGATTGTATATTTACATTATTGTATACGTTTGTTTTGAATACACTGTTGTTGTGATGCTTGAAATAGAAGCACTGTTCCTTTTATCCGCCAATAAAATATTTTCATTTTACGAGCAGAGTTATTCATATGAAAAATATTTCTTAATATATCTGAATTTCTGAACTTTTTAAAAAATTATTAAAACGGTTTTTCTCAAAAACGGCTTAACGGATTTAGCTCAAATTTTATATTTATGATTCTCGAGTGTTCCTTAATCGATTCCTGCAATAAAATCGGAGGAGCTTTTTTATCAAATATATGGCTCGTTCCGGACCACCGTGCCCGAGTACTGTCGCGCCGAACAGACTTTCTTGCGGGCTTAGCTCCCACGGAAGTCTTATTAAGAAGGCAGTATCTCTCCGTTAATCACGGCTCTTGACGAACGCGCGGGGAAGTCGAACGCAAGTCCTGATGGAAGAGTTGTTCTAAGGCGTTGTTCTCTGAACGAGAGCCGCAAGCGCCTTTTAACGGCTATAATCTTCCCGTGTCGTACAATTGAACCGCTCCGGGAGTTAATTCTTAATTAACCCTCATGGAAATTCAAAAGTAATACACACAGGCAGAATCATTCGCAAAGGCTTACACTCTCGGGCCCTCTGTTCGCGTTCTTCCCCTCCTCTCGGGCCACCCGCGTAATTTATTATAAAAAGATCGCAAGAATGCGATTAAGAGTCATTCGACTCTCAGCAACGGAGCTGACCCCTCATTAAGCACCAGTGCGGATGAAATCCAGGCAGCTCTTGGCCTGGAGAAGGAAGAGGAACAAGAGGACGTTCTTTGCCTCTTTCCCTCTTCTGAAGACGAGCTGCCGGACGAAGAGAAGGGGCTTTTCGAAAGCCGACGCAGCCCGTCTTGCCACGCTTTCCAGTACGACCTCCAGTAGCCGAGACACCTCGGTCAGCTCGTCGAGAACCCAGAGGCATCGCGGCACTGAGGGATCCGCGGAAGCTGGCAGCGGTAAAGCGGAGGCTCGACCCGATTATAAAGCAGTCGACGCTCAGGGTGCGTCTTTTTGACGTACACGAGGCTCCAAGGAGCCGCAGTATCAGCCGTCGACGGGCTCTTCAACGCCTCCAGCCGAGACCATTAAAAAGTCCCGAGCACGAGGCTAAGAAGCCGTAGAAGCTATCTCCGGTGAAAACAACCGGCTCTTTTCAAGGCCACCATAATAACTCAAAACATACGGACGGATTGAGCGGAGCATCTCCCCCCCCCCCCCCCCCCTCCTTCTCCTTACCCACAACACTCACTTATAACAAGTGTTCATAGACTCATATCTTCCCCTATATTTTTACAGATGGAAATCTTCAAAAAAGTGATATAGGTGTTCTACCCTCTTAACCCCCCCTGCGCAGAGAGCCGAGTATACTCGTCCAAACGGATTTGTTCCCGTATGCAGGAGGAGGAGTATACGCGTCCAAACATTTTTTATCATAACTTTTGAACAAAATAACTATAAGACATCAACGATCCCGCAAATTAAAGCCTAGAATATATGTAATAAGATAGCTGGAGTTTGAAATACGATTTTGAATGTTATTATAAAATTATTATAATCTGAAAAATAAGAAAATTACGTTTTTTTATACTTATTGTATGCAATTGTAAAATCTTTCGTAAATTGCTTAAAATAGCTCAAAATAGCTTGAAAACCCTTACTCGGGGGGTCGCTTATTACGATTCTGCAGTTATAATTTCAAAATTCAAAATGGCGGATCCAATATGGTGGATGTTAAAATTATTCCCGAGAATTATAAGAATATTTTCTAAAAATATGATCGTAAATAAGCTTTTAACATTATCAATATTATATCTATTATTAAAATTTCAAAATTCAAAATGGCAGATCCAATATGGCCGCTACATACAAAATTCCTGTATATTATTTAATAATATATAAAACAATCGTATAATTAATACGATTGTTTTCAAAGAAAATAACCATACATGGGTTTGCGGGGGCGCCGATTACGAATCTGCTGTCAGAATTTCGATATTCTAAATGGCGGATCCAATATGGCCGCCACATGCACAATATCCGGACATTACAAGTTTATTTGAAGAAAATAACCATACATCGGTTTTCGGGGTCGCTGATTACAAATCTGCTGTCAGAATTTCGATATTCGAAATGGCGGATCCAATATGGCCGTCACATACACAATATCCGGACATTACAAGTTTATTTGAAGAAAATAACCATACATGGGTTTTCGGGATCGCTGATTACAAATCTGCTCTCAGAATTTCGATATTCGAAATGGCGGATCCAATATGGCCACCACATACACAATATCCGGACATTACAAGTGTATTTGAAGAAAATAACCATACATGGGTTTTCGAGGTTGCTGATTACGAATGTACTGTCAGAATTTCGATATTCGTTCGCTCGTATTATACAAAAATATCTTATGTGGCGGCCATATTGGATTCGCCATTTTGAATTTCGTAATTCTGACTGCAGATTCATAATCAGCGACCCCAAAAACTTTAAAATCATTCCCCTTTACGTTTTAGACTTGCTTTGAAAAATTACTGCATTTGGAAGGTATTTCTGGCATGATAACTCCTGCGCACGGGGGTTAATGACGGTGCCATAAAAATATTTTTGTTGTTTTTCGAGTAGTTTTTGTTTTTTTAGCAGTTTTTAGAATTTTGAGTTTTAGTTTTTTGGGCTTTTAATATCGTAGGAATAACATCATCAATTGAGTGGTACTGCATTTGAAGCAGTATAAAATTACCTATATTTTCCAGTCAGAAATTTTAAATAAGCTATTTCTCTTGCTGTGTTATTTACGAAATGGTTATTTTTTTTCAAACGGTTATATCTGTGAAATATAGGAACTAAAATTTTTTAATAAAATTGAGACGATTAGGAATGTGTAGAAGAAAATTCTATAAAATATTTTAGGCTTTATCTTTTTCTTTTAAAAAGAAAAAAATATGTTTGTAAAAAAGATTGATTATTATTCAGTACCGAATTCTGGAGTAAATCGGCAGCATTTGATCTAACACTTTCCAAAACGGTAGCTCTTTAGTATCTCTTGAACGATTTATTTGCCCAGATTACAAAAACCTTTATATTTCAAGATATTTGAGGTTATGCGTTTTAAAAAAATTTTTTTTGATAGAGTATATCTTGAAATGGTACGGTCATTTTTTACCAAATAGGGCTTATTTTTTTCGTTTTTTAATGACGATTCTAAATTGAAAATAAATTTCAAGATTTATCGACTCGCTTTTAATTTTTAACAGTTTTTTAATTTTTTAGTTTTTCGAGTTTTTCGATATGTTAGAAATATTATGATAATTTATTTATAAATGCATTAAACAGAGCATAAAATTACCTACCTTTTACAACCGTAAATTTTAGATAGGCTCCTTCCCTTCTTTTGTTATACACGCAAAAAGTCATATTTCATTTAAAAAATATTTAGTTTAAAATTTTAGATGGTTAAGAAGTCAGTGAATCTACGTACTAATATCTGATACAGTTAATTTAAATACTCAAATAATTTTAATAAATTACGTATAGAAAAACAATTGCTGCGATAAGGATTAGTACATATCGTTCTGTAATTTTAGTAAAAGATTATCTTTTGTCAAAACCATTAATGATAAAAGAGAACACCCTTTCTTAGGTATTATTTAGAAAGAGATATAGAATTTAAAATTAATTTATCAGAACAAAGAATTTTATATTGGAACAATTCATTTAGTTTGAGGATTTTAAGTGCCAATGAATTGACAGCGGTATTTTCTGTGTATTTCTTTTGTTAAATTTTTTTTTGTTAATTAAATTAGTGTATTGCTAAATTTCTTGGTATATTCATATGAAATTGAGGTTTGGGACATGGGACGGACCAGACATTTTGCATATTTTTTGATTTTTTACTCAGAATATAAATTACTGGATACTTTAAAATATTGGCCGATTATTGCTTACGATAGTTCGGTTATAATACATATTTTGAGATCAATATTTTGTGGAGAAAACTAAATTTGTGGAGTCGATTTAACTCAAACTTAAAATAAAAATATCATCGGTGTTAAAATAAATTATTATAGAAAACAGCGATTTTCTAGATTTGATTTATTAATTATTGTACATATATATGTATATATATATATATACATACAGGGTGGGCCATTTTAATCTCCGCACCTAAATTTCTCCGTTCCTAAGCGTAGTATCGAAAAAAAGTTGAGACAAAAGTTGATAAGGGCAAAGGGGGTCAAACATTGGTGACCTTGAACTTAACCTTAAACTTGATCTTCAAGATTATTTCAAGGTCCACTTGATTTTTTTAAATAGTAACTCCTAATTTTGATCCCATAACCTTGAAATGACCTTGAAGAATTGCCTCGAGGTCAAGGTCAATGGTACAGAAAGGTGACCCCCTCTGTCCTGAACCACTTTTGTCTGAACTTCTTTTCTGTTGACCGCTTTCCTTCTGAAATATTTGGGTGCGGAGATTAAAGTGGCCAGCTTCTCGTTAGATCGCACTGGAACGTCACACCATCCGATGCGAGTGTGCTCACTGTTTTCTCTTCTGTCCAGCCGAAATTTCAGGGTTCGACATTGAACTGACCTTTACAAGGTCTCACCATCAATAACGATAAAAATGGCAATTATGAGGTTAAGCTACACAAGTTTTTACCATTCTGACCTTGAAATGACCTGGACGTCACGAAACAAAGTAAGGTTGTTGTGATTAATGTTTGAGGTAGAGAGGTTATTTGCTTCGACCAGAAAGCCGTAATAATTCAGAGAAAAAGCATATTATCGTTTTTCAGACGTTTGACCTTGATTTTTGACCTCTCTATGGTCACAAAATAAAATTTTCTCAAAGACATTTTCTATGTAAAATTTTCCGCTCTTTTCAATTCCGGGATAAAAATTAGGGGTTTCCATTTAAAAAAATCAAGTTGACCTTGAAATAACGTTGAAGATCAAGTTCAAGGTTAAGTTTAAGGTCACCAATGTTTGACCCCCTTTGCCCTTGTCAACTTTTGTCTCAAATTTTTTTCGATACCACGCTTAGGAATGGAGAAATTTAGGTGCGGAGATTAAAATGGCCCACCCTGTATATATATATATATATATATATATATATATATATATATATATATATATATATATATATATATATATATATATATATATACGAGGTCTGTCCCAAAAGTATCCGACCTACGTTCATATCTTCGCGCGGAGAGACTCAGGCGATCTCTGGAGGGTACGAACGTCACCAGCAACTCCTAACCTTCTCGTCAGTAGCCTGAGATACCGATGAAACGCCTTAGTTCCCGCGCAGCGTGTATTTATTTACAACGACTTTTTTGCGTTCGTCACAATTTGCTTATTGCTAAAAATGGCAGAACGAACCGAACAGCGAATTTGCATAAAATTTTGCTTTAATCTCGGTAAAAGTTGTGCGGAAACTATTGAAATGTTGCAAAAGGCCTTTAAAGATGAGTGTATGGGCAAAACACAAATAAAAGAGTGGTATAGGCGGTTCAAAAGTAGCCGCACATCTGTTGACAGTGATCCTCGTTCTTGTCGACCTTCGACGGGAACATTGTCGGATAATGTTGAGCGTGTGCGTGTCGCAGTTGAACAAGATCGTCGTTTGACTGTGAGAGAACTGGAAGATGAACTTGGAATACCAAAAAGTACTGTTTGGCGAATTTTAACCGAGAATTTGGGAAACCGGTGACTGGCTTCTTCATCACGACAATACTCCAGCGCACGCATCAAACCTTGTGCAGCAGTATTTATTGAAACACAGTGTTGCGCAGCTCCGCCAGCCTACATACAGACCTGATATAGCTCCCTGCGACTTTTGGCTGTTTCCTCGATTGAAAATGCCGCTTAAAGGACATCAATTCGACAATAAACAGATTGTTGAAACTAATGCGACGAATGCACTAAAGGCGATTCCGAAGTCTGACTTTCAAGAGTGCTTTAATAAGTGGAAACATCGATATGAGCGTCTTGTTCAATCAAATGGGGACTACTTTGAAGGATGCCACCCCCGGATGACGAAGAATAAATCAAGCGCCGAGAAATCGAGGTAGGTCGGATACTTTTGGGACAACCTCGTATATATAAAATTAACGATCTTTTTTAAAATTAACTAACTTTCTACTTTAAAATTAAAAGTTAGGTGGTTGCAAAAACGAACAAAGTTAAGTTAAAAGTTACTGACTTTTTAACTTCTTAACTTAACTTGTAACGTTTTAACAAGATACACCAACCCTGCTTAAATGTCTTTTTATAAATCGGACGAAACCAACTTTAAAATAAATGTCGTTTGCTAACAAATAGCTAATTGTTAAGGCTGCATTAAAATATGCGCGGCACTGTTGCAGCGATTCCTTCCAGGAACTACGCAGGGGGTCGCTGCGTTAGTACCAAGAAGGATTTTTTCCCTTTCTCCGAAATTACACGGCGTTGCAGCAGAAACAAAACTGTGAGCGCCGGGCAATTTCGGCCTCTTTCCGCTCTGACCGAGGCCTCAATCGTACAGTCCAGGTACCAGACGTGCGCCTTTGCAATTATCCATCGCCACGTGCAAGGCGGCACACACCCGGTCGGCTTTTTTTTCAATTCAGACACACACACGCACACAAGCAAGTTCACCTGTACATAGTTATTGTTTATTATTTTTTAGAGTGAATAAATACTCAGTTATTGTTAATTCAATCCTAGTTAAACCCTACTACTCTCCTTCACGCCTATTACCTGTTCCACGAGCACATGCTCCGGGACATTACAGTGCCCCGCTGTACTCGCTCAACACTACAACCGCGTCAAACATTTAAGGGTTGTTAATGTTCGGTTGTAACGATTAAAATTTTGGCCGGCTAGTACGCGAACACTAATTATTTAATTAGATTACGCGAGTTCATAGTTAAGTTTAAACTATATACTCTTACTTAGCAATTAAATATCATTTCAAAAAAAATCGTTCGGTTTAAAGCACTTGAACCTCCTTAAGGGGAAAGCTGGATGCAATTTGTAGAGCTCGTAACGAGACATTGAATTCTCATATAGCGCGAGTTTTGGAATTCAGGGACGCAAGAGTAAAAATTCCAAGGGCACTAACATTGAGTCAGGTTATTGATGACGCAATCTGCGTTGATAGACAGATGGAACGTGATCATGAAAAGCACGAGTATGGTTGCTACCGCCGCAATAGACCCCTTAATGAATGAGGAAACTCACTAGGTGATAAGTGCCAAAATGAAAATAATAATATTAATTTTAATAAAACTCAGAATAATAAAAGTAATAGGAATAATAGTAATTATAACAATTTTAATCGCAATAATGCGCGTAACATAAGGAGTGGTTATCAGGGTAATAATCAAAATGGTAGGTACGAAAGCAGTAATAACAGTAGAAATGGTATTTCTGATTTTAGCACGTATAGGCGTAATTTTGTAATAAATTAGGGCACATTCACCGCGACTGCTATTCTTATAAGAGACAAAGTCAAGGTTTAGTGGAGAATTCGGGAATCGGAGACACCACGCAGGGTACAGCGCAGCTCACGGAGAACCGGGTAGTGCGCCCAGAAAACACGATAATAGACCAATCGTGTATATCGTTGTATCAGGATACGTCGGAACAAACCCATACGTAAAAATTGATTCGAATGACTTTAGGTGTTTAAGCGCGGATGGAATGATAGATTCTGGTTCGCAGCCGAACTTGATAAGAATAACACAGCTTGACGGTGAGGTATTAGGATATGAAAGCAAGAAGCCGATTTTCAGAGGCATTTCAGACCATGATATCATTTCTATGGGTACTTCTATAATTTATTTTTACGGCAAGCGGATGGAATTTGTAGTTATTCAAAGAGATTTTCCAGTAAAGGTCGATGACTTTGGTTCTAGATTTTACAACATGCGAGGTGCTGTTATTGATTTTGATATTAAATGCTTCCATTTTGAAGATGTCAGTTTACCTTTTCTGAATTTAATACGTACCTACAGGTTAGAACCAAAAAGCAAGAGTGTAATAAAGTTTAAATTAACAAATGATTTTTTAGAAGGTAAAGGGTATGTAGAACTTTTGTTCTTTTTTAACCAGTCCATAGATAGGGACGACGAGATTGTTGAAAATTTGGACGCTTTTGCGGAATTAACCGTACAAAATATTGGTAATAGTGTAGAAGTAATAGAGATTTACGATTTAGTCATGTATCCAGTGGGCGAAAAGGATAAAATTCGTCAATTGTATAAGTGTAGTGAGACAAACAGTAAACTGGATGGCTTATCAGTTCAAGTATGTGTAGATAGTGGTAGTGTGATAAATGATATTCTAAACGAGTTATTGGAATTTGATGATTTAGGATCAGAAAAGCAGAAAATAATTAATCGGGATCGAGAGAGGTCCGAGAGCATTTGTAGCAATTCAGGTAACGGTCGTAATTCGGGGAACTCTTTGGAGGATTCGGGGAATCAGAGGTGGCCGCTGTTCCGGTACCTACTGCGGGAAAGTCTGCGTAGGTCTTCACTATGTATGGATCTCTTGACGTTCTTACCGAGAACTAATTAGTGAAACCGTGGACAGTAAATGTAAAAAGGGTCAGAGAACATGATGAAATTAATAAGGCATGGAGAGTGGCTCAAGAAAAAGGTAATCTAGAAGACCAGCTGTTTTGCTGTGAATTAGTACGTGAGGGTGCGCCATTCTGTTCTGAGGTTAAGGTTTTGAATGTAGGTAAAGTTCAGACAATAAATGCAGTAAATGAAAATGATCTAGCAATATCAGATTATCTCGAAGCGGGGGAGATAACGGAGTTAGGCGGAGATAAATATGAATATTCGGATACCTTTATATCGGAAATTTTCTAAAACGAAGAAACCGTATTAGACGTAAACATGACAGAGGATATAGAAGGGTTATCACCTAAGGATAGAATAATGAGGGAAATAGATACGAGTCACTTAGACGAGAACGCTTATAAAAGACTAGAAAATGTTATAGATAAAACATCGGAAATATTTAATTTAACCGGTGACGTGTTAACGGCCTTAAATTTAGTGGAACACAAAATTATAACGATCGATGACGCCCCGATAAATGTTAGGCCATATCCAATACCGCTCTTCAGGAGGTAGTTAAATAGCAAATCGAGAAATTATTACAGAGTGATATTATTTACAGAAGCGATTCTCCCAATAATAGTCTTATCTGTGTAGTTCGAAAGCATGGCGCACTTGACGGGAAAAAGCAATGGCGCGTCGTAGTGGACTTCGTTTAAATGAAAATACTGTAGGTTTTGCACACTCTATATCGAACATTTAAAACACTAGCCAAAATTTGTATCTACGATACCTCTTCAAGGGAAGCATATCACACGCTGAACTTTTGCAAGCATATTACATATGTCTGAACTTAGAACTGATTAGATTTTGAAGCTGAATGAATAATATTAAACTCATTTTTTAGCAAAAATTTTTTTTTAAATTTGTAAAAATCGAAAAATTTTGTTGTTATTTTATACGTTGAACTTGTCAAAGATATGTACGTTTTTATAAAGTTGACGTAATTTCCTTTCAATTGATATATCTTATAATATCTTAAAACTTATTTTCGTGAAATAATAACAAAATTTTAGTTTAATAATATCGTAAAAAAACTAATATACTGTAATATATCTAACAGTAAATTTAAAGTTATTTATGTAATATAATAACAAAATTATAGTTTCAAAAAATTGTATAAATCGAAAAATTTGTTTTTGTCATTTTAGACGTTGAACTTGTAAAAATATGTATGTTTTCATAAAGTTGACGTATTCTCCTTTCGATTACTATATCTTATAATGACTTTAATGTTATTTTTTGTAATACAAGCACGATTTTCGCGTTTTTCTGTACCTATTAAGCGGGCCTAAAGATCATTTTTCAGACTGGCGGGCGCTAATACGAATAAGTGGGCGGAAAAGTAACTTTTGCGCCCGATAAATTTTTTCGGAAAATTGCTATTATATATATATATATATATATATATATATATATATATATATATATATATATATATATATAATAGCAATTTTCCGAAAAAATTTAGCTTCTTGGCATATTAAGCGGGGCTTTATATATATATTGTTGTGACCGAGCTCGAAAGTTGAGCGATTCGAACACCGAGAATCGCGCATAGCAACCCCTAGCAACGAGATCAACGACGTCGCGGATGTTATTGTTTATGTTTAGTCTGATTTTAACAGCTGTTGAGAACAGTTGTCTTTACGTTCGAATAAAGAGTCCGAGTTTAAGTGTGCTTTTCTATAAATACGTGTTGTCATTCTCGTTACCTGAACCCGATCATAACATTTTGGGAGCTCGTCCGGGATAGTGTTTTCGAAAAAGTGATTTAGTGGAAAGTTTATGCTTTTATGTTCCGGCAAGATGTCAGTGATATCAAGAACACCAGTTCCATCCCCGATAACTGTTTCAATTGAGCAGCCTCAACCGTCTCTCACTGCAGCGAATTTGGAGATAACACGCTTGAAGAGACGTGTAGAGGAAATTACTCAAGAACTCCATCAATGCAACGAGGAAGCATTGAATTTACAAAGGGAACTCCATGTTCGAGATTCGGAATTGTTGGATGCTCGTCATCATAATGAGAAACTTGATGACTTTAATGACTGACTTGAACGAAGAGATATCGAGACTTCGGACCCTGAATAACACACTGCTGGCAGAACAGCGAGAACAGCAACGCCAAATTAATCAACTAAGTCGTTTACAGAATAGAGATATACATTCACATACAACAGAAACAGAGAACGCTAGAATCAATGACACTGGGTTATCTTTAAAGCAGAATAGACTTGGGTTAGGAACTTCTGTTATTGATCCATTGATTACTGATACTCGTGGTTTAGGTTCAAATGTAGATAATTCTGTTTTACCGAACACTAGACCTATGCACTCGGGAACGGATTTGGTTTTTAAATTGAAAGCTGATGATTATGATGGATCATAAGCTCTTCGTGAATTTTTGGTTCAATTTCAAGTCATCGCTAGAGCAAACAATTGGACACTTGCAAATAAATCAATAGCTCTTATTTCTTATTTGAAAGGAAGAGCAAAATCAATTCTCGTTGAATCTGATTCGACTGCGTCAAATTTTGATGATTTAGTTTCCCGTCTTGAACTTCGTTTTGGTGATAAACACTTAGCACCCACTTATTAGGCATAATTTCAGAACAGACGTCAACGTTTTGGTGAAGATTTCCCAACATTGGCTGCCGATCTTGACAGGGTTTCTGCTTTGGTTTATCCAGAATGTCCATTTGCAGTCCAAAATAAAATCGCTTGTGCCCAATTTATAGTTGCTATTTTTGATTCATCGATCAGGGAGATCCTTCGTTTAGAAAGGATAACTTCTCTGAAAGTTGCCCTTGCTCGCGCTATGGAAGTGAAGGTTATTCGTGATTTAGATAAGACATCTTAGACTTCATAGAGAACGAATGACACGTATAAGACTGGAATCAACTGTTCGAATTCACAGACTAAAGGTCCTCAATCTTCGGACAAACAGAGATCTCAAGATTTCTTTAAGGATATTGAATGTTGGACGTATGGTAAAGAAGGACATTTTAGATCAAATTGTCCAAATCAGATGAGCTACCAGGGAAACTAGGTTATGTTGAACTTTCTGGAGCGGGTTCAACAGATCTTGACAAGACTCCAACAAACACACACTCTTGTCTGATTGATTATAATGTTGGAAGAATTAATAGGAACTCAAATAAATTTTATTTTGATGGTTTAATTAATGACAAAACTTGTATTTTTAAAGTAGATTCTGGTTCTGATGTGACTATTATAAATCCGAAATTTGTAGAGTCAAAAGATAAAAGAATTCCTATTAATTTTACAACTCTTAAGTATCCGACTGGAGAAAAGGTACCAGTTGAATTTTTGATTTCAGCTTCGATAAAATTGGGTGACCATCAGCCACAGATTAGTAGAGAGATTGCCAGTGAGCATGGGCGGATTCGGGGCGATTCTTGTCAGTCGTGAGCTAGCGAACCTAGCGGCTGAGCGCCCGAACTATACACATAATTTTATCACAGCGAGGAGGGGGAAGTGTGTGTGCGCGCTTGAAGGAGAAGAGTATTCATTAATTCATTATAAACGTATTGATTAATAATTTAAATGCTTAATAGTATATTACGCATCTAGGGAGGTAAAGAAGGATAGATGCGTAATATACTATTAAGCATTTAAATTATTAATGAATACGTTTATAATCATTTTAAGTATGATCCATCATAATCATCAGCTTTCAATTTAAAAACCAAATCCGTTCCCGAGTGCATAGGTCTAGTGTTCGGTAAAACAGAATTATCTACATTTGAACATAAACCACGAGTATCAGTAATCAATGGATCAATAACAGAAGTTCCTAACCCAAGTCTATTCTGCTTTAAAGATAACCCAGTGTCATTGATTCTAGCGTTCTCTGTTTCTGTTGTATGTGAATGTATATCTCTATTCTGTAAACGACTTAGTTGATTAATTTGGCGTTGCTGTTCTCGCTGTTCTGCCAGCAGTGTGTTATTCAGGGTCCGAAGTCTCGATATCTCTTCGTTCAAGTCAGTCATTAAAGTCATCAAGTTCCTCATTATGATGACGAGCATCCAACAATTCCGAATCTCGAACATGGAGTTCCCTTTGTAAATTCAATGCTTCCTCGTTGCATTGATGGAGTTCTTGAGTAATTTCCTCTACACGTCTCTTCAAGCGTGTTATCTCCAAATTCGCTGCAGTGAGTGACGGTTGAGGCTGCTCAATTGAAAGAGTTATCGGGAATGGAACTGGTGTTCTTGATATCACTGACATCTTGCCGGAACGTTAAAGCATAAACTTTCCACTAAATCACTTTTTCGAAAACACTATCCCGGACGAGCTCCCAAAATGTTATGATCGGGTTCAGGTAACGAGAATGACAACACGTATTTATAGAAAAGCACACTTAAACTCGCACTCTTTATTCGAACGTAAAGACAACTGTTCTCAACAGCTGTTAAAATCAGACTAAACATAAACAATAACATCCGCGACGTCGTTGATCTCGTTGCTAGGGGTTGCTATGCGCGATTCTCGGTGTTCGAATCGCTCAACTTTCGAGCTCGGTCACAACAATATATATATAAAGCCCCGCTTAATATGCCAAGAAGCTAAATTTTTTCGGAAAATTGCTATTATATATATATATATATATATATATATATAATAGCAATTTTCCGAAAAAATTTATCGGGCGCAAAAGTTACTTTTCCGCCCACTTATTCGTATTAGCGCCCGCCAGTCTGAAAAATGATCTTTAGGCCCGCTTAATAGGTACAGAAAAACGCGAAAATCGTGCTTGTATTACAAAAAATAACATTAAAGTCATTATAAGATATAGTAATCGAAAGGAGAATACGTCAACTTTATGAAAACATACATATTTTTACAAGTTCAACGTCTAAAATGACAAAAACAAATTTTTCGATTTATACAATTTTTTGAAACTATAATTTTGTTATTATATTACATAAATAACTTTAAATTTACTGTTAGATATATTACAGTATATTAGTTTTTTTACGATATTATTAAACTAAAATTTTGTTATTATTTCACGAAAATAAGTTTTAAGATATTATAAGATATATCAATTGAAAGGAAATTACGTCAACTTTATAAAAACGTACATATCTTTGACAAGTTCAACGTATAAAATAACAACAAAATTTTTCGATTTTTACAAATTTAAAAAAAAATTTTTGCTAAAAAATGAGTTTAATATTATTCATTCAGCTTCAAAATCTAATCAGTTCTAAGTTCAGACATATGTAATATGCTTGCAAAAGTTCAGCGTGTGATATGCTTCCCTTGAAGAGGTATCGTAGATACAAATTTTGGCTAGTGTTTTAAATGTTCGATATAGAGTGTGCAAAACCTACAGTATTTTCATTTAAACGAAGTCCACTACGACGCGCCATTGCTTTTTCCCGTCAAGTGCGCCATGCTTTCGAACTACACAGATAAGACTATTATTGGGAGAATCGCTTCTGTAAATAATATCACTCTGTAATAATTTCTCGATTTGCTATTTAACTACCTCCTGAAGAGCGGTATTGGATATGGCCTAACATTTATCGGGGCGTCATCGATCGTTATAATTTTGTGTTCCACTAAATTTGAGGCCGTTAACACGTCACCGGTTAAATTAAATATTTCCGATGTTTTATCTATAACATTTTCTAGTCTTTTATAAGCGTTCTCGTCTAAGTGACTCGTATCTATTTCCCTCATTATTCTATCCTTAGGTGATAACCCTTCTATATCCTCTGTCATGTTTACGTCTAATACGGTTTCTTCGTTTTAGAAAATTTCCGATATAAAGGTATCCGAATATTCATATTTATCTCCGCCTAACTCCGTTATCTCCCCCGCTTCGAGATAATCTGATATTGCTAGATCATTTTCATTTACTGCATTTATTGTCTGAACTTTACCTACATTCAAAACCTTAACCTCAGAACAGAATGGCGCACCCTCACGTACTAATTCACAGCAAAACAGCTGGTCTTCTAGATTACCTTTTTCTTGAGCCACTCTCCATGCCTTATTAATTTCATCATGTTCTCTGACCCTTTTTACATTTACTGTCCACGGTTTCACTAATTAGTTCTCGGTAAGAACGTCAAGAGATCCATACATAGTGAAGACCTACGCAGACTTTCCCGCAGTAGGTACCGGAACAGCGGCCACCTCTGATTCCCCGAATCCTCCAAAGAGTTCCCCGAATTACGACCGTTACCTGAATTGCTACAAATGCTCTCGGACCTCTCTCGATCCCGATTAATTATTTTCTGCTTTTCTGATCCTAAATCATCTAATTCCAATAACTCGTTTAGAATATCATTTATCACACTACCACTATCTACACATACTTGAACTGATAAGCCATCCAGTTTACTGTTTGTCTCACTACACTTATACAATTGACGAATTTTATCCTTTTCGCCCACTGGATACATGACTAAATCGTAAATCTCTATTACTTCTACACTATTACCAATATTTTGTACGGTTAATTCCGCAAAAGCGTCCAAATTTTCAACAATCTCGTCGTCCCTATCTATGGACTGGTTAAAAAAGAACAAAAGTTCTACATACCCTTTACCTTCTAAAAAATCATTTGTTAATTTAAACTTTATTACACTCTTGCTTTTTGGTTCTAACCTGTAGGTACGTATTAAATTCAGAAAAGGTAAACTGACATCTTCAAAATGGAAGCATTTAATATCAAAATCAATAACAGCACCTCGCATGTTGTAAAATCTAGAACCAAAGTCATCGACCTTTACTGGAAAATCTCTTTGAATAACTACAAATTCCATCCGCTTGCCGTAAAAATAAATTATAGAAGTACCCATAGAAATGATATCATGGTCTGAAATGCCTCTGAAAATCGGCTTCTTGCTTTCATATCCTAATACCTCACCGTCAAGCTGTGTTATTCTTATCAAGTTCGGCTGCGAACCAGAATCTATCATTCCATCCGCGCTTAAACACCTAAAGTCATTCGAATCAATTTTTACGTATGGGTTTGTTCCGACGTATCCTGATACAACGATATACACGATTGGTCTATTATCGTGTTTTCTGGGCGCACTACCCGGTTCTCCGTGAGCTGCGCTGTACCCTGCGTGGTGTCTCCGATTCCCGAATTCTCCACTAAACCTTGACTTTGTCTCTTATAAGAATAGCAGTCGCGGTGAATGTGCCCTAATTTATTACAAAATTACGCCTATACGTGCTAAAATCAGAAATACCATTTCTACTGTTATTACTGCTTTCGTACCTACCATTTTGATTATTACCCTGATAACCACTCCTTATGTTACGCGCATTATTGCGATTAAAATTGTTATAATTACTATTATTCCTATTACTTTTATTATTCTGAGTTTTATTAAAATTAATATTATTATTTTCATTTTGGCACTTATCACCTAGTGAGTTTCCTCATTCATTAAGGGGTCTATTGCGGCGGTAGCAACCATACTCGTGCTTTTCATGATCACGTTCCATCTGTCTATCAACGCAGATTGCGTCATCAATAACCTGACTCAATGTTAGTGCCCTTGGAATTTTTACTCTTGCGTCCCTGAATTCCAAAACTCGCGCTATATGAGAATTCAATGTCTCGTTACGAGCTCTACAAATTGCATCCAGCTTTCCCCTTAAGGAGGTTCAAGTGCTTTAAACCGAACGATTTTTTTTGAAATGATATTTAATTGCTAAGTAAGAGTATATAGTTTAAACTTAACTATGAACTCGCGTAATCTAATTAAATAATTAGTGTTCGCGTACTAGCCGGCCAAAATTTTAATCGTTACAACCGAACATTAACAACCCTTAAATGTTTGACGCGGTTGTAGTGTTGAGCGAGTACAGCGGGGCACTGTAATATCCCGGAGCATGTGCTCGTGGAACAGGTAATAGGCGTGAAGGAGAGTAGTAGGATTTAACTAGGATTGAATTAACAATAACTGAGTATTTATTCACTCTAAAAAATAATAAACAATAACTATGTACAGGTGAACTTGCTTGTGTGCGTGTGTGTGTCTGAATTGAAAAAAAAACCGACCGGGTGTGTGCCGCCTTGCACGTGGCGATGGATAATTGCAAAGGCGCACGTCTGGTACCTGGACTGTACGATTGAGGCCTCGGTCAGAGCGGAAAGAGGCCGAAATTGCCCGGCGCTCACAGTTTTGTTTCTGCTGCAACGCCGTGTAATTTCGGAGAAAGGGAAAAAATCCTTCTTGGTACTAACGCAGCGACCCCCTGCGTAGTTCCTGGAAGGAATCGCTGCAACAGTGCCGCGCATATTTTAATGCAGCCTTAACAATTAGCTATTTGTTAGCAAACGACATTTATTTTAAAGTTGGTTTCGTCCGATTTATAAAAAAACATTTAAGCAGGGTTGGTGTATCTTGTTAAAACGTTACAAGTTAAGTTAAGAAGTTAAAAAGTCAGTAACTTTTAACTTAACTTTGTTCGTTTTTGCAACCACCTAACTTTTAATTTTAAAGTAGAAAGTTAGTTAATTTTAAAAAAGATCGTTAATTTTATATATACGAGGTTGTCCCAAAAGTATCCGACCTACCTCGATTTCTCGGCGCTTGATTTATTCTTCGTCATCCGGGGGTGGCATCCTTCAAAGTAGTCCCCATTTGATTGAACAAGACGCTCATATCGATGTTTCCACTTATTAAAGCACTCTTGAAAGTCAGACTTCGGAATCGCCTTTAGTGCATTCGTCGCATTAGTTTCAACAATCTGTTTATTGTCGAATTGATGTCCTTTAAGCGGCATTTTCAATCGAGGAAACAGCCAAAAGTCGCAGGGAGCTATATCAGGTCTGTATGTAGGCTGGCGGAGCTGCGCAACACTGTGTTTCAATAAATACTGCTGCACAAGGTTTGATGCGTGCGCTGGAGTATTGTCGTGATGAAGAAGCCAGTCACCGGTTTCCCAAATTCTCGGTTAAAATTCGCCAAACAGTACTTTTTGGTATTCCAAGTTCATCTTCCAGTTCTCTCACAGTCAAACGACGATCTTGTTCAACTGCGACACGCACACGCTCAACATTATCCGACAATGTTCCCGTCGAAGGTCGACAAGAACGAGGATCACTGTCAACAGATGTGCGGCCACTTTTGAACCGCCTATACCACTCTTTTATTTGTGTTTTGCCCATACACTCATCTTTAAAGGCCTTTTGCAACATTTCAATAGTTTCCGCACAACTTTTACCGAGATTAAAGCAAAATTTTATGCAAATTCGCTGTTCGGTTCGTTCTGCCATTTTTAGCAATAAGCAAATTGTGACGAACGCAAAAAAGTCGTTGTAAATAAATACACGCTGCGCGGGAACTAAGGCGTTTCATCGGTATCTCAGGCTACTGACGAGAAGGTTAGGAGTTGCTGGTGACGTTCGTACCCTCCAGAGATCGCCTGAGTCTCTCCGCGCGAAGATATGAACGTAGGTCGGATACTTTTGGGACAGACCTCGTATATATATATATATATATATATATATATATATATATATATATATATATATATATATATATATATATATATATATATATATATATACAGGGTGGGCCATTTTAATCTCCGCACCTAAATTTCTCCATTCCTAAGCGTGGTATCGAAAAAAATTTGAGACAAAAGTTGACAAGGGCAAAGGGGGTCAAACATTGGTGACCTTAAACTTAACCTTGAACTTGATCTTCAACGTTATTTCAAGGTCAACTTGATTTTTTTAAATGGAAACCCCTAATTTTTATCCCGGAATTGAAAAGAGCGGAAAATTTTACATAGAAAATGTCTTTGAGAAAATTTTATTTTGTGACCATAGAGAGGTCAAAAATCAAGGTCAAACGTCTGAAAAACGATAATATGCTTTTTCTCTGAATTATTACGGCTTTCTGGTCGAAGCAAATAACCTCTCTACCTCAAACATTAATCACAACAACCTTACTTTGTTTCGTGACATCCAGGTCATTTCAAGGTCAGAATGGTAAAAACTTGTGTAGCTTAACCTCATAATTGCCATTTTTATCGTTATTGATGGTGAGACCTTGTAAAGGTCAATTCAATGTCGAACCCTGAAATTTCGGCTGGACAGAAGAGAAAACAGTGAGCACACTCGCATCGGATGGTGTGACGTTCCAGTGCGATCTAACGAGAAGCTGGCCACTTTAATCTCCGCACCCAAATATTTCAGAAGGAAAGCGGTCAACAGAAAAGAAGTTCAGACAAAAGTGGTTCAGGACAGAGGGGGTCACCTTTCTGTACCATTGACCTTGACCTCGAGGCAATTCTTCAAGGTCATTTCAAGGTTATGGGATCAAAATTAGGAGTTACTATTTAAAAAAATCAAGTGGACCTTGAAATAATCTTGAAGATCAAGTTTAAGGTTAAGTTCAAGGTCACCAATGTTTGACCCCCTTTGCCCTTATCAACTTTTGTCTCAACTTTTTTTCGATACTACGCTTAGGAACGGAGAAATTTAGGTGCGGAGATTAAAATGGCCCACCCTGTATGTATATATATATATATATATATATATATATATATATATATATATATGTACAATAATTAATAAATCAAATCTAGAAAATCGCTGTTTTCTATAATAATTTATTTTAACACCGATGATATTTTTATTTTAAGTTTGAGTTAAATCGACTCCACAAATTTAGTTTTCTCCACAAAATATTGATCTCAAAATATGTATTATAACCGAACTATCGTAAGCAATAATCGGCCAATATTTTAAAGTATCCAGTAATTTATATTCTGAGTAAAAAATCAAAAAATATGCAAAATGTCTGGTCCGTCCCATGTCCCAAACCTCAATTTCATATGAATATACCAAGAAATTTAGCAATACACTAATTTAATTAGCAAAAAAAAATTTAACAAAAGAAATACACAGAAAATACCGCTGTCAATTCATTGGCACTTAAAATCCTCAAACTAAATGAATTGTTCCAATATAAAATTCTTTGTTCTGATAAATTAATTTTAAATTCTATATCTCTTTCTAAATAATACCTAAGAAAGGGTGTTCTCTTTTATCATTAATGGTTTTGACAAAAGATAATCTTTTACTAAAATTACAGAACGATATGTACTAATCCTTATCGCAGCAATTGTTTTTCTATACGTAATTTATTAAAATTATTTGAGTATTTAAATTAACTGTATCAGATATTAGTACGTAGATTCACTGACTTCTTAACCATCTAAAATTTTAAACTAAATATTTTTTAAATGAAATATGACTTTTTGCGTGTATAACAAAAGAAGGGAAGGAGCCTATCTAAAATTTACGGTTGTAAAAGGTAGGTAATTTTATGCTCTGTTTAATGCATTTATAAATAAATTATCATAATATTTCTAACATATCGAAAAACTCGAAAAACTAAAAAATTAAAAAACTGTTAAAAATTAAAAGCGAGTCGATAAATCTTGAAATTTATTTTCAATTTAGAATCGTCATTAAAAAACGAAAAAAATAAGCCCTATTTGGTAAAAAATGACCGTACCATTTCAAGATATACTCTATCAAAAAAAATTTTTTTAAAACGCATAACCTCAAATATCTTGAAATATAAAGGTTTTTGTAATCTGGGCAAATAAATCGTTCAAGAGATACTAAAGAGCTACCGTTTTGGAAAGTGTTAGATCAAATGCTGCCGATTTACTCCAGAATTCGGTACTGAATAATAATCAATCTTTTTTACAAACATATTTTTTTCTTTTTAAAAGAAAAAGATAAAGCCTAAAATATTTTATAGAATTTTCTTCTACACATTCCTAATCGTCTCAATTTTATTAAAAAATTTTAGTTCCTATATTTCACAGATATAACCGTTTGAAAAAAAATAACCATTTCGTAAATAACACAGCAAGAGAAATAGCTTATTTAAAATTTCTGACTGGAAAATATAGGTAATTTTATACTGCTTCAAATGCAGTACCACTCAATTGATGATGTTATTCCTACGATATTAAAAGCCCAAAAAACTAAAACTCAAAATTCTAAAAACTGCTAAAAAAACAAAAACTACTCGAAAAACAACAAAAATATTTTTATGGCACCGTCATTAACCCCCGTGCGCAGGAGTTATCATGCCAGAAATACCTTCCAAATGCAGTAATTTTTCAAAGCAAGTCTAAAACGTAAAGGGGAATGATTTTAAAGTTTTTGGGGTCGCTGATTATGAATCTGCAGTCAGAATTACGAAATTCAAAATGGCGAATCCAATATGGCCGCCACATAAGATATTTTTGTATAATACGAGCGAACGAATATCGAAATTCTGACAGTACATTCGTAATCAGCAACCTCGAAAACCCATGTATGGTTATTTTCTTCAAATACACTTGTAATGTCCGGATATTGTGTATGTGGTGGCCATATTGGATCCGCCATTTCGAATATCGAAATTCTGAGAGCAGATTTGTAATCAGCGATCCCGAAAACCCATGTATGGTTATTTTCTTCAAATAAACTTGTAATGTCCGGATATTGTGTATGTGACGGCCATATTGGATCCGCCATTTCGAATATCGAAATTCTGACAGCAGATTTGTAATCAGCGACCCCGAAAACCGATGTATGGTTATTTTCTTCAAATAAACTTGTAATGTCCGGATATTGTGCATGTGGCGGCCATATTGCATCCGCCATTTAGAATATCGAAATTCTGACAGCAGATTCGTAATCGGCGCCCCCGCAAACCCATGTATGGTTATTTTCTTTGAAAACAATCGTATTAATTATACGATTGTTTTATATATTATTAAATAATATACAGGAATTTTGTATGTAGCGGCCATATTGGATCTGCCATTTTGAATTTTGAAATTTTAATAATAGATATAATATTGATAATGTTAAAAGCTTATTTACGATCATATTTTTAGAAAATATTCTTATAATTCTCGGGAATAATTTTAACATCCGCCATATTGGATCCGCCATTTTGAATTTTGAAATTATAACTGCAGAATCGTAATAAGCGACCATGAAAACCCCCCGAGTAAGGGTTTTCAAGCTATTTTGAGCTATTTTAAGCAATTTACGAAAGATTTTACAATTGCATACAATAAGTATAAAAAAACGTAATTTTCTTATTTTTCAGATTATAATAATTTTATAATAACATTCAAAATCGTATTTCAAACTCCAGCTATCTTATTACATATATTCTAGGCTTTAATTTGCGGGATCGTTGATGTCTTATAGTTATTTTGTTCAAAAGTTATGATAAAAAATGTTTGGACGCGTATACTCCTCCTCCTGCATACGGGAACAAATCCGTTTGGACGAGTATACTCGCCTTTGGCTCGGATGGCATTTTACACGTGCTATGGGGTCGCCATTATACCTCCCATAGTGTGGATACTATTTTTCCTCACACCAGCACCGAAAATACACATTTCTCTCCAGGCGCCCGGGAGAAAAGTGGTACTTTCAGTGTAGGCGTGGGGAAAAATATTATTAATTGTACCTCTGAGAAGACAATAAACTTTTATTTTTATTGTATTTATTTTTCTGCTTAATCCTTTCTTTTTATTCGTGTAAATCTTTATTTCGCTTGTGCTACATATATTCTCTCTTTATCTTCACTTTCAATTCGTTCGAAATACATTACATGACTATAAAATACTAACATATCACGTCTAGTATTGTTATTATGAAATTTTATTAGTTATAAATAAAGGTTCTGACTTAAATTTGCGGCGTTTAAGGGGGCAGATACACCTTAAAATTTTAAATTAATTGATAATACATTTTACGGTAAAACTAAGGCACTTATCATATATTACTTGATTTTTTCGGTAAATTTGAACATTTTATCAAAATATAACTATACAAATTTTTTAAACTTTGGAAAACCTCTGTATTTCTTCGACTACCGCAAGGTTTAGAGAGCCAATGTGATCGAATTGACGCTTTCAAAGTTTTATTATGTTCAAAATACGTGTAGCTAGGGTATGGGTGTGGGAATTTGTATTTAAAAATTATTGACCAAAGTTATAGTCTATTTAAGCGAAAATTCTTCGTTTTTTAAAAATTTTATTATGAAATATGGCTTAAATTGACTATAACTTTGGTCAATAATTTTTATATACAAATTTCCACACCCATACCCTAACTACACGTATTTTGAATACAATAAAACCTTGAAAGCGTCAATTCGATCACATTGGCTCTCTAAACCTTATGGTAGCCGAAGAAATATAGAGGTTTTCATTATAGCCAATCAAATGGACCTAACGACCTTCATTAATTTTTTTAAAATTTGTATAGTTATATTTTGATAAAATGTTCAAATTTACCGAAAACATCAGGTAATATATGATAAGCGCCTTAGTTTTACCGTAAAATGTATTATCAATTAATTTAAAATTTTAAGGTGTATCTGTCCCCTTAAAAAAACGCGTGTTGTGGATAAATATTGCGGACGCGACAAATCGATGTACTTTTGCAATTTTACTGATAACTATAAGGATTTTAGGTATCATAAATAATTGTATGTGAAAAGTACATAAAATATTACGTTTTAATCACTTATTGTATTGATTTAATTAATATTCACTACATAAACAAGCATTGCAGACATGACATTTTCTTCGTTCGTTTTTGATACAGCTCATTTAAAAGTCTTTTAAATCTTTTATGATTATTTTAAGAATAAAAATAAAGCAGCATCTTATTTAAAATAATACTGTTTTTATATTCTATGTACTAAAAATAGTTTTTAAAGTAATTTAATTGTATATCATTAAGCTACTTTTGGCGTTGCGATGTACAAAATCTATGACAATATTCAAATTCATTTAATTCAGGTTTTATGAGAAAAATGTAATTATTATTCAGATCATTTGATTCCTGAATGTTTTTCAAGTGTTAAGATAATTTTTTTACATTTTTAATTAGTAATTTCCCTGGTAGAAAATAGACCAACCGAGATGGCCTGTTCGTCAATGGTTCACCAATGACGTTGGCCAATACTTACTGCTGTAATTGACCAACGGTTCGTCAACGACTGCTCTATTTGTAATTCTCAAATTTTATTTTCAAATTATAAATTGAATCATTAAATGTACGTCACTAAATGTATATTTTACAATAACCACTGAATGATAGAAATAATAGCGCATATACTGTCATGAAGTTGTAAAATATAATTCAATTTTTATTTAAAGCAGGGTTATGGTTACGAATGGTTCAATGTATATGTGTATATTGTGCCTACCCGCGCTTCTCGCGCAAACTAAGAGCGCATCTTTAGTTGCGGAGCATGCAAATATCTCTCGCAACTACTGATTTTGGTATCATTTTTTACTATCGAATTGATAAAAAGTATGTATTTTATAATTAATTCTTAATTATACTAGTAAATTATAATGTATTACCCTAGTGAAAATTGTTTTAATGTCAAAAGATTGTCAAAGTTTGCCAAAGTTTACTAGAGTTTGACAAAGTTTGCCAGAGTACGCCAAATGTCTTCCAATTGGCCGTTTTGGTACACATATGACAAATTTTGGCACACTTTTGGAAAACTTTGGCAAATTTCGGCAAACTTAGATAACTCAGACATACTTTGGCATACACGATTTCTTCGACTATGGTAGTAAACTAAATCATCAATTTACTACACCTAACCTCAACTTTGAATTAAGTGAACATGTATTTAAATGTGAATTTTTTAAGTAAACTATATAATTATGCTCATATAATGATTTTTTATTGATTGCATAATATACCATAACACTTTACATAGCTTGCTTAAACAGTATTTAGTGCTTTTCGCAGTTTTAAAATTTTCAGCATTCGTTGGCCAACGACGGGCGGAAAAGCATTTCAAAATAAGTGGGTTTGTTGGCGAATGGTTGGTAAAACTACTGGCCAACCTTAGTAAAATTGGCCAACGATTGGCGAATCGTTGGTGAACGTTTCTACCAGGGTTATAGTGAGGATTACCGAAAATATATTAGTAGATAGGCTGTAGGCATACTGGCTCACGCGGGTTCTGTATCATGCCAAAGTGATACAGAATCGGTCGTGTGTATAAGGCCTATCCCTGTTTGTCCCCTTCTCCAATTTTTGAGCATTCGTATTGTATTTTTTAAGCCCCTCCCCTGGATTTACCCCCTCTCAAAGTGATACAGAATCGGTCGTGTGTATAAGGCCCATGCCTGGTCCCTTCTCCAATTTTTGAGCATTCGTATTGTATGTTTTAAGCCCCTCCAATGGATTTACCCCCTCTCAAAGTGATACAGAATCTGTAGTGTGTATAAGGCCTATGCCTGGTCCCTTCTCCAATTTTTACCGGATTCGTATTGTGTGTGTTTTAAGCCCCGCCTCTGAACTATCCCCTCTTAATGTGATCTAGAATTCGTATCTGATTTTTTCTATCCCCACTCTGTAGGCCCGAATACGTAAGCGTTTTACTCCCACCCGAAGAGAGGGAAGAGCTCTTTGCTCCTCTTTTCAAAGAAACAGATGGCAAGCGTAGGAAATGGAAAGTAGCCGAAAAGAATGAAAAGAAAGGGTCAGCCTTTCTTTCCTCTGCTTTTAAAAATAGATGGAACGTTGCTCACTGACTTTGCTAGCAATACACGTCATCGTCGCAGGTGTGCGCTGTAGATGCGCGCAGATAGCAGGAAGATTGCATCAGTAAACGGCCTTCGAGAACTTACTGTGCAGAGGCGCAAGTTTGAAGGTCCTCGCGCAGGTAGTAGTAAATTACATTCCAGCAATAAATAACCTTTTGAGAAAGGCATACTGCGCGCATACATTCGAAAAGTCTATTTTCGAGCCAAAACACTGTCAGTTTTTCTCCGCAATACACGCTATACTACAGTATGTCATAGCGTGTGTTAAAGGTCCTTGTGCAGGCAGTAGTAAATTGTCCCCAACAATACACGACCCTTAGAGAAAGGCTTACTGCGCGCACGCTTGCTTTTTTTTTTAGGCCTATACGCTGTCAGCTTTTTGGCGAGAAAAGATTTATTACAGCAAGGCTTGGTACAGGTTGAAGAACTTCGCGCAGGTGGCACTTTTCCCAGCAATAAACAACCTTTTGAGAAAGGCATACTGCGCGCATGGGTTCGAAAAGTCAATTTTCGAGCTAAAACACTGACAGTTTTTCGGCGAGAAACGATTTATTACAGTAAGGCATAGCGCGTGTTGAAGGTCATTGTGCAGGTAGTAGTAAATTGTCCCCAACAATACACGACCCTTGGAGAAAGGCTTACTGCGCGCACGCTTGCTTTTTTTAGGCCTATACGCTGTCAGCTTTTCGGCGAGAAAAGATTTATTACAGCAAGGCTTGGTACAGGTTGAAGGACTTCGCGCAGGTGGCACTTTTCCCAGTAATAAGCAACCTTTTGAGAAAGGCATACTGCGCGCATGGATTCGAAAAGTCAATTTTCGAGCTAAAACACTGTCAGTTTTTCGGCGAGAAACGATTTATTACAGTAAGGCATAGCGCATGTTGAAGGTCCTTGCGCGGGTAGTAGTAAATTGTCTCCAACAATACACGACCCTTGGAGAAAGGCTTACTACGCGCACGCTTGCTTTTTTTTTTTTTTAGGCCTATACGCTGCCAGTTTTTCGGCGAGAAACGATTTATTACAGCAAGGCTTGGTACATGTTGAAGGACTTCGCGCAGGTCGCACTTTTCCCAACAACTTTGACGCCAGCTTCTAGAGATGCACTTTCTCGTCATCAAGATTGTAGAAACTTTCACGAAAAAAATGTGTAGGCGTGGATGTGACCGACAGGGAGGTGGTTCTTAAAAAATTCTGGGAGGAAAATTTCTGCAAGGCAGGCGTTTTTCTAATTAAGGGAGGAGAATTTTTAACCAATCGCAGAATTTCTTGAATAAGTGAAAGAAGGGGTAAGCTCTTCTGACGATATAAATTCTAGGGCCCAAACTAGGGTCAGTCAGTAAACTTTCAAATTTCAAAAAATTATACGAACTTGAAATTTGAAAAAAAAATTCGAGATGGCAAATAGCAAGACGAATTTGCAAATGATGCGGGATCGTATCCGGTGGCTTATTTCTAACGGGCCCACATTGCTCATGATGCTTGACCATGTGTCGTGGGCAATGGATGCGATACATTCATGTAAGTATCATTTTATAGAATTTTATTAATAATAATTAAAATAATATCATGTTAAATGTTTATTTATTTTTCAGTACCACCACTACCCCCTGTTGCTGCTATGCAACAGTTATACGAGGGAATAGTACCTCAAGAGAGCGCACCGGTTGCTCGCTCGCCGAGATCAAGGTCGAGCTCGAGATCCAGCTCGAGTTCCAGCTCGAGTTCCAGCTCGAGCTCTAGTTCCAGCTCTAGCTCGAGCTCAAGGGGCAGCTTAAAGGCTGCGAAAGGAAAAAATATACAGGATGTTGGTCGGATTCCAAAAATTTCATCGCCGAGCAGCAGCAGCGGCAACAGCAACAACGAGCGAAAGAGGAAAGCTGAAGGTAACTATTTTTTTATTAATTTTTTTTTTATGTAAAACTTAAATAAGGTAAAGTGCCCAGTACTTGGACAAAACGAAAATTGTGACCAGTACTTGGACCGTGACAAAAATTGTAATTACTGATAAAGATGATAAAAATATGTATTCGTTGGCATTCATTCGGATAGTTTATGATGTGTAGTCCAACTACTGGGTCCTAACTATGTCCAAGTACTGGGACCAGCTTGACATATGATGTCCAACTACTGTGACGTATAGTTGAATTTTTAAACTTACTTTATTAGTATAAAAAAGAATGTAAGCGTATTTTTTCTTGTACTAATAATAGTAAAACATGCCGAATTAACGATTAGATTAAAGATTTGGGAAAAATATTGAGTTTCGGCTCTATAAACACTGATTTCGTATTTTCGTTTCAAAAAGTGTCCAAGTACTACCTACTTTACCTTAATAAATAATAATCTAATAATTTGTTTTTTTTCTTTTCTTTTATAGATGAAGCTGAAAACCAGCCAAGGCCGAAAACGACTTCCACGCCACCCCATTTTCATACGATGAAGTCACCTTCCAGGTCGACAAAGATTGGTAAGAAATACAAAAATTTAAAATTTCATTTTATTTTAATATTTATATTATATTATATTTTAAAACTATTTTTTTTTGCCATTTTTATTTTTTCAGATCTAGTGAAGGACGACAAAGCTTCGCTTCAAAGTAAGCAAGCGAAACGAGATTGGCTGCGAATGCACAGCCGAGTGCAGGATAAAATGAAGATAGCAGCAACAGTAGCATCACCATCACTACCATCACCTCCACCACCACCACCACCGCGACCATCAATAGTAAAACCTCGCATCGTAGAAGATGTGACATTCATAGAATAGATATTATGTAATAATATATATATATATATATATATATATATATATATATATATATATATATATATATATATATGTAAAAAATAATTATTTTATTATATATTAATTTTTAATGTAATAAGTGTTTTTTTGAATATAATGAAAAAATATTTTTTCAACTTGTTTTCGTTTATTCCCCTTGTCATTTCCTCCATTTTCCTTTTCCCGATATTGTCTATATGATGAACAATGCTTTATTCTAATTAATATAAAATATCCGCAGTAACATCCACATGTACCCTATGTTTGCTATAGATTTATCTATTATATTTTAATTTTATATTTGTGAAAGAATAATATCGAAAATGATTTTACTTTTAATTTTTTTTTATTCAATCATCAAGCTTCTCTTTTTTTACAGAATATTTAATAACAATTTATTTCCAATATACACATGAGTATGTATTCCTTTTAGAAATGATATCTACTTCATCTTGGCCAAATTTAGCATCCAAATAATCTAGTAGCCATGCTCGTATTGAGATAACATTATGTACAGCGCATATAGGTTTCCTTCTAATGCAGAGAATGTGATTAAAACATACGTAATGCTTATCGCTCGATAACGTTTCTAGTGATGGACATCCAAAGTCTTCAACGTTTGAAATTAATCTGTAAATAAAAACAAAAACGTAAGAAATACGAGCATAGAAAAGTAAAAGTATGAAAAAGTATGAAAAAGTATGATAAAGTATGAAAAAGTATGAAAAAGTATGAAAAAGTATGAAAAAAGTATGAAAAAGTATGATAAAAGTATGAAAAAGTATGAAAAAGTATGAAAAAGTAATGAAAAAGTATGAAAAAGTATGAAAAAAGTATGAAAAAGTATGATAAAAATATGAAAAAGTATGAAAAAGTATGAAAAAAGTATAAAAATAGTATGAAAAAGTATGAAAGTAGAGTCATATTATATATCACTTACACATTTGGTATGAGATTTCTTAGCCATTGCACTTTCTGTTCTCCCTTAACGTATAATTTCTCAATCCCTTGCGAGCAAATTTGGAAAATTCGTTGAAGACGATGATAAGGAATATCACCAGCGTCCCATGCAATTCCATGATGATACTTCTCCACCCAGTGAGTCATACATTTTTCTTCTGCTGTCAGTTCTTCCAATGTCATAGGAGGTTTAAAGAGGTATGCAGTCGGTAAAGCAGTTTTCTTTAAATTGAGAAAACTTACTTCTTTGAAAATGAAAGAATCCTCTGCTATTCTTTGGAAACCTTGAATGTCACAAATATAAACATTCTCTTCTTGAAATTGCAGTATGGCATTTCTGAACATCAAGTCGTAGTCACGTGTTCTAGCCATCTTACAGCTCTGTAGTTGATAGTTCAGTACGAAGTGAACTCGGAGAATGAATAGGAAAATTCTCTCATCCTGATTTTATAACAAGAAACTCCGCCTCAGGCTCTTTTAGGATTGGTCGTTCAAAAAAGAAAGTATATTCTTGATTGGAGGGATGAAAAGCCGCTTTTTGGTTGGTTCATACGGAAGAAAATTCATCCCTCCCTTAAAAAATCTCCTTCCTCTTCCCAAAAAGAACTATTTTAGTTGGTTCAAATGAAAGAAAATTCATCCCTACCTAAGAAAATCTCCCTCTTCTTCATTTTATCCTTGGTCAGTTATTTGAATTTTCTACCTCTACTTACGTCGACATTGCATACAAAAAGGGAAGCAGTTTCTTGGTTAAGCACAGTTCATCTATCGCGGTCAACGAGTTTTAGTCTTGACTATCGTGCACATTTGTGAAGTCCTATTCTAGTGTCTATTTTAGTGCTATTACAGTGAGAAAAAAGCAAATATGGCATCCATCGATCTTTTTGAACGCCTTGTTCAGCTTCTTCGTGATACTTTAGAAAGTGTAAATGATTTAAGTAATAACGATATTCATTATTGGTTGGACATGTGTAATTCAACCATAAAAGAATTAAATGAAAAAATTGCAAAATCTAAACTTACAAGAGGAGAAAAACAGAAATGTCAAACTTGCATGACTCATCTTTCGTGCGTGCAAGTTGAATTTGAACAACATCTTCAACGAGGAGGTAATCTACAATCTGAGAAAACAGAAGCTAGTGTAGAGTGGCGAGATGTGCAGTCGCCATTCCAAAATCGAATCAAGACTGGCGTAGTTGTAAATATAAAACACATGGACATTGTGAGTTTCTTAAGTGATGCACAAAAGCTCTTCAAAGTTAAGGCACAAGAATGCTTAGAAGAATACAATGCTGTGAAAATAAATTCAGATTTTATCTCGGAATTTTCTATGCAGAAAAATGGAGAGGAAACGACCGATATTAAATATTTCACGAGTGAAAGTGCTACAGTATACATGTCAACAAATTTAGAGGAATGGTTTAAAGACTATATCAAAGAGCCCATTCTTACACAACTAGAAGAATTTCAGGAAAAGGATTCCGGCTGGACATTGAAGAGTATTAAAAGTTTGTGTATAAATATGAAAAAATATTCTCCATTCAAGGGCAGTTCTTATATTCCTCTCCCAAAGTTTATAGAAAACAAAAAAGCATGTGTTAATGTTCATAACAATGACAATCAGTGTTTCAAATATGCTATTCTTTCAGCATTATATCCCAGCAAATATAATTCCAACAGAGTTAATCAATATCGTGTACATGAGAACGAGTTGATCTTTAGTGATATACAGTTCCCAGTAAAACTGAAAGATATTTCAAAATTCGAAAAATTGAATAATATTTCAGTAAATGTATACATGCTCAGAAAGTATGGTTCAAAATTTGAAGTATCGCCTTGTCACGTTACGTCAGAAAAGAAGGCTGAACAAGAAAATCAAGCAGAAGAGGAAGATCAACATGTAAATCTACCAGAAAATAATAATCAACCAGAAAAGAAGAGTAGACATGTAAATCTACTTATCATTCAAGATTTTTACATTGATGAGCATGAAGAAAATAATTTTGCTGATGGTGATGAAAGTATGCCTAAATACCATTACGTTTGGATCAAAAGCATGTCTCGTCTTCTGGGTTCTCAACTGTCTAAAGCTAATAGAAAATCATACCACTGTGAAAGGTGTTTACAAGTTTTCTATAATGAAAAAAGATTGGAAATTCATGAAAATCATTGTAAAAATATGAATAATTGCCGAATCAATATGCCATACTCAAAGAACAACATTCTCAAATTCGAAGATTACAAAAAGAGAGAAAAAGTTCCTTTCGTTATTTATGCTGATTTTGAATGTTTATTGAAGCCTACTGAGAATGAGAATGCTTTTCAACTACATGAAGCATACAGCATAGGTTACTACACAAAATGCAGCTTTGATGACAGATTATCTGTCTATAAATCTTACAGACAAAAATTTGGAGATCAAGAGACACCTGCAGAATGGTTTGTTCGAGAACTAAAATCAATAAGTGAGAAGATAGATCATCTGTACAAGAATCCTAAACCAATGAAACTCACAGCTCTAGAAGAATTATCTTTCCAGAGGTCAACTGTTTGTCATATATGTCGAAAATCAATCCGTGATGAAGAACTTGCAGTGCGAGACCATTGTCATTTTACAGGACGGTATGTTATTAGTTTAGTTATATTTAAAATTAATTTTTGGTGATTCCCAAAGAAAAAAAAAAATGAATTCTTTTTTCTCTTCAGTTTTAGAGGTGCAGCTCACAATTCATGTAATTTGAATTATAAGAACTCAAGATTCATTCCCGTTGTTTTTCATAACCTCAATTATGATACTCACTTCATTTTGAAAGAGATCGCTACTTCTACATTGATGAAAGGACGAGTTAGTCTAATACCTCATAATAAGGAGAAATATATTTCGTTCACGAAATACATAGATGACTGCGACATCAGCTTTAGATTCATAGATTCTTGGCGTTTTCTACCATCATCATTGGAAAAACTCGCATCATATCTACAAAACGTGCCTATAGCGGTGAAAGAGTTTCGATCAGATGGATTCACAGATGAAATGATAGATCTTCTCAGACGGAAAGGTATATTTCCATATGATTATGTAGACGCATTTGATAAGCTATCGTCTACAAAATTGCCAGAAAAGAATGAGTTTTATAATAAACTAACAGATTCCCATATTGCTGAAGAAGACTACAAGCATGCTGTTCGAGTCTGGGATAAGTTCAATATAAAAACATTGGGAGAGTATTCAGATCTTTACTTAAAAACAGATGTTCTACTATTGGCTGGCGTTTTCGAAAGTTTTTGAGAGACATCTCTTAAAGCTTATGATTTATGTCCTGCTCACTTTTACACGACTCCAGGGTTAACATTTTCAGCAGCTCTTAAAATGACAAAGGTGGAATTAGAGCTTCTTACAGATATTGACATGCTAATGTTTATTGAAGCAGGCATTCGGGGAGGAATAAGCCAGTGTTGTAATCGATATGCTAAGGCAAACAATCCATACATGGGTTCTTCATACGACGAGAAACAGAAAACGAAGACACTCTTATATTTTGATATAAATAATCTGTATGGGTGGGCGATGGTACAGCATTTACCGATTGGAAAATTCAAATGGATTGACTTTGAGGCGAATCCAAGCTTCTTCAATACACCACCAGATTCAGATATAGGTTACATTGCTGAAGTAGACTTGGAGTATCCTGAGGAAATACATGATGAACATCGAGACTTCCCTTTCTGCGCAGAGCACCGTGCACCACCTGGCTCAAAGCAGAACAAACTTCTCACTACTCTGAACGATAAGAAAAAGTATGTGATTCACTATCGAACACTCAAACAGGCGCTGGATAATGGACTTCGTTTGAAAAAGGTGCATAGAATTCTGAGTTTCGAGCAGAAGGCCTGGCTTAAACCTTATGTCGAATTAAATACTGAGAAGAGAAAGCAAGCGAAGAATGAGTTTGAAAAACTCTTCTATAAATTATTAATTAACGCTGTCTATGGAAAGTGTATCGAGCGAGAGCGGTCTCGTGTTGATGTACGATTAGTAAATAAATTCACAGGCAGATATGGGGCAGAAGCACGCATAGCTCAACCACATTTTCACAGCTGTGCAATCTTTGATGAAAATTTAGTTGCTATTCAGCTAAAGAGAACAAGTATCACAATCAAGAAACCGATATACGTTGGTCTTTGTATCCTTGATTTGTCCAAGACATTAGTTTATGATTTCCATTACTCGTATATGAAACAGCGAGTAGGAGAAAAATGTAAACTTCTTTATACAGATACTGATAGTTTGATATATGAAGTTGAGGACATTGATATGTATAAAATAATGAAAGAAGACATTCACAGGTTTGATACTTCTGATTATGATGAGAATAATCAGTTTAACATTCCACGTGTCAATAAAAAAGTCCCAGGATTAATGAAAGACGAATGCTGTGGCAAGATCATGATGGAATTTATAGGTTTACGAAGCAAAATGTACAGTATTTTAGTTGATGGAGGAGAGACAGTGAAAAAAGCCAAAGGTATAAAATCCAGCGTTGTGAAGAAGACAATAACTTTCGAGGATTATAGAAGATGTCTTCACGATCTTATTATTGTAAAACGTGATCAATGCAACATTCGTTCAAAATTGCACATAGTGCATACTGAAAGACAGAATAAAATTGCTCTTAGTCCTCACGATGATAAGAGATTCTTATTGCCTCAGAGTACAGACACTTTACATTGGGGTCATTTTCGAATCATGGATGAGCAGATGGCGCAAGCTGCACTTCGAATAGAGGAGGATGCTGAAAAACAAGAAATAGTGGTAGGGATGGAAGTGGAGAGGGGGTATGAAGTATCCAATGAAAGTGGGGCAACGCAAGTGGGGATGGATGTTGCAGAAGATGAAAGAGAGGGGGAAATACGAGGTGGGGGTGATGCAGCCAATGAAAATGGTGAAAGGCGAGAGGGGATGACACTTTATGACAATGAAGGTGAACAAATCAGAATTGAATATGATGTGTTAGAGGAGTTTATGCATGACTGGGATCCATCAATGGAGGGGATACGCTCTGAGGGAGGAGAGAGAAGGGATATATTACAGGAGGCAATGGAAAGGACAGAAATTGTGGTGGGGAATGAACTATATCAACAGACAGACCACGACGAGGAGCACATTCGAGCAATCGAAGAGTTCGAGAATCATCATCCTTTTGGGAAGAAACCAAGACTCAACTAAATTTCTAAGTAAGTTCACAGTTAATTCTCACCAATTTTCTTTTTTTTTTGCTCTAACAAATCTTTTCTCTATTAGAAGTTCTTATTTTTTTACTTTTTCCAGAATGGATCTATCTACACTTAATAAGATTGCTGAACGCGACTTCTTGCCAAGGAAGAAAGTAACAGACTTGGAAAAAGATCATCAGTACATGGTGACAGCACTTAAGGAGGTGAAGACGAGATTCGGTACGAAGGTCGTAGCCGAACTCGACGAAAGTTTTCAAATCTTTTTACCGGAGAAGATTTCATCAGCCATCCTAAGAGATCAAGAGTTTTTTGACAGACTCTCCAATACTGCAAATAAAATGAATTTATTTGTGACATATCAGGGTGGATCTTCCTTTAAGTTTGAATGAAATACGCAGCTTGCTTTGATTATAATACTTATTTTATTCAGATTAAAACTTGTACATAATAATACATAAATAAATACAATAACATAATATGATTGCTTTCTTATTTACTAGTACCTACATTATTGCGTTTACATTAATATTTTTGGTTAAATCTTGGCTAAATCAAATAATTTTTTTTTTATCTATCCAACTATTATGCTCATTACTAAAGCCTAACCATTTAACATATGCACGATTTCCACTTTTCTTTAAAACTTTTTCTACTAGATAAATTTCTGGATACATAGTTTTCTGAATTTCCGTTTCATAAAAGCCGCCAGAGATGGGTTTATCATAATAATCTTTGACATGATAAATTACCGGATTGGTTTTTACAACTCGTGATATTGTGAAAATTTCAGTAGACCAATTTGGTGTATAACCTTTTTCAAAAACATGTTTTATCTTACTTATCCGCACTTTATCTCCTACTTTAAATTTCGGTTTTTTCACAGGTAACTTTTCATTTGGAAAAAGCTTCTTGACCTCTCTTTCATTTGCCTGCGTAACATTTTTAGGCTCAATTCCTATTGTCCGATGTTTTCTTGAATTCTAAGCTTTCACCAACTCAGGCAGGATATCCCACCATTTATAGCTCCCTTGTTTGCTGAACTCTATCCACATTGCATTTTTTAACGTTCTATTAAAACGCTCACATATGCTTGCATGAAGATTACTATGCGAAGAGTATAGGTTTATCTTGTACTTCTTCATGAGTTTCTGAAAGTTTGAATTGTAAAATTCTTTTCCTTGGTCAGTTTGTAGATTTGTCGGTACGCGTTCTTGTTTCAGTATTGACTCCATAGCTAGAGTAACATCATTACCACTCTTTGACTTGATTGGTATAGCCCATGCATACTTTGAATATGTATCTATGACAGTAAGTAAGTAGCGAAAACCTTTGTTTTCGCTGGCGTATGGAATCATTTCTACAAGATCAGCTTGCCAAGTCTCATCTATTCCACGTATATCATATTTTCTTCGCTTGTAGATGCGGCGAGCTGGTTTGTGCAACTCTTCAGCTATTTTTTGTCGCTCCATTTTTTTTTTTTTTTTTTTTGATAATATGTTTAAGGTTTAAGAAAAACTTTTATTGAGTCAGAATTTTTTTTTTTTTCAAAGCATTCTTTCAATTTTGTCTCAAGATTATCTAATCGAATTTTAAGATGGGAAAGAACCTTATTGATTGTATTTAATTCAGTGTTTATGGGAATCTCTAAGTCAGCTTTCGTTACAGCCATTATGTTAGTTAGATTTCTAACTTCTTTACTTATAGTTGTCAGAAGCACTTCCAAGGTGACTGCATCATTAGGCTGACTTGGATAAGCAAGGTTACATAACCTTTTATTTTGTAAATCAAAATTACCATCTAATGTAAGATTATAACCAATGCCTGGTGGACCGCGACTCGCTTCTTGCGTGCCCTCAAGTTTTCTTCCGAACACGTCGAGACTCATGATGCTACTGATCTTATAAGAAAACATGCATTTCAATATATATGTCCAGCTTCACGTAGTTCCTCAATGATCGATTGTATTTCATTGTCGTGATTGTTATTTCCAGCAGATCGTTCCGCAACTAATAATCGCAGTCGCTCGATAAGCTCGTTTGGATCATCCCAGTAGACTAGATCTATAGAAGAATTTTTCTTTGCTATTTTATATTTAGGTATGAGGCCTCTTCCGGTGGTGGATTTATTTTTACGATCGCTGCGGAACATGGGTCCTATGATATTCATATATTTTCTACTCTTCGAAGTGCGTATACTCTCATCTTTGCTGTATCTTTTCCGATGAGCATTTGATGCTTCCAGGATGCTGCGATAATTTTTTCGATCTGTTGAACTTATAAGATTGTCATCTGGTTGTTTCTTGAAGAGTAATTACATTAGACCCCCACTTTTAGGATAACTTTTATCTCTCACTTTTACCATTTTATCATGAAATTGAATTTCTGAATCGCCAATCATATACACTCCATTGACGTTCCGTACTCCGTATATGTTATCGATTTTGCTGCGGCTTTCATTTAACAATGATAAAAAGTCACTTGATTCATTTTCTTCAAACGCAGATTTGAATGTTGAATTCATCATTGTGCCATCCATCGAAGAAAAATCTGCATCATCATCATCATCATATGCGGAACCCGACTCATTTATATCATTTACTATATAACTTGATCGATCGAATCTCAATTTCTTCCGCGGTTTCCTGTTGCTGTCTATATTCAAAATGTGATTAGAAGGTGGCAAGCTTTCGACTTTCGAATCGACGAGCTTCTCGAGTGGTGTAATGACTGGTTTCAATGTATCACCAATAACTTTTTCAAAATCTTCTCTCTCCTTTTTCAATAAAGAGTATTTTTGTTTAATAGCCTCACGTGCTCGCAAGAGCTCGCTGAGAATATTCTTTTCTTTCTTGAAGTCTGACGTGCTAACGAGATGCTGTCTACAATTGAACTGTAAGTTTCGGATTCATAACTTCTTTTTTATTGCAAAACAGTCAAATCCTTTTCTGTATCTACCATCATCCATCACTCTATCTTTGTCGATAACAACAAATCCATACTTATCGTTCTTCCAGCATTCAGAACAAAGATTTCGAAATTCATTGAAAGTTAAATCAGTATTGACATGATCTTCATAGATATGTTTTAGATTAACATCGTCTTGACGATAAATTACTAACATATTAATATTGTCCCTTACGAGGTGTTTCGGTATATGAGCGTACGACTGACATAGATAAAAGCTGTCTACACTTTTATGTCTTCCCATACAGAAAAATGCTCTGACGTTGTCCTGCTTCTCACAAGCCACATCATCAAAAATCATAATTGAATTTGGTCGGGCTTCATCTGGAGATACTACAGATTCATGCTCACTAAAAGGTAGATATGATACACCTTTTATCGGTTCCAAAACTTTTTCGAGAAATTGATACTTTGGCTGATTCAAGGATTTAGAGTATACATACAAATTTTCAAATCTAAGACCATTGGGATGTGTAATTAGAGTCAATAAACTATTTGTTTTTCCACAGTTAGATGGCCCGCAGAATACTGCTCGAATAGTATCAGGTAGTAATTCTCCATGACGCTTCCTTCTCTTCTGTTTTCCGAAATCAAAGTTTGTGACGGGGAGTTTGACGTTCTGCTCGCTAAAATCCATGTTCACGTGTCAAAGTCTAGTTTGATATTGAACTGTGGAAATATAAACGCATGTTTTATATTTTGATCTTTAGTTTTAAAACAACACTCGAAGAGAGATGATCGTACATAAATCTCGGAAACAACCGAAAGGTTATGGATTGCTTGATAAAGTGATCAATAACTTGCCGATTGAAATGCATCTTCCTGGATATCAATACTGTGGTCCCGGAACTAAATTGAAAAAACGATTGAAAAGAGGTGATCCTGGAATTAATCCGCTTGATCAGGCATGCAAAGAACATGACATAGTGTACTCTGATAAAAATGGAGAACGTAAAGCAGCTGACATGAAGCTCGCTGATAAAGCTTGGCAACGTGTTAAAGCCAAGGATGCCAGTCTTGGTGAAAAAGCATATGCTTTTGCTGTTACAAATGCTATGAAATTAAAAGGAATAACTGGAATGGGTCTAAAATTTAGTAAGTTAGTGACGGCTGCTAAAAAATCAATGACACCAAGTAAATGTTCCCGCAAGGTTATTCAATCCGCCTTGAAAGGTGCACGTCAAGCTGTTAAGAAAGTTGGTGGTAAGAGGAAAGTTATCATTCCACGTGTTCTTCCAATTCCATCAAAAATTGGTGGAGTTCTTCCGTTTCTCATACCGTTGTTCGCAGGACTAAGTGCGACCGGTGCTCTGGCAGGGGGAGCTGCAGGAATAGCTAAAGCAGTAAATGATGCTAAAGCTGCACAGAAAAACCATGAAGAAAGTAAGAGACATAATAAGGCAATGGAAGATATTGCTTTAGGCGAAGGTCTCTATCTTAAACCATATAAAACTGGAATGGGATTATTTATGAAACCTCATGTTGGTCATGGTCAACTTACTAAAAAAAAAAAAACTTCGATTTAACTTTGCCAAATCGTCCACTGACTGACTATGATCTTCTAAAATATGCTCGTATGTTGCAAATTCCACATTTCCGAGGTGTTTTTATGAGAAATAATCTGCCTTCCGATGGTCCATGGAGTAATGAATCTGCTATTGTTAACTTGGATGACATGAAAAATAAAGGCACTCACTGGGTGTGTTATCGAAAACATGGTTCCAAAGTAATTTACTTTGACAGTTTTGGTGATCTGAAACCTCCCATAGAGCTCATGTTATATTTCAACGTGAAAGAAGTAAAATATAACTATAAAAGATATCAAAATTTTGACTCATTCATTTGTGGTCATCTTTGTCTTCAATTTTTAACCGGAAGACTATAAAAGAGAAGATTGCAAACGAATGGGAATCATTCTCTTCCAATCAGTCATGGAAGACAGTTTCACTTTGAGTCTTTCAGGAAAATCTTCTGTTCTAGAGGCACAATATTTTCCTTCAATTGAACTACCTCGGCATAAAAATTTTGTTTTGGGTTTAGTTGAACTTTTAACATTCAACTCGATTCCCAATGTGGACTATTCGAATAATAAACTTCATGTGAATGGAAATATTATAACTATCCCTACTGGCAGTTACGAGATTAATGCTATTAATAAATTTTTACAAGAAACTTTGAAATCTAAAGGAATTGAATTTTCTTTGAGAGCTAACAACAATACTCTCAGAAGTGAAATTAATTGCAGTCATTCGTTAGATCTCACTCCTCACGATTCAATAGGTCGTCTTCTTGGCTTTACTCCTCGCATTCTCAAGGAAAAAACTCATCACAGTTCTGATTTACCTGTGAAAATATTGAAAATCAACGCACTCAGAGTGGAGTGCAATATTACCGCAGGTGCTTACATCAACAACAAAAAAGTTCATACAATCCATGAGTTCTTTCCCAGAGTTCCACCAGGATATAAAATCTTGGAAGTTCCATCTCATGTCATATATCTACCACTCAGTGTCAAGTGCATAGATCATCTTCAAATTCAAATCGTAGATCAAGATGGAAATTTAGTGAATTTCCGTGGAGAAGAAATTACTATTAGACTCCACATCAAATCTGTATAATGGGCATCGTTTACAACTCTAGAGTGCATATAAGTCAACCAACATGTCAATCGGTCATCAGTCGACCGAAGAAACTCAAACCGTTAACACGGAAGAGCATTCAGTTCCTCAGAAGCCTAGGTCTAAAAGTTCGTGGAGAAAATTCACGTGTATAATTCTCTGCTGCTTCCAGAAAAATGGACGAAATTCTAAGCATTCAATCAGGTGTCGTATTCGATGAATCTATTGCCCATTACGAGGTTCACGCACATCAACCTTACTCAACACTAAGCTTTGATAATAGTGATGAAATTCGTATTTCTATCCAACATCAAGATCTATGTCTCTTACCATCGCGCAGTTCTATCCATGTATGTGGAAAACTGCAAAAACCAGATGAAACAGCACTAAATAAAACTAAATTCGTGAACAATGGCATTTGCCATTTGTTTGATGAAATTCGTTACGAAATTAATGCTGTGGAGATAGATAAAAGTAAAAATGTTGGTTTAAGCAGTCTCATGAAAGGATGGACATCATTCAATCCGAATCAGACTCTCATGTTAGAAAATGCAGGCTGGCTTGACGTTAGAGAAGAAAGCAAAACTTGGGTAGATGCACACGGCAACTTTGACGTTTCCATTCCTCTGAGTATGATCTTGGGCTTTACAGAAGACTATAAAAAAATTATAGTTAATGTGAAGCATGAACTCATTCTCACAAGATCAAGAAATGACTTGAATGCAATAATTCAAGAAGGTACTATAGCAAATAGTGTAACTACATATGAAGACTACCAGGTAAAAATAACGAAGATAGAGTGGTTAATGCCATATGTTATTGCATCTGATAAACAAAAGATCCAGCTGCTGAATTTCATTGGCAAAGATAATCCTATCTCTATGTGCTATCGATCTTGGGAGTTATTTGAATATCCTCTACTTCCGAGCACGAATAAACATGTCTGGACAGTGAAAACTTCAAATCAGTTAGAAAAACCTCGTTTTGTCATTCTCGGACTACAAACCAAGAAAAAAAATTTGAAAACTGAAAATGCCAGTCGATTTGACCATTGTGAGATTAGTAATGTGAGACTTTTCTTGAATTCTCAATATTATCCATATAACAATATGAATCTCGACATATCTAAGAATCAGTTCGCTGTTCTCTATGATATGTATGCCAATTTTCAAATCACCTACTATGGAAGAGATCCACAGCCACTGCTGACAAAGTCTGAATTTATCAACCTTGAACCACTCATAGTTATTGACTGTTCACGGCAAAACGAATCTATAAAGAGCGCTCCTGTCGATGTACGTCTAGAGTTTGAGTCTAAAAAAGACTTTCCAGCTAACACTTCAGCTTATTGCATGATCTTACACGATCGCATCGTTCAGTACAATCCCATCAGTGGGGATATCAAGAAGCTTGTCTAAACAGCATATTATCTAACACACTTTCGTTTCAACACTCATTCCAAGATGGAGTATGCAGTAGACATGATTAGTTTCAAGCTAATGAGAGATGATTATGTTTTAAAAGTACAAGACTGCCTGCGCACTTCACACCGTCAAACTCATAAAATTATTCTATCACTCCTGTAAACATTTGCAAAGAAAATAAAGAAAAAAAGTAGAAAACACTATAGGCATTCTGGTTCACGTGAGAGAAAGGGAAGCTCTCCCACTCTCTCGATTTCGGATTCTGGATCATTCTGGGTGATTTAGAATCCGAACGGGTTCTGGATCACTTTGAGAGGGCAGGGGGGTGATACAGAACCCGCGTGAGCCAGTATGCCTATAGCCTATCTACTTATATTTGAATTCGGGCATTTGACGTACACAAAATATGATATTTCGAGTTTTTAATTAATAAGTATAATTAATTTATGATAGAAAGTGAATATAAAAATATTAAAAATAATAAATTTAAATCTTAAACAACAGTATATATAAGCATGCATGTTACAGTTAAAATTTACTTAAACGTGTGAGAAAAGTAATTTAAAGTTTATGACACATAGGTTAAAGGTTCTAGAGATTTACCCATATAGCGACTTTATATTGTACATAAATCGGTAGAAGACGGGGACATCGAACTCGTTTATTTAAATAAAACTATATATTGTTAATAAATTTGAATATATTTTATTAAAATATTATTAAAAGAATCCTTTTTTTTAATTAAGGGTCATTAGGTGTCTTTGAATGACAATACTGGAAACCTGTACATTTCTTATGCTACTGCAAGGTTTTGAGAGAGAAATATATCGGATTAGATTTTTAAGGCTTTATTGTGATAAAAATACACATAGTTATGTTATGTACGTAGAATATGAATATAAAAATTATTAACCAAAAATATAGTCTATCAAAGTCATAATTCATGTATTGTTTTAAATTTTATCATGAAATATGATTTTAAAGACTATAACTTGGTCAATAATTTATATTTTCAAATTCCCACATTCATATGTGCAGAATCTGACCGTCCTGAATTTCGAAACCTTGCGGTATCGCAAGAAATATACAGGTTTCCATTATCATTCAAAGGGATCTAATGACTCTTAATTTCAGAAAATTATTTTTTCCGTATTATTTTCATAAAATATAATTATTTTTCAATAATCTATATGACGGACGCAATTTATTTTTCCATGCAAGTTCCTTATTGGTGGTCGCGGGTTGTGTTCTTTCGCATCTGAATGTTAGGCTCCTGGTTCAAGTCCGACTTATTTAATTATTTTTTATGAAATACGTTCATTGGTTTTTGTTATCACAGTAAAGGTATACAGCATTGTATTTAAAAATACATTTTACTATATTATCATTATCTGTTTTGTAGAATAATTTTTATTTTACAATAATAATCTTTTTAACGTGTAATCTCTTTTTATTACAATCTATATTTTTTAATGGGAACTCCACCATTAATCTTGACCATAAAATCGAAAATTCCTTCAATTTTTTTTTAATGTTTATCATATAATTTAAAATCATTTCAGAACATGTCAAATTTAAATGATTTAACAAAACTATAGTCTAGAAAGTAAAACAATTAACCTTTGATAGCATATTACATACAAATTTTAAACGCGTTTTTGTAATTTCAACAAAGTTCCTTCTATCTATTTAAATGAACATTTTTTAAGCTTGCAGGAAATATCGATTTAAATATAGTATTTCGAAAAGTATTTTAATTTAAAGTAAAATAATGTATGACATAAAGCGTATGTCCAATTGAGTTATTGGGTTGATCTTGAGTTCAAACTCGACCCACTTTTATCATATAATAAATATATGTATTTGAAAAATGTGTTATATTTTATGAAATTATGAGTTATATTGTCACATACACATACACACACACGTACACGCACGCCCGCACACTCATACATACGCACAAATAAAGAGGTGGAAGATATACTTGAAAGCTACCATTTTGGAAATTTACTGATTTACTAAACTTATCGTGGGCCATATAAAATCGATTTTTTTTTACTAAATGATTTCGCGTTTTTCAAGAGAAAGCTTTGTAATGTTGAAAATTTCGGAAAAACAATTTTTTTATCTTTATACCTCAAATATATGAAAAATATGAACGATTTCATAAAAAGACATAATAATTTTATTCCAATTTATATATCTGGCAATTACCAATGCTATTTTAATAGAAGAAATACGATTCAATTTTGAATACATATATTTCAAAAATTGGCCATTTTAGCAAATAAGGAAATAATTATTTAATCTGTTCTATATAGGTTCAAAAAATATGTGTATAATTTTAATCAAGATTTTAATAAACATAATTTCAATTCAGTAAATATATGGGAAATTCTCAGTAACCTTAGAATTTTAAGCGATAAAAAACAAAAATATTTAAATATTAAAGCACACTTCTGTAATTTTGTGTCGAAGGTCTAGTAGCTATAAGAATGTAGAATCCAACAAGGTGCAACATTTTAGAGCAACGCACCAAACGTTATAAACGTTTTTTTTACAATTTTTTAACATTTGCGTACAATACAGGTGTTTTTGTTTAGTACATTTTTTATTTTCTACAAGATTTGGTTTTTTATCAATCTTTTTAAATTTTTTTAATATTTTTTAATATTTTTTTTAATATTTGTTACTAAAATCATCGCAAGATACCAAACACTCCATGTCGACGATGTCTAGCTGTCAGGGTGATCTCCAGGTTGACGAGACATCGTCTACGAAGGAGAGCAGCAGGTATTCAAAATAGAAAATTTTTATTAACTTTAAGGTAGGATTCTGGTGTTTTATGACCAAAATATCAAAATTTATTTATTGAGTTTTCTTAATGTATGTAATTATAAGAATGTTTTAAAAGTTGTCTGATGTCATAAGTCGTTTTTTTTAACAAGGTTATACGCCTTCAAGTAAAACAATTAACATTAGATAACATACAAAGTTATATCTTTAAACGTGTTTTTTTCGAAACCGATTTTTCTAACTTTAAAAAGTTGTACGCGCATTAGATTTTAATGAATCTTTCTGTAACTATGAGAGTAAATGAATTATAATGTTTAGAATAAAAGTTAGCAGCTTTTGTAAAGAATTTTGGGCTCAATTTGTATGTCGTTATAAAACTTTTTTTACATTATATCATTTTTAAACCATTTTACAATGAATAAACTCATTGGATTTTTTATACGGTTGATAAAATGTTTAAAAATATAAATGTTACTAACTTTTATTTGTTCCACTGAAGTAAGAATGTCAAATTTTTTCTACAATGTACAAAAATAAGTAGATGCGCAAGTGACTTTTTGAAAATAGGTATAAATAACTGATAAATAAACATATAATGGGGGTGGGGATAAATATTCCGAAGATAAATTTGCAGATGGATAAATTTAACGAACGGTTGAAATTGCCGAAAAAATCAATACCTATGCATAAATATGTCGAAAGTTAAGAATGCCGAAAACAAGAATTCCGAAAAAGAAAACGCCGAAAGTTAACAATGCCGAAAACGAAAATTTGGACAAAAAAGTGCTTTCATTAGAATATGTCACTGTAGTATAATAATGTGTTAATTGTTTCTAGGTCGTTTCTTTTCAATATTCGATATTTATAGTTTTTACCGGTTGCCATTCAACATTTCGGCATTTTTAACTGTCGGCACTTTTATCCATCGGCATTTTTGCCCGGTATAATAAATTCGGCATAATTATCCGTCTTCAAAACTATCTTTCGGCAAATTTCTCTCCACCCATATAATGGCGTACTGTAGTGATTATATAGGTAAAAAATTTCTCAAAATTATTGTGTAAGATCGTATTGTGGTGTAAAAATAATATCAAAATTTCATGAAATAAAAATTGAAATTGTAGATTTTTTTTCCTAGAATCCTACATTCAAAAATGTGATTTCAGTTAGCAAAATTAAAATTTCTTTTTCGATTTTTATAATTTGCATTTTTGCTTAAAGAAAAACACTGGGCGGTTAATTCGTTTGAATATTACTTCAATAACACATTAAAGAATAGAGAAATGCAAAATCGATTAGATTTTTTAACAATAGTCGATGTGCCAACAAAAAATACATATTGTTGGTACTGTGCACGTTTTATCTCCTTGAACATAAGTTTGATTTTTATCAACTCTATAAAGTCTATAATTGTTCCTTTTCAGCTCCAGAATTGAATTATTGCAGACTTCATCAGGCTGTAACTTCGGTCAATAATTTTATTTTTCAAAATCCCACACTCAATCTATAATTATATGCATTTTGAACACAACAAAATCTCAAAAACTCCAATCCGATCATTTTCACTCCCAAAACCTTGCGGTAAAAAAAAGTAAAATAAAAAATTTTTTGCGTTATGTTTTGATACAATGTTCAAATTTACCGAAAAAATATAAGTATCACATGATTTAGGATTCATATTAACCTAAAAATACACAATTAATTTATTTATTTATTTATTTATTTATTTATTTATTTCGGTGGCGAAAATGAGTATTTTCGATACTCTTTATTTCTGACGCTCGGAAAACTCTATTTTCGCTCCACTTTATAGGCGCCGAAAATAGACCATTTTTATGCACTTGTTATAAAAAATACGATATGCAACTTGGGGCAAAATGGTTTTTTTAGACTCGGATGATGATTTTGCACACTCGTGTACGCCTTCGGTGCGCTCGACTTCCACTCGTGCTCAATCATTATCCTCGCTTGGAAAAACCCATTTTCACCCCTAGTTGCGTAATATACTATTATAAACTGAAAAAAGAATTGAAAATCAAAATTTTGTATTACAAACGCAGATATTGTAAGGGAAGAACTGTCCCTTGACCACCACTTTAAACGTAAAAAAGTTACAGCAGCATTTCGGGTGGGGATAAATGTGCCGAAAGATAATTTTGCAGACGGATAATAATGCCGAATTTATTTTACCGAAGGGTGAATTTGCCGAAAGGTGAAATGTGCCAATGGGTAAAGTAATCGATTAACAAAAGTGCCTAAAAAGAAAGTTCCGACGGGTAAAAATGCCGATGGATAAAAATGTCGAAATTAAAAAATGCCGAAATGTTGAATGACAACGGGTAAAAACTAAAAATATCTAATACTAAAAAGAAACGACATAGCAACAATTAATACATTAGTATAATACTGGCGCATATTCTAATAAAAGCACGTCTTCGTCTTCGGCATTTTTAACTTTCGGCATTTTCTTTTTTGGGATTCTTGTTTTCGGCACTTTTAACTTTCGGCATTTTTATCCATCGGTATTTATCCATAGGTATTGAATTTTTCGGCAATTTCAACCCTTCGGTAAATTTATCCTTCTGCAAATTTATCTTTCGGTACATTTATCCCCACCCGCAGCATTTACGCAAAAGTTATGTACAATTTTTACATTTTTATAGTTATTAATAAAATTGTTGTATATGTAATTTTCAATTTTTACAGCCATTTTTCTGAAAACTACATTTTTCTCGTAAAAATAAAAAATAACGTGCATGCCTAGTGATTCTACGAAAATCTGTTGCGCAAATCGCAAAAAATGTAGTTTTTAGAAAAACGGCTCTAAATATTGCATATTACATATACAACAATTTATTAATAGCTATAAAAATGTTAAAATTGTACATAACTTTTACGTAAATGCTGCTGTAATCTTTTATATTGGTCATAACTTTGTCCCGGAACATCCATTTTCAACGAACGAAAATCAAATTAAAGGTCTTTTCTCCTACTTCTATTATCTTTTCGGAAAAAGTTTTTTCCACCTTCCGGTGCATAGTTATTAACTGTACAGTAACCCCTTGTTTTTTGCTATATTCACGGAGAGAAAAAGATTGTAAAGTTTAGTGTATGTGTATAGCAATCGTTACTATCTTTTTCTCTGTGTATAAAAAATAACTAATTTGCTAAAAAAACATGGTTACATGGGCAATTTTTATTGTTCAAACACGTTTTTATTCATAATTCAAAACATAATAAAAAAGGATTGGAAATCCCAGCATTCAGATTTTTTTTGCGATTTCTGGATCCCAAAAAGTTTATTTTTTTGGATTTCGTCATATACGTACATTTATGCGAATTCGTTCATATACGGATATTTTCTAAAAATATTGATTCCAAGTATATATAAATACATTTTTTTCTGTGACGAAGGAAAACAATTTTAAGATAAAACTTTGGTATCGCCTTTATTTCGATTCTTTATATACTACATCATAAATGAAAACGATAATGTAATAGCAAACTTTATCTACGGTCCCATTAATATTATGAAATTATTAATTAAAAATGTTCATTATTGTAATATTTAAATAATTTTCAAACTAATAAATAAATTAAAATAATTTAAAAATGTACACATCTAAAAGTGAAAAAAATAAACTACCTAATAAAATATTTTATAATTTTTAAATACGAATAGAAAATTCATGCAATATTAAAAAAGGCTTAAGTTGCACTGGTGGTGATGGAAATCGAAATAAACGATGGCCATTGTGCTTCCCATTGTTACAATGGACAAAATTACATCGATCATACACTGTTTGCTTGTTCATTTTGTTATGTTGATTTTCAAAAACAACAAGCAAACAGTCCTAACACAGCAAAGAATATTTAATTTTCACGGTTTTTATGATAAAACTACCGAATAGACAAAAACGAATCTTTATAAGAAACAATAACAAGAATCACGAGATAAAAAGAATCAAATAATAAGACTAAGTTTAATAAGAAAAATGTGGAATCGACAAGAATAACGTTATGACAACACAACGTTTATAAAAGTTAATAACCTACACACAAAAATTCTAATTTTCTTCACTTGGCAGTAATCACCATATATATTGAATAACGACGCGTTAATTATTTAAACTTATACAAGTGATAAACAGCAAACTTTTTGAAGTACCGGAAATGGCTTTTTAACGGTTACATGACGATAACTAAACATGGCCGTGTAAATTTTTGCTCGCGTGTTTCGTATACAAAAAGTTTCATTATGAAAACATTGCGAGGCAATATAAAATTAATGTAATATCGTCACCAACAATAAATGCATGTTAATATCAGATATATATATATATATATATATATATATATATATATATATATATATATATATATATATATATATATATATATATATATCTGATATTATTGTTATATATATACGCACACACACAAAACATTTGTTGACAACCAATATGAGTTAACGGTGAAAATTACAATATTACTTTAAAAATTAATAATAGCTGATATTATTTGCAAAAAAGTTGTTTAGGATGATGAATCTTTCACTGTCATATTTGAAGTATGAAATAAATAAAATAAAACTAATAAAGACATAAAATTGCATTGATAGTAAATAATTGAACAGGTGTTGTTGATGAATTATTTTGTAAATATAATCTTTATTATATATCATACAATAAAATATAACAAGTATTTATCAAACATTTTTACGCTCTTTAAAGAATCGGAAAAACTAAGCTTTGAAACACTCTTTAATATAATAATAATAAATGCTAGTATAAAATGTTGTACGGTAATAATAATATAAAACTCAAAGAAATAAATAAACCTTTCGAGTAGGCGCGAACCAAAACAGAATTGTAAAGGCGGCGCCGCCGCGCCCGCCAGCTTCCGCTGGCCGTACACACATTTTCCTCCACCGCTTTTCACGCGTGCTTTCCCCTCCATCCCGCTGTCTGAAATTATGTGTATAGTACGAGCGGCAGCCGCCAGACAGCGCCACGCTGAAATTTTCCTCACCTTTTTAACATTGCATTGGCAATCTCTCTAGTAATCTCTGATTCAGCTAATTTAGATGTTCTTGTTGGAAATATTGTTGATGATTGTATACAAATACTTGGTAATGATTTCCTTGATACAACTGGTATTACAGATTCGATAACTAAAATTATTTTAATTACTTCAAGTTCAATCATCAATAAACAGATTTCGAGAATAGTTGATTCTAGTGAGGATGTACCAGAGTCATTACAAGAAATTTTTGACAAGAACTCAGAGAACTTGGATCAAGATCAACAACGGAAGTTTGCTGATCTTCTTCATGAATTTCGTACCCTTTACCAAGAGTTGACGATACTCTTGATAAACTTGCAGGATATTCGTGGTTTTGTACTTTGGACTTGAAGAGTGGATACTGGCAAATCACGATTCGAGAAGAAGATAGGAGAATCACGGCTTTCTCAATCGGAAAAGGACTTTGGCAATTTACAGTTATGCCATTTGGTTTATGCAACGCACCTACGACTTTTCAACGTTTAATGGAAAAATGACTCAGAGACTATCTTTCAAAATTCTGTTTAGTCTATTTGGATGACGTTATGGTATTGGGAAAGTCATTTGATGAGATAATAATTAACCCGAAGAAAGTGTTTGTTCGTGTTCAAGAAGCAGGATTACGTCTTAATAAGAAGAAATGTTTTTTCTTCAGCAAGCAAGTTAAATATTTAGGATACATCGTTTCAGAAGAAGGAAAAACAGCTGATCCAAAGAAGATTGAATCTGTTGTAAACTGGCCAATTCCTCATAACAAAAAGGCTGCGTTGAGTTTCGTGAATTTCTGTGGTTATTATAGGCGACTTATTAAAGGTTTTGCTGACATAGCTAAAGCTTTATATAGGTTAACTGAAAAATCGGCTAAGTTCATATGGTCAGAGGAATGTCCAAAAGCTTTTTCAAGATTGAAAGAGGTTCTTACAACACCTAAAATTTTGGCATTTCCTTCTCTTTCTTCTGAATTTATTTTAGATACTGACGCTTCTGACCATAGAATTGGGTCGGTTCTTTCTCAGAAACAAGATGGAATCGAACGTGTCATAGGTTATTATAGTAGAGTCCTTTCAAAATCAGAGAGAAATTATTGTGTCACTCGACGTGAACTCCTTGCTATTATAGAATCGTTAAAAAATTTTCATCATTACCTTATCGGTAAACCTTTCATTATTAGGACTGATCATTCTTCTTTAACTTGGTTATTGTCGTTTAAGGAATTCGATGGACAATTGGCTCGTTGGTTAGGAAAATTGAATCAGTACAACTACAAAATTATTCACAGGAAAGGCAATTTACATGGAAATGCTGATGGACTTTCAAGACGGCCTTGTGAAGATTTCTCCTGCTAATATTGTTCCAGAGTAGAAGAAAAATTCAATAATGTAGAAACAATTTGCCGTATCATTTTTTAAGAAAACACATCAGACGAATGGAAGAATAGTCAGGCAGAAGATGAAGCTATTTCTTTCATTTGTCAAACGAAAGAATTACAGAAGAAACCAGCATGGCAAGAGATTTCATCGATGGACGAATTCACCAAAATCTATTGTTCTCAATGGGATTCGTTGGTACTAATTGATGGGATTTTGTATAGACAATGGGTTTCAACGAATTTAGATTACAAAATCCGTCAATTAGTTGTTCCTCAACATAAAATTAAAGATATTTTGGAAGAAGCACATGATTCACCATATGGAGGACATTTCGGAGTAAACAAGACTTTAAAGAAAATTAGAAAAATATTTTATTGGGTTACTTGTAAAAGAGATGTAGAAAATTGGTGTAAATCTTGTGAAGTCGGTGTTTCAAAGAAAGGTCCTCCAGATAAAGGTCATGGTGAGATGAAAATTTATAATTCAGGAGTTCCATTTGAAAGACTTCAAATGGATATCTTAGGCTCGTTTCCACTTTCTTCTTTGGGCAATAAATACCTCTTAGTTGAGACAGACTGTTTTTCAAAATGGGTTGAAGCTTTTCCTCTCTCAAATATGAGAACAAAAACCATTGCTGAGATTTTTGTTGATCAGATTATTTGTAGGTATGGGGTACCTTTAGAGGTAAATACTGATCAAGGAACGAATTTTGATTCGAAATTGATTAAAAATTTATCTGAGTTGTTAGGAATCAAGAAGACAAGAACCACACCATTACACCCACAATCAAACGGACAACTAGAAAGACAATACCAAACACTTCTACACTATCTTACAAAATACATACATGAAAATCAAAAAGACTGGGATCGCTGGGTTTCACTATTTTTCTTAGCTTACAGATCCTTCAAACATGTGACGACTGGAACTACTCCGGCTGAGATGTATACCGGTTTCGATCTGAGGCTTCCTTTGGACTTGATTCGAGGATGTCCACCAGAGGAGGTCGACATTAAAGGAGACGGGGATTACGTACACAAGCTTCGGATGAAACTCTGCGAGATCCATAAAATGGCACGAGACCGGATTAACTTACAATCGGAAAGAACGAAGTCTTGGTACGACAAACGAGCTCTCAACATTGAATATTCCCAAGACCAAATTGTTTGGTTCTTCAACCCTCAAAGAACGAAAGGAAAAGCACCAAAACTCCAGTCAAATTGGGTAGGACCTTGGGAAGTTGTGAGGAAAATTAATGACGTCGTTTATTGTATTCGTCGTTCACCAAGGCATAAATCCAAGATAGTCAACATCAATCGTCTTGGGACTTACACTGAGAGAGACACCCGATAATGAAGACTGCTCTGTTCACGGTTCTTTTGAGCTGTGGTTTTTCCCGTGGGCGTGAAGGTAAATACTGGAGCAGGGACTTGAGGTGAGATTCCACATCATGTCAACTTCCCCCCTCTTGTCTGAAGACCGATTTCGACCAAATAAGAAGGATGATTGTAGTAGATTGTTCAAGAGACGGATCCGTCTTAGTCCTGTTAAGTAATGATTGGTATCGCATCTGTAAGCATTGCTCGGTAACTTGATGCCAAGGATGGTCAAGGTAGAGGATGTTGGTGTCGATTCCTGTAAGTCATCGTTGGATTGTAAGAGGATCAACCCACTTGAAGGATGGATGGTTATGATTGTCGGGACGACAATCTGAAAAGGAGAGGGCAATGTTGTGACCGAGCTCGAACGTTGCGCGATTCGAACACCAAGAATCGCGCATAGCAACTCCTAGCAACGAGATCAACGACGTCGCGGATGTTATTGTTTATGTTTAGTCTGATTCTAACAGCTGTTGAGAACAGTTGTGTTTACGTTCGAATAAAGCGTCCGAGTTTCAATGTGCTTTTCTATAAATACGTGTTGTCATTCTCATTACCTGAACCCGATCATAACAATATATATATATATATATATATATATATATATATATATATATATATATATATATATATATATATAGCCCCGCTTAGTATGCCAAAAGACCGCAAAAATCAATACATGCATTACAAAAAATATGGTGTGCACCAAGGGCAAAGTGGGCTTTTTGACCTCGTGTGGTTGCAGTACACGCCTTCGGCTGGTGCTAGCTCGCCTTCGACTCGTACTGCAATCTCCACATTCGGTCTAAAAATACCCACTTTACTCCCTAGGTACACATTATACTATTTGTGAAATAATAACAAAATATTAGTTTTAAAAAAAAAATTTCGTATGTGCGAGGATCATTTTGTGTCAAAAGCCGGGACTTTGGTAAGACAATTAAGGGGGATCCTGCTTTAGAAGGTCTAAAAAAAGCTTTTTGTCGCGAATTTTTTTGGAAGGTTAAAAAATAACTGAGCCCAGTGAACTTTTTGGGATGTTTTTATATGTATTTGAACTTTACAAACAAATTTTTTAACATGAAACACTGAATTACAGCCGATTTATAAGCACATTCGTAGAGCGCCTCGCCACTGAAGTATCCAATTGCCGGGAAAAATGCAGCTCGTAACTCTTGTCTGACACAGAAACATCAAAAAGAATTTTAATTTTCATGTATTTTTATTCTGAGTGAACTAAGAATACCCGGAAGACATTATGAAATTCTAACTTTTCCCAGATTTAAAAAAATAACGATTTTGAAGAAAAAAAATCCCTTTAATTTACTATAAAAGAAGAAGATACAATACTGAAGATAACAAGCTTTGAATCGTTCCAATAGGTTGTTTAGTTTTTTTTGCAATCACGCTTCCCATTTAGAGAAATCGTTAAAATGAAATCTGGAGAAAACGCGCTTCAAAGTTTTCAATAAGAGAGAGTATCAATTTTCGATTACTTACACTAATAATCCGCTAATCAGCTATTCCTGGTCATTATAATAGACATTAAGCTTCCTCAAAAAACTCATTCTGATGCATTTTTTCGAGCCTCCTTGCTGTAAAATGAGTGGCGCTTGTTTTCCCTCTCGAGCCGTTGCGCATCAGCGTTATCAGCAAATATTTTACACTGCAGACAAATACTCAAATTCAACAACTGCATGGTACTCAAAACCGTACAATACCCTTCATTGAACATACTTGCAGCCATGTAGGCGGCAATTTCAATGACTTTAGTAGTAGTGCGCAATGAGAGTGATTACATCGTACAATGAAGTAATGCCACGTTGTTTCCAGGATCCATCGTTGGATACTTTCAAATGAGTCTCGGATCTCTTATTTTTTACATTCGTTTCTCCCTCCTATTTGACAGCCTTTTTACTGACAATTTTGAACATCGATTCCGACGCTGAGTGAAGATGCTGCACTACCTCATCGTACGTTGATTTCGACAAACCTTGACACAGAACCATGAGACCACAAAACATATTGATGCCTTCTCGTCCAACACCAAGAAGCCTCATATCGAACACGATCCGTCTATTTATTTCGCAACCGGTATTTATCAACGGTCCTGAATTGATTTCTCTTCGACCGCACATACACGATAGAATAATTTTAAAACCTAAGCCTCGATGTCTACTCTCTGAAAATGTTTTGTTTGCACAATCTGTAGATTACAATATCAGTAATCGCATGAAAAAAATTCAATAATTCTAGAACAATGGATTTTAATTATATCTTCAGTGCTCGCAGTTGACAATTTTCTCGCACTACTGCCTGTATCCAACTCTTTATCGTCTGATCAAGTTATGAATCGATTACTGTGAAATTTACGTTTACGCGGCTTCGAAGCACGTTCGGAGGTCGATTTTACACCTTTCGGATAACTTGCCATGATATTCTTACGACGTGTACTCGCCAAGAATCAGAACAAAACTAACCGTTGATGCTAGAAGCAACAAAGTAGAAACACGTACACAGAGAGGTATCATACACCTATACACATCAATAAACCGTATTATGGCTCAACACGACACTACTACAAACAGTAAATTTTGTTTTCAAAGACCGTTGAAGCTTTTGAGGTACGATATTCGGAATAAAAAATCGAGGGGCGGAACGCACGCTCGAGTCTGGCCGAGCGATCGCACACCTGCTCAACGCCCCTCTGCTTTCGGCTATGTATCTTCGGAAATATTTAGAATTGGACTCTGTAACTTTATGTACATATTCTTGAATATCTTAGGTATCTATTTAAACAATTTAAAAAAATCGATTTATTGGACCTTCTAGAGCAGGATCCTCCCTTAATCCAAAGGTGACTATGACTCCCAAACAAATTTTTAATTTATAAAACATTTATTATCAAAATATAACAGTAGTATCGAATCAACTAAATTATTTCCAATGTTAAACAGACGAAAAATTGAATAGTATTAAGGGAAAGAAAATGATTAGAAAAATTTGTCAAAATCATAAAAAAACACCAGGGAGCCACCTTAAGGACTTGTTGATTAGGACGATTGGTTTGAGTATGCCGCTTTTAGTTATTATGCTAGCGTACATGAGGGTATTCGCCTAACTCCTTATGAATGTGTGTATGGGAAATTAGGGCGAGTTCCTTCAGCAACAGTTGAAACAGTCGAAAGCTTAAACACTTCTGAAGATTATGTGGCTAGACTAAAGCTACACCTATCTGACATTCGCAAATTAGTTAAAGAAAAATTAATAAATGCCAAAGAAAAATCAAAAGGGTACTATGACCAGAAATTAAATCCAATTTCGTTTAAGGTTGGCGATAATATTATGCTCGTGATTGACCCCAAAAAGGGAAAACTTCTCAAAAATTTCTCAGATCCGCATAAGATGTTGGAGATCTTTGAAAAGAGAAATAATGTTAGAATAATTTATACAGGAAAAACGCGATTAATTTACTACAAAAACGAACAACTATGTTAAATGCGGAAGGTGATGAAACCATCAGTAGCGCACGTGTAAATGGCAGAAATATTGATAACGCCGGTATAGAATAAGATTTATGTAAATACCTACTTCCACATACTGTCGTAAAAAAATTATGATTATGTCGACTGATGTCATCTACCAGGAACCATCTATTCGTCAAAACCGAACGATCGTATTCCTAATGAAAGTGGGATCGTGCACCCTGCCAAAGGGAGATGTCGAAATTATATCGCTTCCGATACAGCTCCTACAGAAATCGGAGTACCCAGAGGTCAAGTTGCATCTGTACAAGGTCAAGTTCGACTAGTTCATGGTTCACTATGGCATGCCTTCGTACAACTGTTTAGTGTACGATTGTAATCAGGTTTTTCCTATAGACTGAAATATATCTATATCCTATAGATTAATAAAATATACACAACTAAAATATAGCCGCGTATTTATAAACAATTTATTGCCGAACATTATAAACTATAAGACAATAAATAGTACCGGATCAACGAGTGATAACAGCGGGTATGAGGGTGAAACTGTTATTTACGATAATCACGAATATAGAAATGTAGTGATAACTTAAAAACTTGCACGTCTCTACAGAGAGTGTTTGTTGGTCCGACGTACGATGCTGGCTCTTCACGGAGTTTCGCCATGATGATCACTGTTTATCTCGCGGCTCGCACCGGCGAAAGCGGCTGCAGCTCAACACTCAATTTTTTTGTGACGGCGCACAGCCTATGACCGTGAATACTTCTTTCCACATATACTCTCGCTCTCACCAATATAAAGCGACCGCGCAGCGCGGAATATTTTTTCTCGTCGTTATCTTAGCAGAACGCTATTGCTATTGCATAAAAAGTTAATGATATTCACCTTTATTTAAAGATTAAACCTTTTAACAAGCATATATCGACGCTCCGTACGAAGACTAGCACAGCTCAGAATTCTCAAAAACAGCTAGTTCTTTTCCAAGACCTCTTATAAAACTAACACTTTTTAGATCCTCTAATAAATACTAATATTTTCTCAGAACCTTTGAAAGTTTTTTTCTGAGAACCTAAAAACTCCTAGTTTCGTAGGAGGATTTTGATTAAAACTGTTGTATTTTGAGAATTCTGAGTTGTGCTAGTCTTCGTACGGAGTACGTAAGCTAGTCTCAATAAATAAATGCGTATGAAGTTTACCGTTTAATAAAACAAATAAAAGTGTTATTTAGTGAAGTGCCATACCAATAATTATCCTTTTATTATTATTATTATTATTATTATTATTATTATTCTCTCCGTGGTGGCCTGGGTTGACGCGTGGCCAAGGCATAGACTTCCTGGCATGAGGAAGCGTAGCGGTCCTCCCGGTAGGGCTTGTAGCCGGATGACTTGCCAGTTCGCCTGGAAGTCAGAAGGTGACTAAATGGTAACCGGACACACTCTAAAAACATTTACTCTTACACTCACTACGCGGCAGTTAACACATTCACTACACTGAATAAAATACTCAAACATCTTCTTTCGAGCGGTACGCTAGTCGTGAGTCAGATGCACAAAAAACCGCCCGACCCGATTGTTCTCGCGCCGGGAAACGCTGGGAGTGCTCGGACCCTTGGCGGTTGTTCCCATCGGCATGGGCGAAGGGCTGATGTGAGCCTAGCTCTGCCGAGGCGGTAGTTCCGGTGCGGGATCAGAAGCCGGCTGCTTGAGACCCTGATCAGGAGTGCGCATTGGGCAGGGGGATCGGAACCCCTGTTGCTCCGAGAGAGCCTTGGTCCGTCCATGTATTCCCGGACGGGGAAAATGAAGGCTGAGCCTCAGGGAACTGGCGTAGGATCAAGGTATCCGAGGGTACATCCATTCCCAGCTATTTCAGCCCGCCTCCCTACGCACGATGCGCTGGTTAAACAATAAAGAAAGAAATGTCCCTACAAAACAATGAGATGAACCAGGAGGCAGGTAAACTCCAAACCTGAGAGGAAGCAATGGTGGTAGTGGAGCAGCTTCCTCCACACACATTACCGGGTGGCAAACAATAGCCCAGCCGCCCGCAAATAGGAACAGTCTAGGAGGACGTGAAGCAGGTAGACCAACTCCTCAAAAAGATGGGAAAAGGGTTGGAGAGGCAGCCTGGTGTCAATACCGACATCAAGCACAGCTTACTCACCCTCGTCGAGCTTTTCAACTCTAGGAGGGACCGCCTGCACACCAACACCAAAGAGCACAGCGCGACCGACTCTCTGGGAGCCGCGGCTATCTCAAGCCGGCGGCCTCAAAATAAGAGGGTACGGTCGCGAGACGGTGACTCCGATAGTGCCGAGTCTTCTGTCGTCGACAAGCAGGCTACACCAACCGGGCCCTCAGAGATCGTCGGCTTTAAGAAGGTCCTTTCAAAGAAGAGCAAGCAGCAAGAGAAACGACCAGACCAGCTGACACAAAAACAACAGCTGCAGCGAAATCAGCAACAGCGACAGCAGCTGCGACAAAAACTGCAGCAGCCGCAACAAAAGAAGAACCCAACAGCCAGGACATCGGCGAACAAGAGGAGCGAGGCTGCTCAAAAGAAGAAGAAGAGGAGGAGGAGAATGCCTAAGAAGTCCCAAGGCTGTCCTTATCCGATCAGGGGATGGAGTCCCCTACGCGGACGTACTCTCGAATGTCCGCGAAAAGGTCACAGCAAAGTGTCCAACGACTGATATTAAGTGTATCAAGAAAACCAGGGCTGGCGACGTCCTGGTAAAGTTGGGCACAAAAAGCAACAAGCTGAGCTAGGGACTATAGGAGACTCCATTAGGAAGGTAATGGGCACGTCAGGGGCCGTAAAGACCCTCACATGTAAAGCAAACGTGAAAGACAGAGACCTTGACAACCTTACCACCAAAGAAGAAGTGGAGACGGCGATCAAGAGGGTCTTTGATGAAGCAGGAGTCTCAACGGGTGAGATTAGTGTTTCGCTGACTAAGCCCAATAGTAGGGAGCAGCGACTGGCCATTGTAGAGATGGACCATGAAAAGGCAGAGTTCCTCCTTGAGAAGAATCGCCTAAAAGTCGGCTAGATGAACTGTCGCCTGAGAAGATGGCAGCGGCTCCAGCGGTGCTTCAGATGTCTGGGTTACGGACATTAAGCGCGCGATTGTCGTAGTCCAGACAGAAGTCAGGCCTGCTACAAATGTGGTGCGGAAGGTCACAAAGGAGTAACCTGCAAGGCTACCGAGGCGAAGTACGTCTTGTGCACTGACCTGAAAGTAGACCAAGCACAGCAGGGTCACACGCCGGGCTCAGGACAGTGTAGAGTGTTTCGCGAAACGCTTAGGCAAACCAAAGCCAAGCGTTAATGATGGACCGCATAACGGTCTTTCAAGCGAACCTCCATAGAGCCGAATTAGCCGACAGCCTTCTGACTCAGAGTATATCTGAGACGGAGGCTGATGTGCTGCTAATCAGCGAGCAGTACTGTGACTGGAACGTACCTACGTGGTACAAAGACACACTTGGCACAGCAGCACTCTACGTGGACCCACGAACCATCAGAGTCGACGAACACGGGGCCGGAAGTAGCTTTGTGTGGGTGAGAAGTAGAGACGTAACTTACGAGAACTGCTACTTTACCCCGAACGTCGATATTGAGCAATTCAGGTACAGTCTGGTCGAGCTGGAAGACGCGATCCGCGAGATAGAAGGCGAGATCGTAGTCGCCGGCGAGTTCAACGCTCGAGCATTGAAGTGGGACATGCCAGTGCCGGACAGCAGCGAAAAGTCCATCATGGAGAGGGAACTAGACTCGGTCTGATAGTTCTCAAGATTGGGAACACGTCGACATTCAGAAGGGTAGGGCATATTGGGACGATTCCAGAAGTATTTTTCGCATCCGAAAATCTAGCGCGTAGAGCGTCGGATTGGAGGGTAATGGAGGATTACAACGGAAGCGATCACCAATACATCACGTTTCAGCTGCGCGATAAACCCCAATCGCAAAGAGAATCTGACCAGGCTGAACACCGAAAAACTAGTCGAGGTACTGCTCGAAGGAAATTTACCGACGACGAATGCCACCGAAGACAGGGAAGCAGCGGAGGCCCTCGTGAGCGAGACTATGGATCTCATTCACCGAGCCTACAACACATCCATGCCGCGCAAGAGATCGCGACATGGAAAACGCCCTGTTTACTGGTGGTTGGATGAAATAGCGCAACTAAGAGCGGAAGTGAAACACCTCAGAAGAAGAGCGCAAAGAAAGAGAAATGAAACAGAGACAGCACTGTTGTCTACGCAGCACAAAGCTGCGCGCAAGCGGCTCCGACGCGAGATCAACCGGAGAAACGCACAGTGCTGGACGAACCTGACGGAGGATGTCAATCGGGATGTGTGGGGCTTGGGTTTACAAGATCGTGACCAAGAAACTCTGCGCGCTTCCAAATCACCCTATCAACGAGAACACTATGGCTCGAATTGTGGACACTCTGTTCCCAACACGCCCGCCAAGGCAAAACCAGGAGGAAGCCTCTGAAATAGGTGAGATTCCCCTATTCTCCACCGAGGCGTTGCAGATCGCGGCCAAAATGATGCGGTACGGAAGGACGCCTGGGCCGGACGGGATAGCAGCTGAGATATTGAAGTGAGAGCACAATCTCTGCTGATAAACATGTACAACGCGTGCCTGAAGGTGGGTGTCTTTGGCACTCCCTGGAAGGGTGCGCGTCTCGTGCTGATCAGCAAACGCGAGGGTGGTGATCCCCGGCTTCCGTCGTCTAACAGGCCACTGTGCATATTGGACTATGCAGGGAAACTCTATGAGAGGTTGCTCAAACCACGGCTACAGGGAGCTGTGCAGGCTGCCGGCGATTTAGTCGACAACCAGTACGGCTTCAGGAACCGGCGATCCACGGTGGACTCTATACGAGAGGCAGTTCAGCTGGGAAGGAGAGCATGGACTGGAAATCATTTTTCCAGGAACATCGCACTTCTCGTTACACTGAACATTAAGAATGCCTTCAACTCGGCCACATGGCCAGACATTTTGGACGCGTTGAACGAGTTCAGAGACCCAGAGCATCTCTTGTGGGTGATACGGAACTACCTAAAGGACCATATCCTCCGCTACGAAACAGAAGAAGGCCACCGCGAGAAATATCTCAGCGCCGGCGTGGCACAGTGGTCAATCTTTGGCCCTGATTTTTGGAACATCCTGTACGATGCCCTGTCACGACTCGGACTACCGGAAGGGGTGTACATGATAGCCTACGCTGATGATGTCGCTTTAGTCATCATCGCGCGGGACTTTGAAAAAGCACAATATCTGCTGTACCAGGCGATGCTCAGGATCTCGCGCTGGACGGGGAAACACGGTCTCGACTTGGCAGCCGACAAAACAGAGATCGTGTCCTTCACTGGCAAACGGATTGAGACCATCTTCCCCATATATGTGGAAGATGCGGAGGTTTTGACAAGGAGGGAGGCTATGTATCTGGGACTCAAACTAGACACTAAAATTACTTCCTATCGTCACCTAGTATATACAGCGGATAAAGCGGCGAAAAAGACAGCACAGTTGTGCCGTCTCATGGCGAACACGTTTGGACCGAAAGCGAGCAGGCGTCGACTCATCATGTCAGTCATTACATCCATCTTATTGTACTGTTCTGAAATATGGGCCGATGCAATAGAGAAGGACTCATACCGCTTTCGACTCACTTCCGTTCAGCGTAGAGGAGCTCTCAGAGTCACCAGCGCCTACCGCATGTTCCGGGACCCGCACTGCTCGTCATTCCGGGAATCATCCCAATCTACCTATTTGCGACGGAGCTCAAGCGAATCTGCGAACGGAAGAAAACAGGAGAGGGCAGAACAATAGTCCATAGAGAGGGACGGAAACGCACCATGGAAACGTGGCAACGGTCCTGGACAACCACAACCAAGGGTAAATGGACAGCAAGGCTGATAGACCAGCTGGCCCCTTGGATTAACAGAGATCATGGGGAGGTAAATTACTACCTGACCCAATTTCTGAGTGACCATGGGTACTTCTGCTCCTACCTCAATCGTATAGGGAAGGTTCAGAGCCCGGGTTGCATCGTCTGCTCCGCTAATTGCGACGATGCGTTTCACACGTTTTTCGTCTGCGAAAAGTAGAACGAAGAAAGGACAACTCTTCTCGGCTCGGTCCGACAATTCACGCCTCAGAACATCATGGGCGAAATGCTGTCCGCCGACAATAAGTGGTCCGCCACAGCAAAATTCGTCGAGACGGTCTTACGACAAAAGAAACGGTGCCTAGACAGGGCAACCGACGAAGGTATGAATGAAGCACTGGGAGATGCTCCGATACCCCAACATAACCCAAGGACGTCGGACAACTCGATGGAAATGGACGAGGAGGGAGAAAATGGGACCCTATCTTAACCGGGAGACGCTCATTTTCTCTCAATTTATTTTATGAATGTAGCGAGAAGGAACGGAGATACTTCTCCTTTCCGTACGGAGATAAATGCGCCGGTTCGAATACGCGTATAAACGAGACGGATTAGTTCTGACGTCCCCTTAGAGGATTTAAAATTATGAATTTTAAATTTGTTTCAGGTCAAGGCAGCAGCGGTTGTCGAGACGATACAAGAATGGCACCACCCTGAGGTAATGTGATAAACGGTTATTATTTTATTTTTTATTCTATATTATACACACGGCGGATGCGTCCCCAACCAACCCCACACTATCCGGCTGTGCGGACCCAGTCGGGTGTGCCTTAGGTAGCATTTCTTACATACCCCTTAAAAAAAATTATTTATTGGTATTATTGCTATATGGAAGTGAAGTGATATTAGTGGGAGAGGGCCACAAACCGCGACATACCGCGACAACACATCCCACAGAAATTGATGACCGGGTAAGTCGGCGATTTGGGTTTCTTTTCAGATTTTGACCTGACCCTAGCCATAACAGCACATATATACATACACATACACGCACGCACGCACGCACACACTCACACTCGCATACACATACTCACGCATATATATACACACACATACACGCGCGCACGCACCCACACATACACATACGAAATACGAAGAGTAATGAGATAGTTGTGATAATTTGTCATTAAACGACGAAATATTTTTTAGATAAAATAAAATAGATTAAATTTTAAATTCGAATGACAGATAATAACACTGATATACGATGTAATACTAAACAAAAGAATATAAAATTCAATGTTATTAACTATTATACAATTAATATCTCTATGAGAAAATAGAGTACTAAATTAGTTCGCAACAATTTCTGTAGGGTGCATCATAGATTATACGACATAGACAAGAATTGACTCCAGGAAACAATTAGCATTTATTGTAAATGTTGGTATTTAGAAAATGAATCTTTTGACCTCTCCCTCTCACTCTGTCTAAGTCTCTACCACTATCCTATATATAGCGTTCCCTTTCGCTTGCATGTTTCCTGCGCATGTGTATTCAAGCCCTATACATAATAAAGCACCTTCTTGTTGTTAAAGATTCATTTCGGCTCCTCATCTGCCGTCCAGTTCCAGCGCTATTTCATCATATTCTATTGCACATATCTTAGAAGAAATTAAATATTTTCTATATAATATAAAATAAAAAATGTGTGCTATAGTGGTACTTTTAATAGCATTACAAATTACCTTATAATAGATTTGACGCATTCATAAGGCATATCTGATGGCATAATGATGACGTTGTTTGTAGTGGAACTATGTTCATTCTGTTCTCGTTCAAGTTGAAGAAAGTAATCAGTACACGTCATAATAACTAGTTTATGCACCTTCGAACAAAACAAGTAAAAACATTATTCACGTTTGAAGAAAAAATTTATATGTATACACACATATATATAGATATATATATATATATATATATATATATATATATATATATATATATATATACACACACACACACACACACACACGCACGCACATATAAATATATATATATATATATATATATATATATATATATATATATATATATATATATATATATATATATATATATATATATATATATATATATATATATATATATATATATATATATATATATATATATATATATATATATATATATATATATATATATGGGATATCGCACGTCAAGTCTGCACACAAAAATTTTTTAATTTTGATCGAACGGCAAAATTGCCGCAACATATCATCAAAATACACAAAAAAAAATGTAGACCTTAAGGTTAAAAGTGTAATACGAGTAAGTTATGTGGAAACACAAAATAGAATTTTTTATTTCTTTGTAACTTCTACCTTTTATGTATTTTTCGTTTGAAATTATTGCACTTTACAGAAAAAAATGTAATGTTTTTTTGCAAATTTTGTGGAGAATATGTTACTATTTTTTTAAAAACCTTTTTGTGCGGTTTCGTCTTTACCAAATTGGCCAAATCAGGTTTCAAATTGTCTCTTAAACCGATACCTATAAAATGAGCCCTATTTGAATAATGATTCAAATTACTATGAAAAGTTACGCGACTTACAAAAAGATAATATACCGAAAATAATAAAAATAATGCATTATGATATCACAAAAATTCACTACCGGTGATTTACTTTAAATTTTTTTTATCAATTTAATTATATTTCTAGAACTTTCTTTAAACATCTAACACATACTGGAATACAGCACTTCTCTTACACACGGTCACTCTGTTTCACACGATATGCATTTGGATTTTACCTAAAAGAAAAGTAAATAATAAAGATACTTTTCTTAGATAACTGTACTCAAAATTCAATGTGCACACAAGTAAAAAAATCTTAAGTAGACAGTTATCGATGCCAGCTCAAGCTACTATTCACTAGATTTAAGTGATGTTTGGTGATTAAGGTTGCGTTATTCTGTTACGTCGCGTGACGTATCTTTTGATTGTACATGTAAGAAACAAATTCGAGTCACACCGCCGTAGCAAAGAATGCACTTGCGAAATACCTACGCATAAGTTATTAATCGAATGTATCAGAAATGCTCGCGGAAGCATCTTGTAAGATTTTGTATATTTATGAAAATTTGGTAAATATTATAAATTTTATGAAATTCGGCAAGCGTATATATTCAGACTGCTCGTCTCAAGAATCAGTTCAAATATATTATCTATTAGTATAGTCAGTTCGTCCGTAAGGCCTACAGTAGGCCGTCTCGCGGCTCAAGCAAAAAAAATACAACTAGAACGTATAAATCTACTATAAAACTTATAAAATATCCATTACCATTTATACCTATGTAATATCCATATTTCTATAAAAATACGGACAATCAATTTTGAAAATAGACAAACTTACATTAGCAAAGTCTGAAGTATTCTACAAATCAATTATAGGACGATTCAATTGTTACAATTATACTAATTCATACAAATTAATAAATAAATTAAAGTTTTATTTGTGAATTCGGCTATTGGAAAAATACTATTTATCAACCCACAACTTGACTACACTCCAGAAAGCAACTACACAGATCCAACAGATATTAAAACTAGGGAGCATTTAATTTTAAAAATCTATAAAAATATTAAACAGGTTGCTGGTAGAGAGAGTACCAGATTACACGGTAGAGCCTACCACTGGATCATATATGTTCTGAATTCTCATATTTTTGGGAGCTCAGGATATAAGAATTCCATGAAACCGAATATTACAGATGCTTTAAATTAATTCAAGTTATTATATAATATTTATAAAAAGAAAGGGTTATATACAAATATTATAAGTCTGAAATATAAATATACTTTTTCATACTAAATAGATTTTGCTTATCTAAGGAGTGTGAATGTTATTCAACAGTAACAATTCAAGCGATGGTCTACTAAATAAATGCTAATGAAAACAATTCAATAAATTTAAACTTATCAATACACTGTCAAATAACTTTGTTCGTATGCAGGTCAACCATCACACATCCTAGAAAAAAGCAAACATTACACAAAGTAGCGTACATCATTTTTTACTTATTTTTGTATTGTATTTTATAAATATGCTACTTATCTAATTATCGATAAAACCATGCAGATCCTTTGAATTCTTATTCCACACTTGGTACTAAATAACGACTTACACTGTAAACAAAATCTCTTTGCCATATATAGGATTTGTCATGGCCCGACGAAGCATGTATATACAGACTAGATAGATACTCGCCGAGCCAAAACCTACTGTGAGAGTGAGAGGATCTGCAGTGCCTGCCTAATTGTGTAGGTGATTGCCAAAAGAATGGAGTTGTTGATGTCTTGTTTCAAGCTATCTCTTTAAATATACTTCAGAACATATGAAAAAGATAAAACTTTTTTGTAGTGTTATAATACATCATGTAAAAGATATTTCTTTAGTTTCAAAGTCTTAATATTCAACTAATCTGAATAAATGCGGTTTACTGGTCGATTTGTCATTTTCATCGAATGTCTAATTCACTCATTTGTTAACGTTAATAGCATATTAAGACTTTCGGAACGAAAAGAATATCTTCTATTTCATCAATTATGAATAATGTCACCGTAAAAATCTGTCTACATATTATATATGTAGTACAAATGCCAAATCCGTTACACAAATAGCAGGAAAATTACATTATCCAGGTAGATATTGTCATTTTCGTGTTATTTCTATTACAAATTTGATTATTTCACTGCATATGTAACATATAGCAAAATTTTTTAGAGTAACATTACTAGTAATTAATGAAACAGAAGATAATTTTTTGTTTAAAAAGTTTAAAAATACTATTAACGTTAACAAATGCGTGAATTAGACATGCTACGAAAAAATCAATAAAAATACGACGAAAAATACCACGAAAATGACAATAAAAATGCCACGAAAATGACAATAAAAATGCCACGAAAATGAGAATAAAAATGCCACGAAAATGACAAATCGACCATTAAACTGAATTTATTCAGATTAAGCGAATATTTAGACTTTCAATAGTAAAGGAACATCTTTTACTTGATGCATTATAACACTAAAAAAAGCTTAGCTCTGTCATATGTTCTGAAGTACAGTTAAAGGAATAGCTAAATACAAGACACCAAAATCTCCATTTTTTTAAAGTCACGGGTAAGTTTCTGGCGAAATCGGTCAATCAGTTCTCAAACTCTTACTCAAGACAGCACGTTTTCTCTTATTTTCATAGTCTATGCCTGTCAAACATGTACAAACCCTAAATTATGCAAAAATAAAAAACAGAAGTGAGAAATAAGCAAGTAGGACTGAAAAATGAGAAACGACTAATTATCCAAGTCTGAATAGACCCCGCATGATTACGATTCCGAAGTAATAATATCAAATGCACTTACTGTCTACATCGCATACAGCATTTAATTTCAGACGTCTGATACGACCGTGACTCTGTTTTATGGTAGAGGTGGATCTGATTGGCCGATTTCGCCATAAACTTACAAAGTTAGGCAGGCATCATATATATGGCAAAGAGTTTTTGTTTAAAGTATAAGTCGTCATTTGGTGCCATGTATGAAATAATAATTCAAAGGATCTGCATGGTTTTATGAACAATTAGATAAGTTACATATAAACTTACATTGGTAAATTTATATTTATTGAATCGTTTTCATTAGCACATATTCAGTAGAGCATCGCAAGAACTTTTACTGTTGGATAACATTCACACGTGTTAGATAAGCAAAATATATTTAGAATGAAAATGTGTTTTTATATTCAAACATATAATATTTGTTATAATATTTCTAACTTGTTCTGTATTCTTTACAGTATAAAAGAATAAAAAATACGCCAAAATTAATCGACCACCAAAAAAATATGGTAAATTAGTGGATTTTATAAATACTTCTGTCGATTTCAAGATCAGCAATTTTACCTATACGGCAGAGAAGTTATTATTTACATATTAATAATTGAAAGCATCTGCCATCTTGGATTTAATGGAAGACACTTTAATAACCAAACATTACTTAAATCTAATCAATTGTAACACGAGCTGGCATCGAAAACTATCTACTTAAGGTTCTATTACTAGTGTGCATATTTTATCTTGAGTACAGTTATCTAAGAAAAGTATCTTTATTGTTTACTTTTCTAATAAACAGAATATACACTCAATCCCCGAAACCCTAACCCCACAAAGCCACAAATCTACAAAACCATAAGACGATAAATCCTAAACCCATAAATCGTAAACACACAAACCCTAGACCAACAAACTCTAGACCGTAAAACCCTAGACCCACAAATCCAAAACACACAAACCCTAAACCTACAAATCCTAGACCCACAAAACCCTACACCCAGAATCCCTAAAACCACGAACCCTAAACCGATAAACCTAAAAACACTAATCATACAGTCCCTAAACACACAAACCCTAACCCCACAAACCTTAAACTCACAAAACCTAAACTCCTTGAGCCCTATAACCATAAATCCTAAACCCATAGACCCTAAACCTCTAAACCCTTGACCCACAAGCCCTACACCCACAACACAAAAACCCATAAACACTAAACCCACAAAACCTAAACCCACGAACCCTAAACCCACAAACACTAAACCCTAAAACCCTACACCCACTAACCCTAAACCCACAAACCCTAAACGTACGATACCTAAACGCACAAATCCTAAACCCTAAAACCCATAAACCTAAAAACTCCAAACATGCAATCCCTAAACCCACAACCCCTAAACCCACTAACCCTAAATTTCTTAGGCCCTATAACCATACATCCCAAATCCTTACTCCCCAAAACCCATAAACTCTGAGCTTCTCAAGCCCTACAACCATAAATCCTAAATCCATAAACCCTAACCCCACAAACTCTACACCCTCAAACCCTAAACCCACCAACCCATAAAACCCTAAACCCACGAACCCTAAACCAACTCACCCATAAACCCATAAACCTTTGACCCATAAACCCACAAACCATAAACCCATAAACCTTTGACCCATAAACCCACAAACCATAAACCCACAATCCGTAAATCTACAAACCCTAAATCCACAAACCGTACCCCACAAGCACTAAACCCACAACCCCTAAACCCGCAAATCCTGAACCCATAAGCCCTAAACCCACAAACCCTAAACCCACAAAACTTAAACCCCCAAACCCTAAACCCACAAGCCCGAAACCCGCAAACCCTAAACCTATAAACCCTAAACCCACAAAACCTAAACTCCTTAAGTCATATAACCATAAGTCCTAAATCCATAAACCCTAAACGCATAAACCCGTAAACCCTAAACCCACGATCCCTAAACCCACAAACCCTAAGCCCACAATCCCTAAATTCACAAATCCTAAATCCACAAAACCTAAACCTATAAACCCTAAACCCACAAACCCTAAACCTATAAACCCTAAACCCACAAATCCTAAACCTATAAACCCTAAACCCACAAATCCCAAACCCTTAACCCGCAAACCCTACACCCACAAACCCTAAACCTATAAACCCTAAACGCACGAACACTAAACCCACAAAACCTAAATCCACAAACCTTACACCCACGAACCCTAAACCCACAAACCCTAACCACAAAAACCATAAACTACTAAAGCCCTATAACCATAAATCCCAAATCCATAAATCCTAAAGCGTTAAACCCTAAAACCACAGACATTACACCCACAAACCCTAAACCAACAAGGCCTAAACATATGAAATCTAAACCCACAAACCCTAAACCTATACACCCTAAACCCACAAACCCTAAACCCACAAACTCTAAACCCTAACCCCACAAACCATAAACCCACAAATCCTAAACCCTCAAACCCTAATCCAACAAACCCCAAACCCACAAACCCTAAACCCAGAAACCCTATAACCACAGACCCTATACCCTCAAAACCTAAACCCACAGACCCTTGACCCACAAACCCCAAATGCAAAAATCCTAAACCCAGAAACCCTATACCCGCAAACCCTAATCACACAAACCCTAAAACCATAAACCCTAAACCCACAAACCCTAAACTTCTGAAGCCCTATAACCATAAATCCCAAATCCATAAACCGTAAACCCATAATCCCTGAATTCCTCAACCCTATAACTATAAATCCTAAACCCAGAAACCCTAAACCCACAAACCCTAATCACACAAACCCTAGAACCACGAACCCTAAACTCCTTAAGCCCTATAACAAAAAATCCTTAATCCATAAACGCTAAACCTATAAACCCTTGACCTACAAACCCTAAACCCGCAAACCCTAAATCCACGAACCCTAAACCTATAAACCCTAAACCCACAAACCCTAAACTCACAAACCCTAAAATCCTCAAACCCTATAACCATAAATCCTAAATCCATAAACCTTAAACCCACAAACTCTAAACGCTCAAACCCTAAACCTATAAACCCTAAACGTACGAACCCTAAAGCCAAAAACCCTAAACCAATAAATCCTAAACCCATAAACCCATAAACCTAAAAACTCTCAACTCCTTAAGCCCTATATCCATAAATCCGAAATCCATAAAGCTTAAACCCATAGACCCTGTGCTCCTCAAACCCTATAACCATAAATCCGAAATCGATAAACCCATAGACCATGAGCTCCTCAAGTCCTATAACCATAAATCCTAAATCCATAAACCCATAAACCCATAAACCCAAAAACCCTAAACATACTTTCCCTAAACCAAGAAACTCTATCCCCACGAACTGTAAACCCACAAACCCTAAACCCACCAACCCATAAACCCATAAATGCCTGAATCCACCAACCGTAAACCCACTAACCCTAATCACATAAACCCACTGTAAACTCATGAACCCATAAACCGATAAACCCATAAACCCTTGACCCATAAACCCATAGACCATTGACCCATAAACCCATAATCCCTTGACCAATAAACCCACAGACCCATAAACTCATAAACCATTGACCCATAAGCCATTAAACCCATAAACCATTGACCAATAAATCCATAGATCCATAAACTCATAAACCATTGACCCATAAACCCATAAACCCTTGACCAATAAATCCATAAACCCTAAATCTTTATCCGATAAACCCTTCACCCATACAAGGAGGTTGAGGAAGTCGTGTATTTTGTAAGTAGGACATTATAGGACAGCGAGTGTTTACATTTCACTACGGAAAAAGAAATGGTATCGCTAGTGTGGGGGTTAAATAGGTTAGATACGCTTTTACGGGGGGCTGTAAAAATCTTCGTACGCACCGATCACGGGGCTATTACATTATTAAAAACTTGCAAATATAGTAACGCGAGATGACAAATGCGATTCAAGATTTTGAACTCGATCCAGAGTATTTAGCGTAAAAGGAAACACTGCCGCGGATTATTTAAGCCGAGTCACCGATCTAAAGTCAAACCACGTAGAGAATAAGTCCGAAATAATTATCGCCATGATACTCGTAACTAGGCAAGAACCAAGCCGCGCGTTGATAAATTTTTGCAAAATTATAGCAAATTTACAGAGAAACGATGTCCTCACATCGGAAATAATGAAAAAATTCAAGGCCGGAGATAAAAAATACAAAACAGTATGTAATATGGGATAATCTATTATATAAAGTTCTGTCGGATCCTATAAAAATGTACGTGCCCGAAGGTAATTTGAAATCATTCGTGACTGAAATACACAAATTATATGGACACAAACGGGTGAGAAAAGTATATAAAATAATTTTTGATCATTTCTTTTCTCGAAACTTGAGAAAAGAGGTGTCGGAAATCCTGTAGTTTTGTGCCACTTAGCAAAAAACCAAGTATTTGACTCGGCGATATGATGAAATAACGCAACCAATACTTGTAAATAAACTTCGGGAGTTACAATCCATTGATTTTTTTTCAGCCTCTGCCTGTGTTAACGGGAGGAGTAAAATACATGTGTATCACCATAGATGTGTTTAGTAAATATTTAATATTTAATATTTTACACTCTTAAATGTGCAAATGCAGGTGCCGTGGTTAGAATAACATTTAATGATTACGTGCCTACATACGGCAAACCAGTCAATAATTTATGACCACTGAACGGAATGTACGAGTAAAAGATGGATTGAAACCTTGAAAACTGAAGGAGTACGTATAGTATATTCGTCGATTATACACCCTCAGAGAAATGTAATAGAGCGCGTGTATCGCGAATTAGGGCATTATTTCCGCACTATTGTAAAAGAAAAACATTGTGGGTGGGCTCGTTATGTTAATATGATTCAAAATATCATGAACGAAATATCCCATGATATAACCAATCAAACTCCTGTGCAATTACATTTGGGCCTTCAACCAGACAGAATTTGGGAAAAATACATAAAATTACCGCAAGTGGATGACAACGTTTCTCGCGAACATAGAATTTCTCTGGCTCGAGAACACGTGCATCGGGTATTAAAAAATAGAACGGCGAAGAAAAGCGCATAGAAAGTGCACTTGATATACGAACGACTTTTCCATGTTGTACAAAATGTGGGTCTCGATACATATTTAAATAGTGGAGTCAAGTTAGACAAAAAACATGTCATATTTCTAAATAATTAATATCTAAATGAATTTGGATGAAACCTTTTGCAATACCTTTGAATAAAATCATAGAAAAAGTTTACTTATAGAAAATGGGGTGCTAATATATAATTGTTGCAAAAATCATTGTTTATTGAAAAATTAAATAACAAATTCCATAATTCACAGGATTTAACGAATTTTGCCACAAAAAACATTCTTTTAGGTTTTTGAGGTCACCGATTACTAATCGGACATCATATTTTCAAAATTCAAAATGGCGGGGCCAAAATGGCCAACTGAAGTACGAAAATATTACTTAAAGGATAAAAAACGTTTAAAAATAGTCAATTTTAAGGTTTTTGACGCCCCTCAACACTTGATTTCAAGTGATCTTAATGTTTGATTTTGATTCTGCAAATCATTCTGAATCTTGGGAAAATTTATTATACCTTTTATTGCATTTTAAGATACCAAACTATTTTCGGTGAATCTGAAACTGAATCAGTTGATTATCTTTTCTTCAATGTCCCACAATAAACTTCTTTGGAAAAGCAATATTATCATTTTCCCTTTGTGTTATAATCGTAGATGAATTTCATCGTCAGCGAGGTATTTTTACATAAATATCGAACTGTGATTGAACACAGCGATTCCCCGAGGGACGTGTCATCACTGCAGGGTGTTTCTGACCCCGTCGGGAGAAATAAAAATGTTTGTATTCTATAACTAAATTTCTAGTGAACACCATCACCTGTCATAATTTCTATTAATACAAAATTTTTATTTGGAAGGCACTGAGTGGTTGAAACGCAAAAAACTAACCAATAACAAATGTAATATTTTAAATAATACACATGACTGTCAGTCGGAGGTGTTTGTAGATTAAATCATCTTAAAATAAAATTTTACTTAACAGCATTTGCATTATGAAAATAAAATTCAAATAAGATTACAGTAGCAAGTAGGATAGTTAATACTAGTATAAGAGGCGTAAAAACGAAGTTTAAACGATAGGCGTAGATAAAATTATTGCAGGCATAATCGATTACAAAAGAGACACTGTGATATTTGACCAAAAAACACACCTGTACGAAAGGTACTTAGAAAAACTAAACAAAAATATAATGTACACGTACCGTTTAAAATAAAAAACAAAAAAATGGACAGCTTAGCAAATAAGTATGAAATGTACTAGTGAATAGATCGGTAATACATGAAAATTAAAAATAAACTATAAGAGGCACTGTGAAATTGGCCCAAAGTACAGTTAGACAATTTACCCATGTACCACTGAAAGTAACCAAAAATAAAAAAATTATTCATCTAAATAAATGCTAAGACATAAAACAGAGACGTACGAAATAAATTCTAAACAGAAAAATAAACAAATAAACATAGCATTTGGTGTGGGTTACTTAAAAAACCATATCGAAATACGAGAAACTGTAAATACAATGCGAAGGGAGAGAGTAAACACAAAAACATACCCATTACCTCAAGAAGTAAACAAATGAACGAGTCAAGTTCGGATTCCGCAAACAACACGTGTAACGAGCAGATTTCGGCGCTCGAAGCCCAGGACCGATATCAACACATAGTCAGTCGCACAACTAGTTCAATCGTCGAGAAGTTAACAAACTCTATCATGGAAGCAACAGCAACGAGTCTCCAGACGAAGAACGCGGCCATGGGAGCCGAGCCGTTTGCGACGTGCGACCAGGAGGTGGTAATAACGTAGCAGTATATCGCCACGAAAAGCATATTTTGCAGGTAACGCTAACTTGTAGTGATTAGAAAAGTTTTTTTTGATAATCCCGGAAGAGTATGAACCAAGCCCGTTTTGGATCGTATAGGACGTTTACACTGAGGAACAAGATAACATGCGAGAGTTTTCTCTTCGGCCCCATCGGGAGATTCATCGACAACGCAGGTCCAGCAGTGGTGAGGGTAGGTGCGCCGACTCAAACGGACAAACGCTTGATGACCAACCCACCATCTTCAGGAAAAAAGACTATGTAGACCGCCGGGTATAGAAGTGCGCTTACACGACGAGTGGGCGTTCTTCTGATGTCGTGCGCCTCGAGTAACAGGGAAAAAGGCGATGCCGCCGGTGTACCTTCGAAAGGGGAAGTCAACGGATATCACCTACAAACAAGGCGCCTCCAAATCCCTACAGTGTTATATTATTATGTCTTTCTTACACCAGACCGAGTGCAGCCCAGTTAAGGCGAGGGACCACCAAGACTCCTGACACTGGTACTGATCCTGCTCTTACCAGCACCACTCGAGCTGTTCTTGCTAGCTGTGCCCGAATCAGTCGAAGGCCAGACTAATCAAGCAGAAATGAAGACCGTGAGTGACTGCGATTGTACTTCCTCTCTCGACGTTCTCGGCTTGGTGACAGAAACAGGAAGAGCACGACGCGGCCCCACAAAAGGTAAAGAAAATTTCCATGAAACTCGGCGTTGACGGTCATTTGTTCACGAGATTTTATATATATGGATGATTCCACGTCAAGTGAGCCAGTAAATAAATTAGAAACTTTAAGAAAATGATGTATTTCATACCCAAAATATGTAAAAAAGATTTCGAACCCATACCTCTATAGGTTCAGGATTTACGACAAGCTGAAAAACATGATTATTTGCATTATTTTCATTTTTATCAAAATGTATGTATCTTTATCTCGAGAAATATAAAAGACAAAATGTATGTATCTTTATCTCGAGAACTATAAAAGTACTTTAGTCCGAGTATTTAGGAAAGAGAATTTGATGCAGAATATGATAGTAATTTTTGCATCACCAAATTTAATGATTATGATTAGTCCAAATGTCTGCCAAAGCACCGATGAAATTTAAAGCTGAGTGCCACAAGCAATTTTTTTGAAAAATTTTCAATGATTGTTTTAGATGTATCTTTTATGATAAAACAAGATTTAGGATGGTACTATAACTTAGGTACGAGAAAAAAATAAAAGAAATTGGCTTATTTTACTAAACTTAGACTCTTATGTAAACAAGCCAAATTCTTTTATTTTATTCGCGTAACTGAGTTACAGTACTATCACAAATCTCATTTTATCTTAAAATATACATCTAAAACTATAATTGAAAATGTTTTCATCAAAATCGCTTGTGGCGCTCAGCTTAAAATTTCATCAGTGCCTTGGCAGAAATTTGGACCAATAAAAATCATCAAATTTGGTGATGCAAAAATTACTATCATACTCTGCATCAAATTCTCTTTCCTAAACACTCGGACTAGAGTACTTTATATTTTATAGTTCTTAAGATAAAAATACACACATTTTGAGAAAAATGAAAATAATGCAAATAATCATGTTTTTCATCTTGTCATAAATCCTAAACCAATAGAGGTAAGGGTTTGAAATCTTTTTTACATATTTTGGGTATGAATACATCATTTTCTTAAAGTTTCAGAGTTATTAAATTTTTTACTTGCTCACTTGACGTGGAATCAACATATATATGTAGCTTCGCGTCGATTACTGCGATCCGTCAGGCAGATTTACGGACAAACAATGCGCAAGGAGAATCCTAATCACTCGGGGATTTATCGCATAAGTAATCTCTGCGTCTGCCAGAGCTAACTTTCAAATCCCCGGTGGAGGAGTACATCCCGACACCTATTTCCATCTTAGGCGCTAGAGCCGCGGATTGAAAGAGGAAGGCCAGGGAAGCTCTGGTACAAAGGAAGGAGCGGCCGGAGATGAGAGCCCAACAATGCGCGCCGTTAACCTCTAACAACACCGAGGGGGATCAGATGCCGGAACTTCTGGTCATCGGGGACGAGGACCTACACCGGGTGTTATTGGAATGCGCCGACACTTGTAACCAGGCTAATCTACCCTGGAAGGTCGGTGATGTGGAGTACGGCGGGTGGGCGGACCTGGCGGATGAAGAAGAAGAGAGAGAGTAAGAGGAACGAGCGAAATGAATGAGCGAGAGAATAAGTAAATAAAAAATGTAGAGTTTTGGAAAAAGAAAAAAGAAAAGAGTTTATTTTTACGTTTTGTATTAAGGGAGGGCGCTTAAATGACATAAAAATCATTGGTGTACCACAAAATCAACACATCTTATTGTTTATATTACCTGAATACTTACGAGCCAGCAGACTGTCGAATCTGTCGAAAAACAACAATCTCACATTATGACTACGTAAAAAGGAGTGATGGTTGTTGTTTGTGGGGCACTGTGACGGTCCGAATTAATTCACAGCGAACGAAAGTCAATTCTTCTTAATAAGTATTTATAATAATATATAATTTATTATTGTTTTTAGCAACTCATTATTATTAGTAATGTTATTAATCAAAAATGCATAAAAATATTAAAATCATTTATAATAAACATATAATTTATAACGATTAGTCTGATTTTATTAAATAATTTCTAAGGAATGAGATTAATTAATAAACTATTTGATGGGTTATGTGTGCAATTAAGCTGAATAATCAATAGTCAAAATAAATATTCAGCGATAATTGGAATATTATCACACTTGAAAATCCCGTGACGTGCGGGGTAATATACCGACGCATGGTAATGCATCGGTAGCAACACGATATGCGATTACAAGCGTCGAGAGTTTAATCAGGCTATTGCGACGGCGGGCGAGAGGGAATTCCCCAGTGAGAGCGGCGGCGGCACGCCCGAGGGTATAAATAGAACGAGCGCAGCGGCGCTCGGTACTCAGTCGTGAATATCTCTCCCGCATTAGCAGCCTAGCCAGGTAGCTCCCGTATGAAAACAGGCACGACTGACCCCTCTCGAGGAGCCACAAGCTTCGGCTTTAGCGCTCAGTATCCTATCCGCCTCTCATTGTAACGTTTTGGAAACTACTTACTCGATCAATTCCATGTACAATTTACCTGAATAAAAAACCTAATTTTATTTAAATATCCTATTTTTATTATTGCAAAATCCATTTTCCCATCCAATATGCACAGCCAGGACGCACCGAGGACCTTCCGGCATCGCTCTAGGAGGCTTTAACGTGCAAGGCCAGGCGTTTACGAGAGAGCCTCACTCACAACGCCCAGCACACTGTACGAGGGTACGCTCTCAGGGTTCTTTCCGCTAATGCGCGCACACCGCGTACGTGCAGAGTGCACGTATTAAGCAGGATTTCCCTGCTTGCCGAGCACGAGTGCTAGCACGCACTCGTACCGTATTAAGCAAACAGAAAACCCTTACATTGAATTTGAGAGTATTCGAACTTGGAGGCGCGAGGAACATAGCATTTCATATCGCGAGGGATTAAGGGGAAAATTCTGCCAAATCTTTATCTTTAAGTCCAGCACGCGAACCACGTTTCCTAATTTATATATTATTCAAATCAGATTTCACAGAAATTCAATAACAAAAATCTCGAAATCAAATTTGGACAGTCACCACATTAAGAGGTCTTACGAGGGTAGTTCAATAAGTCTTTAGAATAAAGTATAAAAACAATTTTTTTTGGGTAAATTTTTTTTTATTTTTCAACATAATCTCCTTGGAGCTCTATACACTTGGTCAATCGCTTTTTAAGTTTTTTTAATCCTTCAGAAAAGTGCGTTTTCGGAAGTTCCTCAAAATAAGCACTTACAGAGGCAATGACGTTTTCGTTGTCCGTAAATCTCTGTCCACCGAGCCATTTTTTCAAGTTTGGAAATAAGAAAAAGTCACTGGGGGCTAAATCTGGTGAATACGGTGGGTGTTCGACCAATTCGAATTTTAGTTCTTCAATTTTAGCCATTGAAACGAAGCATGTGTGAACTCGGGCGTTGTCGTGATGAAAGAGAATTTTTTCTCTCGCCAAATGTGGTCGTTTTTTTTAAATTTCTTCTTTCAGCTGCTCTAATAATGATGCATAATACTCACCAGTAATTGTTTTACCCTTTTCCAAGTAGTCAATAAGTATAATTCCACGTGCATCCCAAAAAAACTGTAGCCATAACCTTACCAGCTGACTTTACGGTCTTTGCCTTCTTTGGAGCTGGTTCGCCTGTGGAAATCCACTGTTTGGATTGTTCCTTTGTCTCAGGAGTGTAGTGGTGTATCCATGTTTCATCCACAGTCACAAATCGACGAAAAAATTCCTCAGGATTCCGACTTATGCGCGCCAAAAGAGCCTCAGAGGCGACCACTCTATTGCGTTTATTCTCAGCTGAGAGCGAACGCGGCACCCATCTTGCCGATAGCTTTTTCATGCCTAATTTTTCATGTAGAATTGATACAACTGCACCTATAGATATCCTTGTGGCCTCAGCTAACTCACGCACTTTTAATCTTCTATCCTTCAACACCATATCGTGGATTTTATTGATGATTTCGGGAGTAGTTGCTTCTACGGGCCTTCCTGTACGTGGTTCGTCACTTATTGATGTACGACCACGCTTAAATTCATTTACCCAGTTATAAACCGTTGCTAAGGCAGGGGCAGATGTGCCATGAACTGAGTCCAATTCATTTTTTATCTCATATGGAGTTAAACCCTTTAAATGAAAATGTTTAATTACCGCTCTGAACTCGTTTTTTTTCATTTTTCTTAACAAGCAATTTTTTTTTTTTCAATTGGTTATAAAAACACGTAAACTCAGAAGATGTGGACTGTGACTGCACCATATATCTAGTCGGGAGTGGTGCTGACTGAAAACAGATGATTTGGAGCGATTCGCGCGCCATCTGTTGGTCATTCTAAAGACTTATTGAACTACCCTCGTACCTTCTCAAATACATTTTAAAATTTTATTTTTTGTACTTTTTAAATAATATTCTGAAAAAATGACTAAAAATTATTTAATTAACATACAAAACTTTTTGACTTTTGTAAAGGAATAGAATCTGCACAAAAATTGGTAAATAGTAAGATATTAAAATATAGAAATTATTCCAGTTTAAGTGATTTATAGTTTTATTAATATTTTTAATGAGTTCTGTTATAGTTGAATGTAATTTACTGCAGGTAATTTTATGTAAAAGCTGACATTGAGACTTTTAATTTGCGTGGACAAAGAACTTTTAAGGATATTCTACTCAAAAGTTGTGACTAAATGAAATTTATAAAAGAAAAATTAGGTGGCAAATGAGAAAACGCAGATTCAAGCCGCAATTTCTTCAATATTTAATTCTAATTAATTTAATTTTAATTCTGCAGTCTCCTAGTTACCAACTAAATTCTTTTTATAAATTTAAATTTAGCATAACTTTTGACCAGAAGGCCCTTAAAAGTGCTCCGACCACGAAAATTAAAGGTCTCTATGTCAGCTTTTGTATAACATTTTGTACAAAAATCTATAACGTAAATTACCTGCAATAAATTACATCAAACTATTATAAAACCCATTTAAAATAGTAAGAAAACTATAAATCACTTGGACAGGAATAGTATTTTTGAAGGATTAGGAGAAATAGAGTTGTTTCTTGTTCACAAAGGTTATCCATGCAAATAGCTAAAAATTAAATTCTGGTTTGTTCCATAATCGTCCCTTAAGGGGGTAAACGTGTTTTTACGTATTTGCTGATATTTTTGAAGTTTTAGGAGATTTAGAGTTGGTTTTAGTTCACAAAGATAACCTATGCAAATACCTAAAGATAAATTTCTGGATTTTACCCTAATCATCCCCTACGGGTGTAAAAAAGGGTCAAATTCATTTGTACAAATCTATATATATAGATATATATATATATATATATATATATATATATATATATATATATATATATATATGTATAAAAGAAGATGTCCGATACACTCACTCACTCGATCATCAACGCCCAGACCAAACCGACGGACCTAGAAACTTGAAACTTGGGTGGTATATGACTTTTATGATGTAGGGGCGAAATGAGAAGTGATTTTACCCATAAGGCAGTGAAAAGGGGGTAAACGTATTTTTACGTACTGGCCGATATCTTTGAAGTTTTAGAGTTGGTTTTTATTCCCAAAGGATACTCATGCAAATACCTAAAAATCGACTCCTGGATTTTACCCTAATCATCCCATAAGGGGGTGAGAAAGCGTAAAACGCATTTTTACAAAATCTCAAATATCTTTAAAGTTTCATGAATTATACAGTTGATTTTTAATCACAAAGGTTGTTGCATCAATTTACACGCACGCACAATTAATAAATAATAAACATTTCTGAATTTTGAGCTTCACGTACTCTTAGCACGGGCGAAGCCATGACGGCGTTGCTAGTAATTTATATAAATTTAATTACTTGTTTATAATATGATTTTTAAAAAGTATTTTTCACTCTTAATAAAGTTAAACACTTTATATATAATTCATTTCAATGATGATTTTTTTAGAATATTTACTCAGTACATTTATTTGTTTTATTAGTTGCTACTGTATTGAAAACCGATTATTCTGCCCCTTTCATCACTTCTTTCGAGCTTTATATAAACGATATTATTTCACAGTGTGATGGATTTATTGTTAATGCAATAATGACGCATTCTCTCCTGGAATGTCACAACGCTTTTTCAGGCGAAAGCGATAGAATACATGTATTAACACCTTGTATATTCAATCAAGCACCAGGGAGAGAGAGCAGTCGACGTAAAATGCTAATCCACGCAGGCTAAAAGGAAGAGAGAGAGAGGGAGAGAGAGAGAGAGAGAGAGAGAGAGAGAGAGAGAGAGAGAGAGAGAGAGAGAGAGGACACTGAAGCGAGTAGCGCGATTTAAATAAACTTTTAAAAAACCTTGTTACATTTTAAAACATTATTAATTATTAGTAACTGATCAAAATGCAAAAAACTGACGCTCGAACATGGACACTTGTTCATGCTTTTCCGGACAATTATAATAATAACTTTTCATAATTTTTGTTATGAAAAAATATATTTTTTTTTTTAATATTTTTAATAATAGAAAAATCTAAAAATCACGCAAGAACAGCTAGTGATAATCGTGCGACGGCAAAGGACAGTGGCGTATTTAACGAATAAATAAAAGACAATACAACGTAATAAAATAAATAAAAATATATTACTGTGAATCCGTTTTGATCAAAGTATAAAAAAACATAAGTAAATAAAACTCGGCGCGTAAGACTGTAAGAAGTTACGTTGCAAAGAAAGCGAAAATAAAATAACGTATTCATATCAGCATAAAAGTCATAAAGTAAAAATCGATATGTATAAAAAAAGTACATTGAAGAAAAAAATAATAACGTGTAAAAACTCGCGAATAAATAATAAAGGGTTGGGTTAAGACTAAAGAAAAATCGAATAAAATGTTAATAAAAACGTGGTTAAAGTGTGGCGCTCATACATGGGAAGCGAGTTGAGAATAGTCTTATAAAGAAAAAAAGTATTCAAACGAAAGAATTATACATTAAAAATAAAGATGAGATTGTTGTCAAAAGTGTTAATAATGACAGTGTTGAAATTGCTGAAAAGTTATTAAAGAGCAAGTTAGAGGAAGTTTGTGAAATTAACCTGGAACAATTAAATAATCCAAAAATTAAAATAGTGGGAATTGAAAACTATATGAATACGGATGAAAATGGCATTGAAGAAAATATAAATATAAGGAATTTTGCAAAATTTTAATAGTAAAGCTCAAGTACTACACATGTATATAAACAAGAAGACAAATCTTAGCAGTGTCTTAATGGAAGTGACAGCTGATATGTATAAACACATAAGAGATAACAACAACAGAATTTTTATTGAATGTCAAAGCTGTAGAGTCTTTGACCTGATAAATATTAAACCTTGCTTTAACTGTGGTAGATTGGGACACAATGGTTCAAACTGCAATAATACAACTACATGTCTAAAGTGTGCAAAAAATCATAAAACTTTTGAGTGTGATAGTGATGTTTTCACATACCCAAACTGTAATTTTAGCAATAACAAATTTCAAACAAAATTTAATACCTGTCATGATGCAGCAGATTTTAATTTGTGTGATATTCTAAAAAATTGTAACATGGGTTTCGTGATTTGAAATCAGAAACCACTACATTTGTAATGTGGGGGGTTATTATGGCTTATTATTGTCTCGACACTTTACCAAATTTTCTCAATTAATGGGCGCCAGGTAAAGCGCGGCTAACTCGGCACGAGCCCTTTCCCAGAGGAAGTTCCGTGAAGAGGAAAAATCAGGAATTCATAAATTTATAATAATTACCCACAAATTTCACTTTAAATATATTCAACTTTATTTCTCATCGTCGGGTAATATTACCGGTCGCAAGTTACAATTTCGCTTATATCTAATTTATCGCTATACACAAAAATGGCTACGCTAGCCTTATCACGCGTCCCTCGCGACGACCACTCTCACCACGTCTCCCGACTTCCCGAGTCGCGTGAATTTCCCCACACTAATACTTAAATTTACTACCGGTCCGACCCGCACTGATCTTATATACCGGTGTCACACCACCACGGCTTTATTTTCCTATGAACCCCGAGCACATGGCGGCGATGTACTACAATTATATAATTCACTTGCAAGTGCCGAGGGAAGCTCGGCAATTACAGTCCACTCACCGTGGTTAGTCGGGCGCGACCGCGATGTTCGTCCTCGCAGGTCACAGGTCGCCGGTTAAATTTTCCCAATCTATCGCTCTCCGGGATTATATCTACGCCAAAGGTCTCTCCACGCGGTCTCAATTCTCGAACGGCAGGCACAATTTCTCACGACTATCTAACTTGAAGGCCGGGCAGTCAATGCTCAAAATCGGAGAGGGCGGAAATCTCTTCCAAAATTTTGGCTTTTCTTCTCGCGCAACTTCAGCTCAAACTCTTGTTGCTTCCGCCCTTTCCTTTACGGTGATTGGCCTTGATTTTCCCTAGATGCAAAAATCAAGGCCAAGTCAGCGGTGATTTGAGTCGCTACTCCTCATTGGCTCGTTTCGCGAATGCCGCCCTGTTTAAGCAGCGCGGGCAATTATGAATTGCTAGATATACACGCGCGGGCAACCCGGCGTGTATATCTATATCGGGCGCTTTCGGTTTTATCGCTGCCGGACCATCACAGTTGGCAGCGGCGACGTGCGCGCGTCGGCCTACGCTAGGAGAGGCCGGCAGCTTCATGCGGCTCGCGGCGCGGCGGCTGCTAGCTCTCCCCTCTGCCGACAGCCGTGTCGGTATATCTCTCTCTCTCTCTCTCTCTCTCTCTCTCTCTCTCTCTCTTGTGGCTACAGCCGAGATGGTGTGTCTCGAGAAAGCCGCCGCTGTCGCTGTGAATCCTCTCTCCTCCCGCGTCTGCGTGCATCGGGAGAGAGGGCGGCCACGCGCGCGTGTGTGTATATGTGCGCGCGGGCAGCGGCGCATCATCCTCGAGAGGCGAGGAAGAAAGAGCAAGCGAGAGAGAGAGAGTCGCGCGTACAGTGTGCAGTGATGTTGGTGCTGTGCCTGTGTGTGTAGACTCGTCGCCGTTGCTCGCTCCGAGCAGTCGTCGCTGCGGCGATCAGCTGGTGCCGCCGGTATGGGTGTGTGCGTGTATGTGCCGGTCTGCGGCCTTCCTCGGTCGCGACTCCTTATCCTCATTCCCTCAACAAATAATAACAATCCCCCCATTAATAACAATACTAATTATATGTGAGAAATGCTCGGCTCTGGTGACGGGCGACTGGGTCGCGATTGACTGCCCGTATTTAATATTATTGGGACGTGAAATACACGTCACAAAATAAGATAAAAAAATTTATTGAAACAACTGATTACCCAGTGAAAACTCCATACTTTATCGACAGTAAAATCAATACCTATGCATTACCAAGAGAAGATAAGTAATCGGCAAATAGAAAACAAGATGCAAAGTGAAATGATTTTAAAACAACAAAACAAACAGCAACATAAAATCAACAGCAACAACAGCAGCAGCAACAACAGCATCAACAGCAGCAACAAAAACAGCATCAACAGCAGAAACAAAAACAGCATCAACAGCAGAAACAAAAACAGCAAATATTAACAAGAAATAACGCAAAACGACAAAAAGACTTAAGTTAATTAATTAAGTATGGATTTTGAATTTATTGATAAAATAAAAAAAGACTTGGTGCGAAAAGAAAAAACATGTGACAATATTAATAGCCTTAATAAAATCATTAACAATAACAATGATATTATAATGCATGTTAATATTAGAAGCATGTCTGCTAACTTTGATAAATTAAAAATTCTATTGGAAAGTCTAACTAGCAAACCAACTATTGTTATATGTACTGAAACTTACGTACAAGTTAATTATAAATGATATGAATTAGAAGGTTATAAAAGTTATTATAATGAAAGTAAAATAAATCAGAAGGATGGTGTTATGGTTTTTGTTGATGGAAATATTGTACATGAAACTAAAACTATTGAATTTGGAAGGATTAAGATAATAAATATACATATTAAACTAAGTAATAATAGTAGTATGGAACTTTCTGCTGTGTACAGATCTCATGACATACCTAAGACTGAGTTCATTTTATATTTAAACAAATTCTTAAGTAAAAAGAGAAATTTAAAAAATCGCTTAGTAATAGGAGATTTTAATATTAACCTTTTAGAGTTGGATAGAATAAGCCAGGAATTTCTTTGTAACTTTTTAGACAAAGGATATATACCTGGTTTTGTTGGTATCACTAGACCATCTATAGGAAATTGCAATAGATCATGAAAGGTATGAGGACGCATGCGGTCCCAGGGATACTCTACAGGTGGATCTGGCGCATGCTAAGCAGCAGGAGGATAGAAGCCCACTGGGGAGTCTACACAAGGAAAGGCAGAGTGACCAAGGGATGCCCACAGGGGGGAGTCCTCTCCTTCACGATGTGGTGTCTAGTGGTCGACGAACTGATACAGCTACTAAACGCGGCCGTTTTTTACGCACATGCGTGTGCGGATGACATAGTCATCATGGTGAGAGGCGATAACGAGGATGTACTTACGGGCCTCATGCAATATGCGCTGGGGATAGTGGAGATCTGGTGCAGGTGGGCGAAGCTTGGAGTTAACCCCAATAAAGTCGGCGTTATGCTGTGTACTACCAGATATAAGGTGAAACCGATCGAAGGACTCCACCTGCGGGGGGGGGGGGGTACGCCCCTTAGCCTGATCAAAGAAGCCAAATACCTGGGCATCACTCAAGGCGGTAAATTGAATTGGGACAAACATATTAAAGGCAAATGCGAGAAGGCTAAGCCTGCAGAAGGGCCTTCGGTAACACCAGGGGACTTCAACCGGAAGAGGTAAGGTGGCTTTATGAGTCCATCATTAGAACGAGACTGGCTCATGGAGCCCTCGTCTGGGGCCATAGAGCGGAACTGAAGGTACATGAAAAGGCACTGGATAGGGGACAAAGGGTAGTGCTGGGAGGTATGACAGGGTGCCTACGAACGACACCCACAGTCGCGCTGAAGACCCTAGTGGACCTTCCACCACTAAATAAGGTGTTAAGGGTAAAATTAAGACTTATTGCAGGCTGAAGGAACTACCGAGCAGTATTCACTTCAGGGACAATGAGGTAGCCAAAGAAGCTTTGTTGGCCATCGACAGAGTAGGATACGACAAAATAACAGAAAGGATACAGTTCTCTAACCCTTATAGGGTCATTCTGCCAGACACGGCAGAATGGAGCGAAGGATCATACGAACTCACAAAAGTGGGTATCGTCTGGTATACGGATGGCTCTAAGGTGGACGCTGGCGTGGGAGCAGGCGCGTGGGGAGCGGGCAGCATGGATGAGATAGTGTGCTCGCTGAACCCCCACGCAACGGTGTTCCAGGCCGAAGTCAGAGCCATTAGAGAATGTGCGGAGGGCCTCTTGGCCAAGGGTATAGGGCAGAGGACAATAACCATCTGCTCGGATAGCAAGGCGGCCCTACTTGCGTTGGACGGCATCAGCACGTCCTCAAAGGAGGTGCTAAATTGCAGAATAGCTCTGGCCACGCTCTCGGCCCACAATTTAGTGAGGCTGCTGTAGGTGCCAGAACACTCTAGCATCCAGGGAAATGAGAAGGCGGACAGGTTAGCAGGCAGAGGCTCCAGACAGGTAAGGGCAAATCACTGCGACACATAATTAATAAAAACTTTCTTTTTAACGTGTGACAGGTTTATATGAAGACAAAATCAGTTTCTCAAAAGAGTCATGGATTAGTATCCAATAAAAATAAGTTAATCATATGCATCTAAGTATAGCTATGACTCGCTCATGTAGGTTTTGAATAGATGTTTCTGTTTAAGTATAAGATATTACTTATAAAACTTATAGATTCAAAAATGCTAAATACAAACGTTGAAATGGAATCTGAAACTGTCGAGTGTTCAAAAGCTAATATAAGATTTCTTTTGACCTTTACGTGCACTCTTTACATATATTTTCAAAAGTTGTAGACAAATTATTGAATACTCGCCAAGCTACAATATTTATTTTTGTTAAAAAGTAGATATTGTCACGGACGAGCTAAGGACTATCCGTGGCAACTCCGCAGTCAGCTCAGCTCGTCGCTGCTATAGCATTCTCACGTGCAAGTGGCAGGTGTTTCTCTCCTCAATATAGAGTCAACACCAACTTGTGCCTCTCTTGTTCTCCCTCTAGTCCACTACCATCCGTCACAATATTCTATAGAATACTTGTAAAACATATATCTCTTTATATACTCCACTTGTGTTTTATTTTTTAAAATCACTGAGCCATTATTTGTACATAAATCAGAAAATTTAATTGATAAAATATGTCACTCAGAAAATTCATGGATTATTGTCAAGAAAAAAGTTAATAATATGCATGGAAGTAAAGCTGCCAGTCGCTCATGTAGGTTTTAAATGGATGTTTCTGTATAACTATAAAAAATTACTTATAAAATTTATGCTTTTTTATCGATTCGTATAAAAAGAAATCATATATAAATGTTTAAATTAAAGCTGAAACTATCGAATATTCACCATCGAGTACTCTTTACATATCATGAGCAACAACTTTTTAGTGGATAATAATCCATGACTCTTTTGAGAAACTGATTATAATATAATAATTTTCAAACGTTCAAAATAGTTTTTTAACTATTTGATATTTCATGTCTCTCAAATAAAAACAGAAGAAAAATAGAAAGAATGCGTAGACTAGTTATGATTCGTACACCAAAATTGAAATATTCAGAGGTTATTATTTGCTTTGTTAAAGCAAAATCGATTCGTAATGATTGGAATTTTATTTAGTTATTAAACACCATACTATTCTTATACAGAATTAATTGGATATGATTTTAATAATAGTAGAATGATCTATTTTATCATTCATATATATTTGTCCAAAATAAAATATTCGCACAATGTTTTGACAAGTACCTCTATTACACTAAATCAGATCCTATCTATTAAGAATAATTTACATAATCACCCTATATTCTAGTAAGAAATACTGGAATAATAGGATAACTAATAATAATACATTACGTTTTCTAATTATTTACGTATAGTTCTGTCAAAATACTTATAAATGTATAGATATGAGTTTGTAAATTTTGATATACAGAGAGTATATTCAGTTATTCTTGCGCTATAAGCTAAATATCTCTGCCTCACTCGTACCCATGTCCCCTCCACACCCTCGTATATTTCTGGAACGCTAAAACGCTTTTGTGCGAGAGTTATCAGAATTAGCGGTTCATTTGAGAAATTATCCTCATTTCCTCTAATTGTGGATACTTTGAAAAGGTATGTGTCGCAGAGATTTCATTTTAGATGAGTACTAAGGTATTAGTTATTAAGAGGTGGTCGGAGCGGACGTTACCATTGTGACCTTCACCTTGTACCATGTCTAATACCAATGTCTCAGATGGTGCTGTGGTACACGCCCATCAAATTGCGGAATTAAATTTTGCGTTTGTGAAAATGTGAGGCTAGATCCGCACGCGTTTAACCCATTGTTGTCCAAAATATTCAAGTCTGGGATTGGGACGGGTGGAATTTTGGAGAGCAGTCGTGTGTGAATTCGTATTGTTTGTTTCAATACTTAGTGCGGGAGAGCATTGGAGTGAGTATGTTTAGTGTGTGACTTGGTTGTCCCATGTTACGTGTGGTATGCTAGGTCGTATTTCGCTAGTTAAAGATATGTAGGGTGTATTGAGCAAATTATGAAGTGTGCTTTGTGGCATGAGGACAGATGCTTGTGTGGTCATAGTCCTGCTAGCAAATTGTGTTGGTTTCGAATCCAGAATCCTAGGATTTGTATCGTGCTCTTATCTGAGTGCTTGATTGAATTTAAGTAGCCTGAGTATTTCTAAAAAATCAATGAAGGGTGTCGGTGACATTTATGGCGATTGCGAGGAAGTTAGGGGAGCCGACTGTGCCGAAATCTCCGCGTTATGTGTAGTGAAATTGCCAATCGCTTTATTTATCTTTTGATTGGGATTGAGAGAACTCCCTGTGCTTTCGCTGCGTCGAAGTTAGTGTTAAAATTTGCCATAGGGGCACTGGCTGCACTTGTGTATTTACTGGATAGGTTAGACTGTTGCTTATTCTTCTCACTTTTGAAGCTAAACAAATTTGATTTGATTTTCCATTTACTCCAATTTCTTAACATGTAAAATTACTAATAAAAGGTAATAAAAAAATTCACGCAATAGGCGTTATCGAAACACCGGCGATATTATGGATGTGTATGTAAATTTTCGGACGTGATATATCCCACGGAGGATAATAATTTCGTTAAATCTCAAGTATTTACAGTAGCACTAATCCTAGGAATCTGACCAGAAGCAGCCCGGAAATATTTGCCGTCGAATCTGCTTGCAGAGCAAAAATTGATCCATTCGTCCTTCCTTCAATGCGTCTAAATTGAGAAGACCTCGGTACGTTCTTCTTGCCTATGCGCTTGGATAGAAAAGCTGCTTGGCGCTCGGCGGTTGAGTTTGTTTCCTACGATTATGTGTGACTTGATCACCTTGTCTCTTCTTAATCCTGATTACCTAGGTTCGTAAGTCCACAGTTCAATGTACACTCGTGTGCCACACACGCGAAAACAGATGTTACGTAAGTTTAGGGAGACGTACGTGGGTGTGGGTACGGATGGGAAATTTGTGTTATTTGCATGTGCCATTTAAGGTACGTGGTTCTTCGGTGGTTGGGGTATAATTGGGAATGAGAAGGCGATGAGTTCGACTGATTATGCGTGTGTTGGGCTGAATGAGAGAGAGAGAGAGAGAGAGAGAGAGAGAGAGAGAGAGAGAGAGAGAGAGAGAGAGAGAGAGAGAGAGAGAGAGGACACTGAAGCGAGTAGCGCGATTTAAATAAACTTTTAAAAAACCTTGTTACATTTTAAAACATTATTAATTATTAGTAACTGATCAAAATGCAAAAAACTGACGCTCGAACATGGACACTTGTTCATGCTTTTCCGGACAATTATAATAATAACTTTTCATAATTTTTGTTATGAAAAAATATATTTTTTTTTTTAATATTTTCTTTTCTTTTCTCAAAACTTTTTTTTTTTTAGTATATAGCGAGTGCCCATGGCGGTTAAATATAGTGAAAAACTAAGGCCTCGAGTGTTAATTATAATATTAAAACAAGTAATTGTGTGGCGACAACTTAATGTAAAAGTGTAGTGGAAGTGAGCGCGAGTGTACAGTGGCTCTGCCTATTAATTATAAATAAATACGAATACAAATACTATATTAGAATGTGCACGTAGATATAAATTAATCAAAGTAAATACGATATAAGTAAGTGCGGAGTGATGAAAAGATAAAGATAAGGATAAAAAAGTGTCAGTGAATTTTGTAATAATAGAGAAATCTAAAAATCTCGCAAGAACAGCTAGTGATTATCGTGCGACGGCAAAGGACAGTGGCGTATTTAACGAATAAATAAAATACAATACAACGTAATAAAATAAATAAAAATATATTACTGTGAATCCGTATTGATCAAAGTATAAAAAAATATAAGTAAATAAAACTCGGCGCGAGAGAGAGAGACTATTTATTCATCAATGACGAAATTCTTACAATTGCATGTACATGTATAGTTAAAATAATTAAAATATCAGTCAGTTTATACATTTGTTATCTCACATTTAACAGTCATTATTGTGTTTCTTATATAAAAAATAACATTATTCGCTGTAACAGTTCGTCAATTTATAAAATCTAAATATAATGAACTAGTCATAGTCAAATGGTACATCACAGAAAACGCGGAATACATACACACACTCCTCCAAAATTGCACGTAGATCTATCACGTCAAAAAATAAAAACACATTCATATGACATTCATACAATTCACGCTAATAAATACATTCATACTTAACACTTAACACTTAAAATAAATTAAATAAATAAATAAGTTAGATAAATAAGTTAGATAAATAAGTTAGATAAATAAATAAATAAATTAAATAAATAAATAAATTAAATAAATAAATAATTTAAATAAATAAATAACTTAAATAAATAAATAAATAACTTAAATAAATAAATAAATAACTTAAATAAATAAATAAATAACTTAAATAAATACATAAAATAGATTAAGACTACACAGAAATGAACGAAAACAATTTATTTTTCAGTATTCGAAAAGATCACTTCTGCGTATTCCCGTCACCATGTAATTGTTTAAGGTGCCTGCCTAACGCCGTTTTAAATTTACAAAAAGATTGCACGTACCTCACACTGCTTGGGTGTGAATTCCAGAGGTGCGCACCTTGAACTCTAAACGAGAAAAGGCCCTTATCGGTGCGCGACCCGGGAACGGAGAGCTCCTTCGTACCACCCCTACCTGAAGTCCTGGCCTGATTTTTTTCAAAAAGGGTAGTAAGATATGGTGGCTGCCGCGTGACAATCGCTTTGTAAAGCAACAGCCCCATAAAATACTCCCTCCTCACCTTCAGATCCAGCCAGTCCAGTCTTTCCCTGTGTACTGTGATGCTGTCGAAAACCAGTCTGCATCGGGTCTAAAGTGTTGTTTTTCCGTAAAAAGTCAGTTATTTGGTCGTGTACTATTTTTTCCACGACTTTAGAAAGAAAACTCAGCAGAGCAATTGGTCGAAAGTCTGACACCGTAGATGGAACAGGCTTCTTCTTCAAAGGAACCAATTGAGCTCCCTTCCAAGTTCCCGGAAAAATGGACAAGGAGGAGTTAAAGATTATAACAATGTGATCTCCCACAAACGGCCGAACCTTAGCCACTATACTTTGGGGGATGCCGTCTTCTCCTCTAGCCTGTGACGAGAAATGGACAAGAGCCAGGACCACGTCTGAGAAGCTTACTTCTCCGAAAACAAAGCCGTCATCACTGGCAGTGGTCAAGACGTTGTCAAGTTCTTCATCACTTTCACTTTGTGAGATCGACACCCCTGCAAAGTGGGCATTGAGCTCTTCCGGCGAGAAACCATGAAGCTGCTGTCTTGTCTTTGGCTGAAGGCCCAGAGCCTTGAGCTCTTTCTAGATGTCTTTCTTTTATCAATAGCTTCGAAAATTCTATTTTGCAAAAAGCTTTCTCTTGGTTCCTTAGTTCGTAATTCAGCTTCTGCTACAAGGCTCTAATACTCCCGCCACAGTCTGTCGTCTTTGGTCCGAGCATACCGTCTTCGTACAGAGTCACGTTTTTTGTATAAATGTGTCAGTTCAGCATCAACCCATGGTGGATTCATTTTCTTTTTCGGTAAATTCTTTTAAAGGCGCAATTTTATCTATCACAGCCATGAGGTTGATACTGAGGCACTCTAATTGACTATCGACACCCGTCGCTAGGTGAGACAGGAGGTCGTCTTGCTGGATCGATTTAAAATCCCTGTAGCTGAAAAATTCAGCCACAGGGGATGCATCAGTTTCGACCCCAATCTCGACCTGTATGATGTTATGATGACTGGGAAAGGGCGCCTACTGATTGTCGCTGCTTAGAACAACGTCATTGTTATCTGTCAGGATCACATTAATCCTGTGTGAGAATCTGTAAGATGATGAGTCGCACCAAGATCACCTATTTGAAGGTTGAGATTATCAGCCAACCCCCTGACAAATCTTGCATCGGCTGACGTTCCGAGTAGGTTCCGAGTAGAGAGAGAGAGAGAGAAAGAGAGAGAGAGAGAGAGAGAGAGAGAGAGAGAGAGAGAGAGAGAGAGAGAAAGAGAGAGATGTGTGCCATGTCTCTGCCCGTGTCGAACTGAGGCAAGATGCACTCTTTCTGCATCGCGATGACGGCGCGCGAAGCTCGCGCGTGCAGCGTTAGCATAGTCGCGCGCTTTCTCGCTCGCCACAGGACACGTGTGCGCAGTGAGAACGGACGCTAGCTTGCGTACTTGACATTACCAAAACACTGTTTTCTCTTTGAGAAAGCAAAAATCGTTAAAAATGCGGTCCTTCGTAAACATAGCTTCAGTACTACTCGAAAAAATCTGAAAAAATTTGGGAACATAAAAATTATCGTAATACACTATATCCTAAAGTTTTAAGCCTGTGCCCATCATATAATAAAAAATATGACGTATTTTCTCGTTTTTTTGGGTTATAATTTTTTTTGATTAGGTAGCAATTTTTGAGTAAATAATGTGATCAGGTATGTAAAAATGTACATTCTCAATTTTTGTTTCCGAAATTTCATCTAAAGAGTGCCGAGAAAGAAAATAATTAATAAAATAAACATTTTTCGTCTCTCCGTGGGAGGGAGAGAAGGGATGGTGCGTCAAGTGATATGTTTTTCGTATATATAGATCTGTATCGACTCATTTTTCCGATTTCAATATAGGGGCATTTCCTCTGTCTTAATCCTTTTACGTTCAGGAATTCGAGAAGAAACAATTTGATTGGTATGTTTCATCATTGCTAGATAACTTCTGATCAAGTTATTTCCAATTTAAGACAATCTTCTCAAAAATCTAAAGAGCCCAAATATCTTGAAGATTAAACTTTAAAAATTACAATTAAAAAAGAGGCGGCAATGAATCTATAATCAATGATAACGATGGAATTATTTAAAACAATATACTATACTGGTCAAATTAACCTGAAATAAAGGTGTAAACATAACCTTAAAATCAATTTTGATTGTATTTTATGTTCCAAACATTTCAATTTGACCCTATACCATCTTTTTATACTCCATTTGTAAAGAACCAAATGAAAAATAATTATGCGCGGTTTTTGGCCCATTTCATCCAAACGTGCGACGATCTTTCTGGGCTGTAGTATAAACAATTTTGCGGTATGAAATTGATTAAATTTTTTTCTGGTAAATTTTGACCGATATTGTATGCGCGTTACAAATAGAGCTAACATTTTTAAGGGCTTTTGAACCATAAATTTGTTTTATAATAATTTATTTATTTCTAGCAAATTTAAAAATAAATTTAAATTCAGGCAAATTATTTTTCCCACGTTCTGCGGTTACGAATAACGCTAAACGAATTGTTTTTAAGGGTATATAATGATACATTTTTCTTCAGAAAATTTTGTACATGAAAACTAAAAATAAATTATAGATTAAAATCTAATTAAAGGCAAAAATAACTGCACGCGGTTATAAAGGTGGTCTTGATATATAGATTAAGATTTATTTTACACACATCAAAAATATACATACATACATATATATACATAATTTCGATACATTAAATTGGTATCCATATCATAGATTCATCGTGAGATTTCATCACATAGGTTTAAGTATATTGGCACAGTTTATGTCAGTAGTCTTAACTATCACGTTGCAATGTAGAATTTAAAATTAAATATAATTACTAAGCAGTATAACACAGTTAATTTTTATCACAGAACATATTTTGTTCGTTACAGGTTTGAAAGATATGCCTGCGTATTGCCGTTTTAAATTTGGTTACAGATGGTTAATGCTTAATAGCGTGAGTGAGCGAATTCCAGAGGCGAGCACCTTGGGCTCTGAAGGACTTCAGGCTACCATCAGTACGCGACCTTGAAATTTTGATTTCCTTGGGATTCCTACCTGAGGTACTAGATTGATTTTGTTCAAAAAGGCCGCATGGTACGGAAGCTGTTCCATGACAACTGCTTTATAAATCATTACCGCCGCAAAATACTCCAGTCTTGCCTCCACAGTCAACCAGCCCAGTTTCCTCCTGTAGGGAGAGTCATGCTAATCCTTGTATGTTAGTAGGTAGTGTAAGTGTATTTGTTTGAAAGTTTTGCTTTGGAGTTTTGCTATTGGGCAATAACAACTCAGTAACACGACACAGGCATACTTTTTTCTTCTACATCCTGTACCTGGTAGTAATATTCAGGCTCGATTATGGTCGTATCTGGCACTAGGATTGAGTTCTGGGGTTGGATTTTCGAGATAAGGTTCAATATAGTGATGATTTGGTAACGTCTTTGATTGGTCAACAAAATAAACTGTTGACAGAATTTAAAAAATCGTCTTCTACTTCCTCAAAACAATTTAGTTTTTATTTGACTTATGAAAATGCCTAAAACATTTCGTTTTTTGATAATGACTGATGTACAACAAGAGATAAGAAGAAAGAAATTTAAATGCAGTCAACAGTTTATGTTCTACATATACTAAGGTATATTTTCGAAAAGTTTCAAAAAGATTCAGAAAAACCTCATGCGCAAGCAACTTTTTAAAGTTAGGAGAATTAGTTGCGAGAAAATCTCGTTTAAAGATTCAATTTTGTATGTCATCTAATATAAATTGTTTGACGTAATCGCGTATAACTTTATTAAAATTTCAATTTTTGATATCTGGTAGGTTTCAAAACATTCTTACAATTACAAAGATTTAAAAAATTAATTGAGAATGTTTTTGATATTTTGGCCAGAAAACACCAGTCCTACCTTAATTAGCATTAGCTCGTAGGAAACCAGAGGTGGGGAATTTATTTCTTTCAAAAGTATATATCCAATAGCTTTTTTTTTCTGTCAAGTATATGCCTGTTCATTGATCTTATATATAAAGTATGTAATGGATATAAAGAGGAGATGCCCTAAGACTTGTCGATACGTTTTGCATTTTATCCTATTTTGAAGCGTTTCCATTTTACACTTTCTTGACAATAAGCAAGAAAGTATAAAATACAGACTGATTGCTAATTGAACATTTAATCATTTTAAAGAGAATCTAATGGACTCCACGAGCTATAAACCCATATACAAAGCAAACGGACTTTCGTCATTGCGCTTTCACTATTTCGGATAGGTGACTGTATTATAACTGTTAAACACAAAAACACACAATCCAATGGGCACTAAATTCTTTTTGCAAAGTAAATATAGCAACTTCCGTAGGTACCACACGATTTTTATTGTCCTTGAATATTTGTAAATCAATTACTAGATCCATTTTCAATCTTCGGCTGCCGCGTAACGACTGATGCTCTGATGTATTCGTTTGCAAACTTTTAGGATAATACTTACGCTACCTATCTGTCCACCACTATAATCAACAAGAACTTGTAGTGACGACTCAATTTCTAACAAATTGTTAGTATACATTATACAATTCACAGTGACATCTAGCGGGTCATCAAATCTTACATCAATACTCGAACTGCCTTTTTTGATAAGATTCCAATGAGTGTCATCACTGGCCGATAAATCAGGAGTTAAATCGAATGCAAACAAACAATACCTATTAGCATAAACCTCACGTGTAATTGAATTATCGGCGTTCGTAAAATGTACACCAGTACCTGAAAATATAGTACGGTTAGCATCGACATACATTTTACTAGTTTTAAAATCAGGTTGCAATGGTTTCGAGGGGATTTGTACACCATATACAAACAAACGCAGGCAATTTATATTTAAGTTTTTTAAACTAAATGGATTGAGATCCTTATCGCCATTGCAAGATCTATTTTCTACAAAACTAATAATAATTCTTTTCAGTAGTTGGCTCAATATAATGTTATCTATTGTATCACCATACAGATTTTACCTCTACACGTGTAAGTGGATATTTTGCTGTAACTTTTGATTGCATTTATTCATATGCCAGCGAAATATTTGGGATAATCTTTAAGCTACTATCAAACAGATGAGCTTCAAGTATTTGACGAAGTATGCAGCGCCAGGATCCATAAGATAAAAACTATCGCGAGAACGCACAAGTCGTAGTTTCACCTCAACACCACCGTGTAAAAGTCTATCGGAATTAAATACATCACCGCGCAGTGATCCGATAAGATTTACTTTATTATCAACCATAACTTTCTGCCGTTTCTTTAAACCCTCATTACCACTTTCAGTATCATCCACTTTTCCTGCTGCGTCATCGTACCACAAAACAGTCGTTAAATGTGAATTTTTTGCTGAAGGATCGTAGTTAAGTAGAGTTTCGATATATGATCTATAAGCGTATGCACTATTTGGTGGTGAAACAGGTATCTGATTGAAGAATACATCGACTTGATTAAGCAACGAATACATAAAATTGTTTACTGAACCGACAGAAGGTGCCTCTTTTCCTGCTTCTACGGGTTTACCAGAATGTGTTATGCTCACATGCAAACTCAACATGGTGTGAGCCAAATGAAGATACTCGATGATATTGGTTTGTACTGTACCCAGTGAGATCTTTCAATTACCGTTTGAGTTGGTTTTGAAATTCAAAAAGTGACAATTCCTACTTTAATGATTCGCAAGAATCAATGTGTAAGAAAGCCATCTTGCTACTCAGGTTTCAAAAATATCTCTTTTCGTTCGGAATATTTTTCCAGACTTCTTGTTCGAGACTTTTTCTTCAATGCGTTTCTTCTTTTTCTTCTTATTAGATATACTTGCAGTTCCAGACGTAGCGACTGAATGCGGTTGCTGCGACTTGCGGGCCTTCTCGCACTCGTTTGTGGAATGACTCTTTCAGTGGTTTCTTCTCATTCATAATATCATTAAGAATATTCACACCAGTGTGAATTGCCGACAGTTTTAGCTCCTCGTTTAAACATGCGATAACTAACATAATTAACAATCCCTGTACCTTGTTAACAGCACTTACGGGCTGCCCATGCTGGTCCTTTATATCTATTTCGATCGATTGGAATGAGGAAGACAATAAGGGTAAGCATTGGTTGAGAAAAGATTTGAATCTCAGTTCGACAAAAAGTAGTCGTGGAAATGTAAAAATTGTTGTCGGTACGGCACACGTGATGTGAACGTATCCGCAACACTGAATTTCAAACAATCGATGGTTTTTCACATTAATAAAACTGTTTATTTCCACCAAGAGGCTGTCAATACCACGATATACTCCTGGTTCACGAGAGATAATGTTTCTTTATAATTTTCAAAGCACAAATCGTTAACCAAGAGTCGATCTCGTTTATACGTGATCCCCTCCCTCTCTTTGTCGGATATATGTTGAAAAGTGAGAGGTATTTGAATCTCGGTAAGACCCACTGTTACGGATAGAATCCATTAGTAATAAGAAAATGTAACTGTGTAATAAGTTCCTATGCAAAAGGTCTCTAAGACTGTCTGTATAGTTCAAATGCGATGACATTCTCAAGTTTCTTATGTATGTTTTCGGCGGTCGTCAGCGGCGACTTTCGGCGGCGCGTATAGCAGCTCTTTCTAGCTCGAAAAAGAATGACGCAGAGACCAGATGCACTCTGGCCTTTATACAGATCGGTAGTTACAAAGCGCGTTATACTAGTAAGGTAAATGTTGTATTTAATAAATAACAGACTTTATCATAAATGGTGTATAAATTAGTTTAACAAAATCCTTAGTTTATTCTCGTCCCGAACACCCACACTACTCACCAAGTAGGAAAAAATTTTGGGGTAATTCCCGACATTTTCTGGGAACATATATTTTCTACTTGAGTTGGGTAAAATTACATAAAAGTAATCTCTCATTGTAGATTTATCAAGGTTTTAGCAAACACCCAAGAGTTGAATTTTTCAGGATACCCTTTCCAGCTTACAAAATACTGCTGCTGTTTCCGGTACCTTTCAAATCTTTACGCACCCTACTAAGCTGTTCTTCGTAGAAAATGTCGTCAATTTTATCTTCAGCAAGATCTTCCAGAATGTAGACCGGTGGCTGTAGTAAAGAGTTGATACAAACTACTTTAAATAATTCCAGTATCCAACCTCCTTAGGTTGACGTGAACGTTTAATACAATAGCACCGCGCTAAATTTTGGCGGGCTTTACCGGCATTATACAGAATGTTCAGTCGAGCAGTGAAAATACGTTGTCCATGCAATCCTTACCACAATTATGCTATCCGTTGCCAAGGATGATGTCTTATTAATACGCATGCTTCGATTGGAATGACACACTGATACTGGTTCATCGGCAAAAGCTCAATACGCGAAACATTGACGTAATGTCTCTGGATGAGGACACGAGTAATAGCCTAATACAAAGTAAAATATTCATGAATGAACTTCTTAGTAAACAATCTTTTTTACAATTTAAAAGTCTTAAAGAACTAGCTCGAGGATTAGGTTTTAAATAGGTTTGGCATAGGGCCGTTCGTGTTCTGGTTAAGAGGCGATACGGCGATACGTTTGTTTCAGCTGCTGACCTACGCACGATATCTACGTCCTACAGAAATGTAAATGGCGACTCTTTTGTAGTACTGGAAAACAGAGGGGTTATATACCCCCCAAAGAAGCACCTCCACCTGATATATATATATATATATATATATATATATATATATATCTACGAAATCGACAATTTTCCGAAGTGTCTTGTTTCAAATCTACGAACAAATAGTGAAACGGTTCAGACACAGCGTCGCAAAGCTAAATGTTGCATCTGTGCGCGATCACGAGAAATTTTTTAAAAATAACTATGTGATTTGAATTCAAAAAGATTTTACGCTGACCGCGATGAAAGAGATTCTGAGAGATAAAAATAACGCTTGTATTATTATGATGGCTACCCTTGACAAGTAGATTGACTATTGTACCACTCGATGACTCACGCATCAAATCGTCTAGAATCAGTGAATCCCGGATCAGTGGCGTAGTTCTTGCTTTTCGGTAAATCCTCGTGAAATTCGATATTTTCGCCAAATTCCTAATAATTCGGTTGCCATTCGGTATAGTACAAGAGGATGCGCTCGAATCGCGTATCGCTCATCACGTCAATGTATTTGAGAAATTTTTTTACAAAGACTGTTTTCCCACACGACGATGGTCAGCAAATCATGGACGTTCACGGATGCTTCCAGCGTACATTCATTTTGTTGATTAACGATTTTGCCAATCACTACCAACAGATCGGTTTCCTATTGGTTAGAATTCAAAGACACTACGCCCCCTCTACGCTCATTATCATCCATCACTTGTTCCAAATCTAAGCAGAACTTCTTTCTATTGGTTAGAATTAAAATTACATTCTTCACCTCCTTTCTACTTATTCGGCAAAATATCTCAAAACTGTAGATGTATCGTCAGTTTTCTACGAACATTCGTTTGTTACGGGTGAATGCAGGTGACATTAAATAATAATTCAAGAGGTAAAGTTATACTTTTACATGTATTGGTTGGCGTTTCACAGACGCACACACACGCACAGACATACATACATACACACACACACAGATAAACAGACCCTGAAGGTAACACGAATACACTTCATTGCGCACCGAGCCCGGCGCAGATGATAATCTGAAAAGATCGAACGCGTAAAATGTGTGTATATTGCATTCAATTTTTACATAGACGATCGTGTTGGGTCGCATCCCGCACTCAAGTACGTCAAGAATTTTAGTTAAAATTATATATGTTCACCTTGAAAATACAATGTTTTATATTATCAGTTTTATATTACTGTGTATGGCGGGGAGGGAGGGGGGGGGGTGGTGGGGAATGTATGGAATATTACTGTCAAAAAGCGGGGTACCATCCTTCAGTTCTCATCACCCATCTGTGGTGTTAACATTGCTTTGCCGTTGTTGTGATCCAGAATAAAACCAAAACGTTATAAAGTGTGTAGCATTTACAACAATAAAATTATAAACAATCTGGCATCTGGGTCTGTCACAACAATAACAAACATGAGTGACTACTAAGTGGTACCATAGGTCGGGTCATTTGAGATTTTAGCTACACAAACATGAAGATTAGTTAGAAGTTAAGTTTTTACAATAATATAATGATACTGCAGGGTAGAGTTTAAACATTGTCATAGACAGTGATACTTTGGTTGTCACAACAAGAATTAATATAAGTGACTACTGAATGGGACTGTAGACTGGGGATCATTTCAGGTCAAGATAAGGAAAACTTTCGCAAATAGTAACGAAAGTTTAGTCGTCACAATGATAATAGTACACTTGGCTTCACTACTACTGGGAGTATAGACCATCTGGCATCTCGGACCGTCACAACAATAACAAACCTGACCGTGACTACTCAGTGGGTCCACAGGGTCACCTGAGATCAAGGTCAAGTCTGTTGTAACGGTCCCAGGTGTCAGATTAACTACTGCTGTAGTTTCGTCGAATGGGCCTTTGTTGTCAAGATATAAGCTATTAAACCACAAAGGCGCATCATTTCTTTAAATAATTATACTTTCTTCCGAACACTGTTAAATACCTAACCTAGAGGCGTACGCCACTCAAAAAAGTGCTTAAGTGATTGCAGAATTCAAGCGATTTTTTGGCGATTTCGTTATGATTTCCTGAGAACAATTTTTAGCCATCTCCAGTCATCTAACCAACCTTACTGATATTACTTTTATGTAAAGCTTATAATTTTATATGAAATAAAGTAAATTACTTAAATTAGTTTCACTAAAATAAGGAAAAATACATTCAACATTTTTAAAATAAATTCTGCGACCTCAATGCATTGCTTGTAAATCCAGATCTATTTTTCTTTATTTTAGTGAAACTAATTTATCCCTTAAGTCCTGGTGGGCCCTCCGGGGCCCATACATTTTTTTCGTCTTTTGAACGCTACTACGTAATGAACTCGAAATCATATAATCTAAATGTATGGATTAGACCGAAGTGTAACATTTCCGATCTCGTTAGGTGGGCCTAAGTTATTTTTGGCTGCAAAATAGTCGAGAAAACTCAAAACTTAAAAAAAATGTATTGCTTATATCCAAATCTCAAGCCCCAGCAATCACCTCAGAATTTTTTCAGAATTTTTTACGGCGAATTTGATGTCTGGGCTTTAGAGGATTAACTAAATTACTTTAAACCACTGTAAACTCAAAATCACAACTTTAATATGATTTTTTAGCGCTCGTGATATAAAATACGGTTCGTAACTTGTGCGTACGTAGATTATTTACCTCATGTGACTTTCACTCTTGCTTTGTACTAAACTACTCTTGAAATGTACTATTATTTCATGTAAACTTATAAATTTTACATAGAAATAATATCATTAAGTTTTACAAATAAAATTCTATTGACCGCCATGAGCTTAGAAAATTCTTATTCACTCCTGTGTAGAAGATGATCCGTATAGGTGCCGGACATTTTATCTCCGGCAATAAATATAAATACAGGATAAGTATTTATATTCATTAGTATAATGTTCGAGGTTTCAAAAAATAAAATATTTATAAAAGTGCATTTCGTCCAGTCTCTTTCCAGTGGGCTCTTCAGAAGGCTCTGGATAGGACTTGTCTTAACGCGAAGGTGGGGAATTATGAGTCGTGTATCTATAGGACTGGAAATGATACATCTCACATCATTTAAAACCTTTCGGTTTATCTCGGAAAGTATTACGATGTCTGGCACCTATATGGATCACCTTCTACACGGGAGTGAATAACAATTTTCTTAGCTCGTGGCGGTCAATAGAATTTTTGTTTGTGAAATATAATTTCATCAACGAGCATCAGTTTTTTCTTATTAATAATATTATTAAAGTTAGTAAAATTACTAGAGATCACTAAAAATTGATATCAGGAAATCATAATAAGATCGCAGTAAAATCGCTTGAATTTTGAAGGTTTCTAACAATACGTTGAACTTAACTATTATTAAGCTTTCGGAGGAATGAATACAATTTTATATAACCTAATATTCTGAGACTTTTCATGCTTTTATATTAATAAAATGTGTGTATTCATAAACTTCATGATAAATATTCGAATACTAAGATATTTGTCTTCAATAATACATATATAATTTGTACAATATCCAATGATAGTCGAGAATAGATTACTAGGATACGTTAAAACTTACAGGAAGAGTTCACCATCTTTGGGAAACGGATTCTGATAAATTATGGGGGGGGGGGGGGGTGTTTTCTGGTACCTTAAAGTGAAGTCTAATTCATGTAGTTTTGTCAAATAGGCCTTCGTTGTCAAGATATAAACCATTGTATACTAAATGCTCATAATTTCAGCATGAAAAGGCACCTCTGCTTCTGACCATGACTCCTCAAATTTTATGCTACAAACACTACCCAAAAAGTAATAAATAAAAGGCGGAAACAGCTTTAATTTAATCTTTGTTTCCTAGAAAAACAATTATCTGATCCACAGTTCTTAATTATTGAAGATAGTGACTGAAGTGGCATGGAAAATAAACGCATTTAAAAGAGTTAAATTTTCTGGAATATTCATGTTTTTTCAATTACCATCTTCAATGATTAATAAATTTAGATGAGATTAGTATTTTTCTCTGAAAGAATGCTTAAATTAAAGCTCTTTCCACCTTTTATTTAAAACTTCTTGGGTAGTTTTTCTAGTATAAAAACTTGTGGTGTTGTGGTCACAAGTACAAGTACCATTATTTAAAGAAATGATGCGCGTTTTGGTTTAATAGCTTATACCTTGACAGCAAAGGCCCATTTGACGAAACTACGGGTGTTAGACTTCATTTTTAGGTATCAAAAAACACCTCACAAAGTTTCATCGAAATCCATTATCCAAAGGTCGTTGACTCTCCTTGTTTGTATAGTCATTCTTTTATTTCCCGATTTAGCAACCTTAAATTGCTCAGTACTAACTACATTTAGTTGCAATTACTATCCTCTTATATGTCATCTTTCTCCATGTATGTGTCAGACTCAACAATAGTATTATATTGGTAAGTTTCTCAAACCTTTATAGTCAGTAACACGTGTCATTTTTTAAATATTATGATTCAGCTTCCTGAAAAGGAACATGACATTAATACTCAAAATTTCTAATTGATAGTCAAAAAATTAATCTTCGAATTTTTATCTGAGTAGAATAAGTATTACGGTCGTGGTGCTCATTTTTCAGATTAAAATATTTATGTTTAATTTATAGGTTGTTTTTCCCGATTTCTGGGGTTAACTGTTTAGAATTTTATTATTTAAACATGTATTCAATTTATAACCACTTTCCCCTGGTTACTGGGGTTTACGGATTACAATTGCATTATATAAATATTTATATTTAATTAATAATCACTTTTCCGCGATTTAACTTTTTAACTTAATTTTAACTTGAGTTAACTTAATTACTAACATCATGTTTTTATTACTTAATAAATTTTAACTTTAACTAGTTACTATTGATTTGATTTAACTTGTAACTTGAACTTCTTGAAAAATAAAAAAGTTACCCAACCCTGAAAGCATATAGTATCAACTGAGAAGGGCAGCCTTCGTTTTAACAAATCAATGTCATCAGGAATATTCACAACTCTTTGGAAATTAACCTGTACTTTTCCTATTCATAAAAAATGGGATAGGTATATCGTAACCAACTACAGGCCTATTTCTATTATCAGCGCCATTCCTAAATTATTTGATACTATTGTAACATAAAAACGCTCAGATGCTTTACTAACGAGGAGAGTGCCCTACCTGTGGAAAATGATTTTCGATGAGGATTTGGAAGGTGCTTTCTGGTACCCAAAAATTAAGTTTAGTAACTGTATTTTGTTCCAATGAGCCCCTGTTCTCGAAATACAAGTTATTTCACTCTGAATATACGTTATTTTAATGAAAAATGGTACCTCCACGTCATATAATTACTACACAAGTCTTGATGCTGGAAAAAATATTCCAAAGGTAAATAAAAGTAGGCGAAAAAAGCTTTAATTTAAGCTTTGTTTCATATAAATATATCAATCTGGTTTAAAATTATTATCAGTTAAAGATGGTTACTGAAAATACATGAATATTAGAGGAAATTTATCTGTTTTAAATTCGTTGATTTTCATGCATTCTCAGTCACCATTCTCAATCATTAATAACTTTGGAATAGATTGATATTTTTGTACCAGTCAAAAATTAAAATAAACTTTTTTGCCTACTATTATTTTATTTTTGAACATTTTTTCGAGCATCAAAACTTACATAGTAATGATATAAACTATGGGTAGACTCTTTTTCTTTTAAATGACGCATATTCGGAGTGAAATAGCTCATATCTCGAAACAAGGACTCATTCGAACAAAATAATCGTACTGGGTTTCATTTTTGGATACTAGAAAGCACCCTCTATAGTCTCAAAATCGTTTCCCACAGGTGGGACATTCTCCTTGTAAGTCGCATTATAGCGAAGCAGCACAGATTTTTCAAGGGTAGATCTGCTATCTCAAATTTACTTATTTATCCCTTTCGGTCACTTACTTTTATATACGCGGAATTAACCCTTTAATGCCGAGACGGTCGCACGCGATCGCCAATCTTCGGGTGCTCCCCAAAAATCAGCAATGAATAAAGAAGGTTTCAATCCACCTTGACACTTTCGTTTGAATAGAGAAGGAAGTAGTGGGCACGGTAGACGTGAAAAAAGAGCGTTTTCGTTTCAGGAAAATCAAATTGGCGACCACGTTCTAATGGAATTCATGCAGCTCAAAATATTGATGCAGATTTTGCTTTAAAAAGGTAAGTAGAATATACTTCTTTATATTTCTACCAATGTAATTTGGTATATGAGATCTTAAATTAGAAAACAGCCACTAGTTAAGTTAGATTTAATTAAATTTTCGGTTTGGTATTGCATGCTGAAGATCAACGGTTGTGTGCTACCGTCCAGGCGTGTTTTAGCATTTATAGTGATTAAATAAGAAGGAAAACTAGGGCTGATACTCCTACAGAGTCTAACTTATCTAAAATAACCGACTCTTTATATGATAAAGATTATACACCCCCGGTGTATACCATGGCGAGGAGGATCTGAATGAATGCATCGCTGATGACGAATATATGAGACGATTCTCTTTCTGACATCAGTGTCGAACAACGAGTACCCTCTCCTGTCGCAAATATCACCATAGCTAAACGTTCTGGTGTTTAGAAAACAAAGCAGCATATACTACAGGCAAATGCAGCCCCTCTGAGAATGCTATATCATTGAAATAAGACTGTATAATAATAATCTTATATAATAAATAATGATTTACTGTTCATCAATAAGAAAAATATCTTCAATTATGTTTCTATCACTGAAATTTTAGCAGAAATATTAATTTTTTAGATTTTTGGAAAAAAAGCCAATTTTTTACCCTGTAAATACCGGGATGGTCGCACACGACCGCTCTCGGGAATCGTATTCTAGGTACTTTTTATGAGACTATAACGGATGGATTCTTAGTTTGAGATCGATTTAAACATAATTAAACAGAAAAGAAAATTATCCCTATCAACAAAATGTTCCGTCGGTGTTAAAGGGTTAAGTGTAGGTTTTTCGGTAAATTTAAAGTACATGTTTAATCTACAATTTTGGCGCAAGGTTCGGTCTGATAGCCCTCAAGAGACAAGAGTTTTCTGTATTTAAAGAAAAAGGATTTCACTATTCCGGGACAGTATTCCGATGTTTTAACTTTTAATTCATACTAGCTATATATACTTCGCTCCTAACGTCGCTCGGGAATACAAAAATGTCCTCATTTCAATGACTAAAAATGGTAATTTTCACAAATATTGAATTTAACCTACATAATTTTAGAGGTATTTGGAGAGAAGAATTATGTGTTATCTATCAAATATAGTTATATTGCAAATTTTTTAAAGGGGTTTACAAAGCTTATAACATTGCATACAATTAAGCAAAAGTTAGAGAATTAAAAACCATTTAATATAATAAAAGTTATAAGTTGAAAGAAGATATTTAAGATAAAATAAGATTCTTTAAAATAAGATAAAATAAGATAAAATAATTTTCTTAAACCGTTAATGCGTCAACACTCTCTGTAGTTATCAAATAATTCAAAATCGTGATCGTAATAGTCGTTACATTTTTCATCTATATTGTGACGTCCAACAGACTATAAATAAGACTAAAGCTACAAGCTTTTAAATGCGCCTTTTATTTTGGCCTATGCTTTCGCACAATAGCCAGGGTCTCTAGGCAAATCGTATGTAATTAGTTTCTAATGTCTTGAACCCTCGTAATGAGCATTCTCGGTTTTACTTCAATTCTTAGAAATGATGTCTCTTTCTGTTATTGATTAGTTTATTACCTTGGGATATGTATATTGGTATACCTGTGAGGTTTGAAAATAAGTTTTATTAGTGGGATATACTGTACGTGATTAAATATTAATCTCGAGGCGTATATCCATAAACATTACCTTAGTATGCTTTACGCTTTCATAAATGATGGCGAGGTGCATTACTAAAGTATGTTGTTCTATATTTCTGGCGTACGTAAGCTAAAATAGCTCGCGAGGTTCAGAATATATAGAAATCACAGGTATGCTATACGTTACTAGTGACTAGCGACGAGGTGCATTGCCAAGTGATGTATTGCGTTCAATTTTATATGTATATGTATATATTTATATTAGGTACTTTTATTAGATTTTAATCTTTTTAGTAATAAATCTATTTATTAAAAGCAATTTATACAAGAAATAGAAATCTTAATATAATCGGTACAAAAATTGTAAATAAAATATAATTACTTTTCGGATATTTAAATTGTAGTTCTATTTGAATAATTTGTTTTTAATCTTGGGTGTTTTTAACCCGTAATATTTGAATTTATTTCTTGGGTGTTTTAACCCGTAATATTTGTTTTTATTCTTGGGTGTTTTTAACCCGTAATATTTAAATTTATTTCTTGGATGTTTTTAACCCGTAATATTTGAATTTATTTCTTGAGTGTTTTAATCCGTAATATTTGTTTTTTTCTTGGGTGTTTTTAACCCGTAATATTTGAATTTATTTCTTGGGTGTTTTAACCCGTAATATTTGTTTTTATTCTTGGGTGTTTTTAACCCGTAATATTTGAATTTAATCTTGAGTGTTTTAACCCGTAATATTTGAATTTATTGTAATTGTCTACAAAGATCTATATCCTTTTAATAATCCGTCTGCACAAACCTCGCTATTCCTGAACAGATACTGCTCTAGAGGCGCGTCAGTGAGTGATACGTTTATAACTGTACTGTCTTGCACAAACCTCGCTATTCCTGAACAGATACTGCTCTAGAGGCGCGTCAGTGAGTGAGACGTTATACTCTCCCGCCTTGCACAAACCTCGCTATTCCTGAACAGATACTGCTCTAGAGGCGCGTCAGTGAGTGAGACATTTATAACTGTCTTGCACAAACCTCGCTATTCCTGAACAGATACTGCTCTAGAGGCGCGTCAGTGAGTGAGACGTTCGAGTCTGGTGAGACATGTAGCTTGCCCGGGGTCGGGTGAACTAATGCTAGTGAGACCTAGTGGACCAGCTCCTTTTAAACAGTTTTCTGCCGTATGTCGCCTATGCAGAAGGGTCGAGCGAACGAAGTGAGGGTGAGAAAGGACGAATAGGAATGAATGTTTCCTCCCTTTTCTCCTCCTACGCGCTTTTCCTCTTATTAGGTTAATGCTTAAGACAGAGAAAAAAGAAGAGAGAGTGAGGGTAAAAAGGTCCTCATATGCTATTTGTTTTCAAAATAATATTTCAGCCTGTATTTTTCCGCTCAACAGAGGCTGCATATAGTCGATGCTTCTGTTTATCTCTCAGCTAGGGTGGAGGGAGAGTAAACGCACATGTGCGCGTCTAACGGCACTTGCCAGTCATTCCCTTGCTGTGCAGTGCGTCTGCTTAGAAGAAGCTAGATTCACACTGGCTACAGTATAAAACGAGGCTTTAAAGTTTTTTATTTTCCATGTTTTTAGATTTTAACTATATCTATATATGTAAATAAACGTATAATGTCACAATATTTTATCACTATGAGGAAATATATTTCTTTTATTGTTGATTAATAACGCATAATTTAGATTGGTAAAATTATAACAAAAATATCCTAAAAACTTAAATTTTCATCTTACTTGTGAATTTTCACAAAAAAAAATATAAGCACATCTATTTTTTTAAGTATATTGCAACGATGGCTATTAACGCTTTCGACATTTGATTCAAATCTCCCGGCACTTATTCCGAAGTACATACATATGTCCAATTTTATGTAGAAGCGCTCTTAAGCTGTCAATGTGTCAACAATCTAAGTAGTTATCAAATAATCCAAAATTGTGCTCGTAACAGTCCTTACACTTATCTTTATCAAACTGTTCGTTAATTGAGTTGATTTATCATTATGAGTAAATTTAGATCATTTATTATTGATAAATGTCGTGGGACTAAGTTCGGTAAAATTACTAAAAAGTATCATAGAAACAAAAATTTGACACATGCAAAAAGTAAAATTTATATAGGTATAAGGGGTATATTTCATATATTACTTTTGATGTATTGTTAAATATTGAACTTTTATTAATTAGAATTTGTTTTTACAAAAGATATCAACGATATTATTTTTACGATGAAATCTTGTTTTCAAATTGGTCACATATCAAACAAATGGTATTTTTATAATGGTATGTAAATACTTTGTAAATACTCGTTTCCCTATGTAAATATATTAAAACATTTTATTTTTCTTACAGTTAAAGATTCTTTGGAAGATTTATTTAAAAATTTAACTTAAGAAGTTAATTGGTATTTATAAACTAAGTATATTTCAATATTAAATTCAAATGAATGTACTAAGATTATACAAGTCAAATTTTTTCATAATATTATAATAAAAACTATGTAATATATCAATAGATTTTTTTTAATTCATGTTCCTCACGCACAAATGCTTACATATAAGTTAGCTTTCACACACATATTTATATACTCGTATATGTATAATTACACTATTCAGCATACACTCATAGTTTTTGGATATGTGTGTGTGTGTGTGCGTGCGTGCGTGCGTGCGTGCGTGCGTGCGTGCGTGCGTGCGTGCGTGTGTATGTGCGTGTGTGTGTGTGTGTGTGTGTGTGTGTGTGATGCTGTAACACTACATTTGATTGTTTCATGATTATGTATTTATATATTCGACTTATAATAAATAATAATCTTAGCTAGCATTAATATACGTATACACTATAATTAATTCAAATCACGTAATTTACTACTACTGTGTATCTGTATGTTAGAAAAATTTTTCATAGGAAAATATCTCCGCCGAACGGGATTTCGAATGTAAGCACCTGTCTATAGAAGAATAAGGAGTGGGAGAAGAAAGGGTCCGTAGTGTGATTGATAATCAGTATTGTACAAACCTTGCAGGATACACTTCATTCTTATAGTGTATCATTTTAACGTACATAAATTGTTATAAATAAATTGCAAAAATGCCGAGAAATATTGAAAAACGGAAGAGTGATGCAGATAATAATGTTCCTTCTAAGAAAACTAAAGTTGAATCAATTATATCGTTCAAAGAAGCCGAACATGTGATTATAAAGTAAGTGATTCAGAATTGACAGCAATGATGTTAGATTAAATTTTATTATGTTTTAGTATTATGCAAATTAATTTTTTGTAAACTTTATATTATATTATTAAGCTGTTTAAATCATTACTTTACGTTACGCGTATTCGTAAAGTGTGTATTCGTAGAAATGAGTTCGCGTTTCCTAACACCTAGAATTTTTTTTTAAACTTTATTATTGATATATAACTTAAATAATTATTTGTATTAATAATATGATTACGTAGTTGATTTCATTTGATATTATTTAACGTTCTTTGCAATAATACTAAATTTATTTTAATTACGCATTAGTTTCATACGTATGTTATTTTTGATTGTAGAAATTATATGATATTGTTAAGCATTTAAATTAATTTGTTTGTAAAATTACGTGCTTGAGAAAAGTATACGAGTATATGCATGTATGTGTTGGTGCAGAGAGTATTATATTCGTGGAAATGTTTTCGCGTATCCTTACACCTGGAATATTTTCTGATAACTTGTTGTTGACATATAGATTGGATTACTATTAGTAGTAGCCTAGGTTCCAATGTTTATGAAATCTTGTTATTATTGACATTGTATTAAAATTTTTCAGTTGGACTTTCAAAGCCCGTGTTACAAACAAATCTGATGTTAAAACTTATGCGAGTGGCAGCTTATTTTCATTTGATTTAGTTGATTCATCAAGCGAAATTCGATGCATTGTTTATCATCCTTGGGTCGATATATTTTTTGAGAAAATTGTTGTAAGTAGAAGTTATGTTTTTATTTTATATCTTGATATATCTTCTATAAATACATATTTTTTAGGTCAACAAAGTTTATTTACTCAGTAATGTGTTATTAAAAGTTTGTAACAAAACTTTTAATCATTTTGATAACATTTTTGAATTAAATCTGTACAAAAAATCGAGCATTATTGAATGCTGTGTATAGAAAATGAAATACCCATGCATCACTACAATTTCAAAAATTTGATGAATATATCAGATTTTAAGAGAAATGATATTATAGGTAAGTCATTGAATCAAATATTTTAGTACAAATTTAATTAAAACTTATAAATATTTATTTGTTTATTTATGCTTAGATGTTATTGGAGTAATTACTAATATTAGCTCAGTTGAGGAAGTTAGTAATAATAAAGATGTCAAATTTATCAAAAGAGAAGTAGAGTTGTCGGATGAATTCGAAAATAAGGTAACAAATTTTTTTTTCAATAATAAATTGTTTTTTACCTGTAACTTATTCTTTTTTTTTATAACACTTGTTTTTTAAAAATCTGCTGCAGTTGATTTTTGCAGACAAATTAATACAGTATTACTTGTAAAAGGAGGACAAATAAATGATTTCAACAATATTATAAAATTATCTATTATTAATACAACTTTAATTAGAGATGATGTTTCAGAATTGCAGAAGGAAAACGGTAATTTTTATTGTATATACATTTTGAAATAATAATTTTTATTATATTAAATCTAAAATCAAATAATTTATTTGTCTGTTTTAATGTTATAGGTTACTGGAGTATATAAAACAAAAACAAAATGATGATGTTTGAAATAAACTATTTTAAAATAAGTTTATTTATAAAGAAAAATAATTATGTTTATAATATAAATAATTAAAAATTTGTGGTATAGTCTCAGTAGATATTTCCTTTTTGTTATAAAATGTTGTAGTACAAATATATCTTTTGTATTTCTTAATATTGTTGCAATATTGTAAAAAAAGTTCCTAAATAAAGTATAGTACCCTATATAATATTGCAAAAAAATAAATAAAAACTTGTTACAATTATGAATTTTCTTATTTTATTTTGTAATAATTATGAATCTGTAAGTAAATTTTATTTAGTACAATACATTGAGATAATACGTATTCTTTTATTTGTATTTATTTATTTGTTGTTTTGTATCTGTTAAAGTTTTATTATTAATATCAATTCATAGATGAGTAGCTGTAATCACATTTTGTTTCTAATGTAAATATTAAATTGATTAATAAGTATATTCAAATAGTACTCTACTGAAACATAAATGTATATCGGGTTGATTGATATCAGTTACATACACAGATCGTTCGATATTAGTAAAATAGGTATAGTTCAAATTTGCATCATAACACATCGTTCTCGAGTCTATTAAAATACAGTACCACATATACGTAAAAATGTTACTATTAAATTTTATTATAGCTATATTATATAAATAAAATTATATAAATAATATACAATGTAATTATTTAAACTCTCGGAATTTATCACTCAGTAGCTATATTTTAGAACCATTTGACATAAGAAAATATGTTCGCGAAACGATGCTTCTAAATACATATACCTATAGAAAGATGAGAAGTGGGAGAAAATAAGGTTCATAGTACGATTGATAATTATTAAAAAGAAAATACTTTAAAATACTTTAATTTCATAATTTTAGTTTTACAATTTTTGCCTTTCGCATTAAAACCTTTCAAATTTTTATTTTTCAAAATTGTTACCCTCACTCTGTATATACATATACATACACATATACATATACATATGTATATACATGTACTTATAGATATACACATACATATGCATATATACATATACATATACATATGCATATACACTCGGTGGTAGGGTATTCTTGCAGAACGTTTTTGAAATGGCGCAGCCTGATTGGTTAATTCCTGAGAATGGAGGGCTCTGATTGGAGCATTTCAAAAAACGGTCTGCAAGAATACCCTACTACCGAGTGTACGTATACATATGCATATACATATACATATAGATATACGTATACATATAGATATACGTATACATATACATACACTTATATATACATATACATATAGATATACGTATACATATACATATACTTATATATACATATACATATAGATATACGTATACATATACATATAGATATACGTATACATATACATATACTTATATATACATATACATATACTTATATATACATATACATATACTTATATATATATATATATATATATATATATATATATATATATATATATATATATATATATATATATATATATATATATATATATATATATATATATATATATATATATATATATATATATATATATATATATATATATATATATATATATATATATATATATATACATATACTTATACATATACATATACATATACTTATACATATACATATATACATATACATGTATGCATGTACATTCAGTAGCATGTATTGTAGAACCATTTGACATAAGAAAATTTGTTCGCGAAACGATGTTTCTAAACACCTATACCTATAGAAAAATGAGAAGTGGGAGAAAAGAGACTCACAGTCGATTGATAATTATTGTTGCAGTGTAAGTGATATACACTTTGCAGGGAACGATTGATTCTTATAGTTCACCAAAAGTAAATAAAGTGTTAAAAATAAAATGCAAGTATGACTTAAGATAATAGAACGTTACAGTAATGCACTTCCTGAAGTTTCTCAAAAAATCTTAGAATTGAATCTATTATTCAGTTAAAAGAAGCCGAACGTGATTATGAAGTTAATTGATATCATACAGTATTGACTACAAAGATGGCATTCAAGCGAAAATTTCTGAAAAGTGCTTGAGTATGTGCGTGTGTGTTTGAACAAAGAGTATTTATCAAAAACTAATCTAGTTCTTGCCGAATAATAATCAATTTCGTATCTTATATTAACTTTTAGTATTTGTCTAGGTTCAAATGTATATGAGAGCTTATTGATGTATTGTTAACATGTTCTGAATTGGTTCAAATTTTGTGTTACAAACTGGGGATTCTTTGCATAGTTCATCATCCCTGGGTCAAGATACAATTTTGAGAAGCATATTGTAAGTAAAAGTTGCTTTCTTATTTTTTCATGCATTAAGATATATTTTATAGAAACAATTTGCTTTAAGATGTAACTTATAATCATTTAGATACGCTTTGTAAATCAAATTTATTTGATGGATCCAGTATTATGATATACACTGATACAGAAGATAACGTACCTGGTATCATTATAATTTTAAAAATTTTATGAAATAAATCTAAAGAAATTATATAATAGGTAAGTCATTGAATAAAATTTTTTAATACAAAGTTTTTCAAATTATTTAAATGTTATTGATTGAGTCATGCTTGGATGTCATTAGAACTAAATTTATTTTCTTTTAAAAATCACTTATTTTTCAATTATTTGTGCATTTTAAATTTTTCAAATCCATTTGGAATATTTTAATAATACAGATTACTGATAATTATTTAAAGTTATTTTATTTATAATATTTATATGTAATTGTTAATTTATTTAAAGCTTATAATTAAGTAATATTTAATAAAGAATATATACATATATATATATATATATATATTTTACTAACTTTAATATATTTTAATTAGTGTACTATAATATTTATTTTTCAGAAGAAAATTGAATAAGTTTGAAGAAACCGTAAGCAAATGATTATATTATTATCATGGTGTTAACCTCTGAAGAAAAATTGATTGTAAAAGGAGTCTTCTGGTTTCTATAGTAAATTAAACGATAATCATATTTCTGAATTCAATAGTATTTTAAGATCTCACGCTAATTTTAATATGCAATGCACGGTTGTAATGCAAAGGCTTTCTTATATTCAACTAGTTGATTTAAATAATGAGTACTTTCAAATTCTTTTTTCTGGATATAATGATAATGGTCATTGGATTGCTATTTGGTACATAAACAATGTGATCCATGTGTACGATAGTTTAAACAAAAATTCTCTAAATGAAGATCACATTATTTTTATCAATAGACTATTCCCGAATAAAGAAAGTTTACGAGTTACTTATGAAGAAGTACAGCTTGTTGTTTCGATTGTATTCGGTAAATGCCCATGCTCTGTAAAATTTGACATTAATTTTATGCGGAAACATTTATATTTAATGTTTGAAAATTTTACTCTAGCTCCTTTTCCGTTAATAAATGCATCAAATGACTATATGCATGATTTGGTACCTAACAATGTTGAATCCAGAATTATTACTCACAGACAAAATTTTATAGAATTCAGCTTAGATTTCACAAAAGTTAACATCAATCAACTTGAAGATTTGTATTTAAATCGATTAATAACCCAACAACAATTGTTGATGAGTGGATCTAGAAGCCCGTTAAATAGAATTAGTAGTTTATATATAAATGAGGATTTGTTGAATTCACTTGATAGTGATAGAAGTATTATTAAACAAAATGTTGCTGAAATTAATTCTAAAAATATTGATAATGTCACAATAGATTATGAACAAAGTACTGATTATATCGTTAAAGAACTTAAACAACAAAATTTGAACTTCAGTTATAATACGTATAATATGGAAATAGAAGAAAATTTTGACCATGAATTGAAAGAGCGTGAAATCATAAATGAATTTATTCGAAAAAAACACCAAATAATAAAAGATTGCTACGTTAAAATTGAAAATATGGATTTTCTTACAACAACATTTGACAAAAATATGAATTTAGAACGTAATCAACGGAAAGCCTTAAAAAGACCGTCTTCTAATAAAGAGGAAAGTGTAGAAGCTAAAAAGAAAATATCAGGTATAAAAACAAATCTAAGGCAGAAAGATATAATTCCAATAAGAAAAAAAAAGGAAAATGCAGCTTTGAAGAATAAACAAATTTCAAATGAAGATTATGTTATAGAAATTAAAAAAAAAAGACTCCTTAAGAAAAAAATTAATGTATAGTATTAAAAGTGAGGAAGAAAAAATTGAATTAAATAGAAAGAGACGTGAACGTTATGCTTCTTCAAAACAAAACTCGATAGAAGACATTTGTGTTGCTATAACAGAAAATTTCGATGAAAATACGATACTTGAAAATTACTTAGGAAAAATTAATGAAATCTGTGAATTTTGTAAAGCTTATCATTTTAAATTCGAAATGTCGTCAGATAAAAAATTTGTTACTTGTTGCAATAGACGAAAAATCAACTTAGGTGAGGTGGTTGCTTATCCTGAGCGTTTAAAATTATTAGCAATTGAAGATACAGCAGAAAGTAAACATTTTCGACTAAATATAAGACTATATAATAATACACTTGCTTTTGCAAGTTTTGGTGCTAAATTTGATAAACTTCTTGGAAAGGGAACTCAAATAATAAGAATATGTGGTCAAATCTATCATAATGTTTATGCTTTACATCCTAATGAAGAAAATGATAGAAGGTTCGGACAATTATACATAATTGATAATGAAATGGCAACACAATCTCGTGTTCAAAACAATATTATTTGTTCGACACGATTGTTAAAAGAGATAGATATTCTTCTTAGAGAGATTAATATTTACGCAAAATCTTATAAAATGATGCACGAAGTAGAAATAGAAGAGGAATGTCGTCAGAAAAAGTCTAACTCAGCTGATTGTGCTAAAGAAGTTAAAATGTATATAACTCGAAATAATAATTTTGATAAAAATCGATATAACAAAGCCAAATGTAATGAAGTGGCCGTAGCTTTTGTTGGTGAAGAAGGCTTACCTCCAGTTGATCGTGACATATGCATATACTCAAAATATGATAAACCTATTTACTTACCTTCTATTAGTAAACATGTAGACCCGATGACTTACCCACTTATTTTCCCAAATGGTGGTTTCGGTTGGATGCCGGACATGAAGAGTGTTAATAATAAAAGTAATATTACCATGCTGCAGTATTATAACTATCGATTCAGCATAAGAAATCATTTCACTCCTTTTTTAAATTTAGGAAAATTAACACAACAGTATATAGTTGATGCCTGGGTTAAAGTAGAAGGATCAAGACTCTATTACTTGAAAAAAAAATCAACATCAATTAAGAACTGATTTATATAAAGGCGTAATGGATTATATAAGTAATAAGAATGATAATGATAATATGAGAATTGGTAAAATGGTTATCTTACCATCTTCATTCACAGAAAGTCCAAGATCAATGAAAGAAAATTTTTTGGACTCGATGACAATTGTTCAAAAATATGGTAAACCTGATTTCATTATTACTATGACATGTAATCCAAAATGGAAAGAAATTGTTGAAAATTTAAGAAAAGACGAATCTGTAATTGATCGACCAGACCTTATAGTAAAAATATTCCATCAGAAAGTAAACATTCTGTTAGATGAACTCGTTAAAAAAGGAATATTTGGTACATGTATTGCTTATACATACGTAATAGAATTTCAAAAAAGAGGTCTACCACATATGCATATGTTGCTTTTTGTAGATCCAAATAATAAAGTTTATGATGCAGATGACGTAGATAAAGTAATTTGTGCTGAAATACCTGACAAAATAAGGAACCCACGGTTATTCAGTATTGTAAAACAATTTATGATACATGGTCCTTGTGGAAAGGATAATATGAATTCACCATGTATGGATAGTGAGAAACAGAAATGTTCAAAAAAATTTCCTAAAGCTTTTAACGAAGAAACAAATTATAATACAAATGGGTATTCGATTTATCGAAGAAGAAACGATGGAAAAGAAATAATTTTTAACAAACAAACTTCCGCTGATAATAGATATGTGGTTCCTTACAACCCTTATTTATTATTAAAATATAATTGTCACATCAACGTAGAAGTTTGTTCTACAGTTCAATGTGTAAAATATTTATTTAAATATTGTTTTAAAGGACACGATTGTGCATTTATAAAAATGAGTGGAAGTTCATCAGATTATGCAAATGAAAGTGAAATTGAAAATTTTGATTACGATGAAATAAGACAATATCTAAATACAAGATATGTTAGCCCGCCAAAAGCAATGTATCGTTTGTTGAAATATAAACTGTATTTATTATCGCATGTTATATACAGATTAACTGTTCGTCTAATGAATGAGCAATATGTATTTTTTAAACAAGGTTCTGAAAATGAATTACTGAACAAAAACTTAAATACAACATTAACCGCATGGTTTGAACATAATAAAAATGACCCTGATGCTAGGAAGTTTTTATATACAGATATACCAAATGCTTATGTTTTCAATGAAAAAACAAAAAAATGGACTTTAAGAAAAAGAAATTGGAAACCAATTATCAGTAGAATGTATTTCGTTAATCCAAAGGATCAAGAAAGGTTTTATTTAAGACTTTTGTTATTACATGTTAGAGGACCTAGGTCATTTGAGGAAATAAGAACTTTTGAAAATGTTAACTATCCAACATTTTTTGAAACTGCTAAAGCTAGAAAGCTAATTTCAACAGATGAAGAATGGGATAAATGTTTGCAAGAAGGTATTGAAATCAAGTTTCCAAAAGCATTGTGTAACATGTTTGTTTACATATGTATTTTTCATAACCCAATTAATGCTAAAGAATTGTTCGAAAAATACAAAAATAATTTTTATGATGCACGATTACCAGAAAAAATTGGTGAAAAAGTGGCATTAACTAATATAGAATCTATTCTCAAGACAAACGGATATCCGTACATACACTCAACGATTTTAATTTACCTGATTTAGATGAATATCTGGATGAAGAAGACTATTGTGAAGAAACTTATATATCAGAAGAAATTATAAGTAAAAATTTATATGATATAAATTCTTTATCATTAAAGCAACGGCAAATATTTAATATGGTACTGCAAAGTTTAAATAACAATGATTTATCGATGGGCCTGGTGGAAGTGTGAAAAGCTACTTACTAAATTCAATAATTTCTTATTTAAACCAAAAAAACATTCCAGTAATACCAGTCGCTTGGACAGGAATAGCCGCAAATTTGTTAATAAACGGAAGAACATCACATGTTAGTTTTAAATTACCACTGAATGTAACGGAAGAAACAACTTGCAATATTACTCCTAATTCTGATTACGCAAAAAAGCTAAAAGATATTAAAGTCATAATATGGGACGAAATAACAATGACATCTAAACATGCATTTGAAGCCGTCGATAGGTTATTTAGAGATAATACAGAATAATGTAATAATACAGAAATTTTTGGAGGTAAAATAATTATTGTTTCAGGTGACTTTAGGCAAATATTACCAGTGATAAAACATGGAAATAGAACAAAAATAATCGAAAATTGTGTTAAGAAAAGTTTGATATGGACTAAATTTCAGCATATGTCCTTAAAAGACAATTTGAGAGTGAGTATAAATGATGTAGAATTTAAAAAATGGCTTTTAGATATTGGAGAAGGTAAAAGTATTAGCAAGTTTGAAAATAAACATGAACTCACTGAAGTACCAGACGTATTCTTGAGTACGCCAGATATTACAACAGAAATTTATGGTAGAAAAATTGATTTAAAGATGAAGAAATTCGTAAAAAGGTAATTTTAGCACCGAGAAACATTGATGTTTTGAATATAAATAATGAAATTTTATACAAAATAGAAGGCAATGTCAAAGAATATATTAGTATTGATTCATGTAGTAACGATGATAATGTAGATTTGAATAATATAGTGCCAGTCGAATTCATGAATTCACTAACGCTGAATGGTTTACCTCCTCATAAATTACTGTTGAAAGAAGGGGCTGTTATAATACTCTTACGAAATATCAATTTAAATGATGGTCTGTGTAACGGAACTCGTTTAGTAGTAAAAAAATGATGCAATATTGTATTAGTGCAGAAATTATAAGTGGTTATAAGAGTGGAAGTATTGTTTTAATACCACGTATAGCCTTAACTTCATCAAAAGAAGAAATTCCTTTTGAAATGAAAAGACGTCAATTTCCTGCAAGATTGGGGTTTTGCGATGACGATTAACAAGTCTCAAGGTCAAACATTTGAAAAAGTTGGAGTATTTCTGCCTACTCCAGTTTTTAGTCATGGCCAGTTATACGTAGCGCTATCAAGAGTCACATAAAAAAAAACTTGAAAATATGTTTATCAAAGAATTCAATTTGTAAAAGCAACGATAAATCAGGTAAATCAAAAAAAATATACACTAAAAATATTATATTCCACGAAATTTTACAATAGTATTATAGTGAATAATAATAGTATTATATTAATTTGAGAATAAAGCTTAATCTATGTTCTGTTTTATAAATAATGCGTTGTTATTTACAGTACCTGAATACCATAATAAATGTGAGACCCAGTACTTTATATAGCAATATAATAATATTAATATTACTATATTATTATATTAATATTACTATATTATTATATTAATATTACTATATTATTATATTAATATTACTATATTATTATATTAATATTACTATATTATTATATTAATATTACTATATTGTAGATTGAACCCGTTACGATATATAGCTTATTATTAATATCACTTTTTCAAACGTTCAAACTTGATATTAATTTCAATGGAAAATAATGGAAAACTGATAAAACAAAAATATAAGACCCAAAAAGAAGGACAAAAAATAAGGCCCAAAAAATAAATCCCAATAAAGAAGGACAAAAAATGAGGCTCACAAAATAAGGCCCCCCCCCACAAAAAAAAATAAGTCCCAAAATTTGTAAGGCCCAAACATTTCAAGTCCCAAAATATAAGGCCCAATTATAGATCGTTAATCTTGTAGGAAACCCAGGTCGATCCTTTAACGGCAGAGCCGGAAACGATAAGCCCTTTAATATAATATATGATACTTAGACACCAGAATATATATTGAACATTAAAAATTAATTTTCACGAAACTCTTTAAGGCATATACTTGATAATGGTATAAACGATATTTTATAAAAAGTTCAATTACATTAAAACGTAGTCCTTAAATTACATGTTTTAGGTTTAAAGGCAGGTAAGAGAATATCACATGGTAACGAGGACGAAGCAACGGGTTTAACAAATATGATGACAAAAATGGATTGCGGCATTCGATTTGTATACTGAAAATACTTCAAAATACATCCGAATTGAAATCGGATCTGCTCCTTTTTCCAAGTTATGATCTGATTAAATGAAATTTGATATTTTACCAGAGTTGGGGAGTAACTAGTTGAAAAGTTACTAATTAAATTAAAAAGTTAAAAAGTTAGTAATTTTTAACTTAACTTAGTTATTTTTTGCAACCACCAAACTTTTAACTTAACTAATTAATTATCTTAGAGTAACTTGTAACTTTTCAACTTTGTTTTATAAGTTAATTGTACATTAAAATGAAGTCCAAAGAGATCGTTAATTTTATATATACAATAATTAATAAAAACAACCCTAAAAATTGCTGTTTTTATAATAATTATTTTAACTACGGTGATATTTTTTATTTTAACTTTGAGTTAAATCAACTCCACAAATTTTTGCATTTTAAACTGTATGATGAAAATGTTTAAGGAAATTTCTTAATTTTGAAGTTTTTAAGCCAGGACAATTTTCAAGCTAGTGTATTTTTAAGCAATGATGAAGAAATCGTTTCGCTTCGCTCGCTCGGACAGTAAACTAACTCACGGAAAAAATATTCGACTTTTTGCCATTGTTACATAATGTACTATTTATTATTTTTTTCGGAGACCTCACCGATTTTTGGAAATTTTTTTATTTTATTTTGCTTTCTAATAGGTTGGGTTTCCGAAAAAACAATAAAAAATATTTTAACGTAAAAGTGTTTCGCTCATTTTGTAATACATGTCAAAAGGAGTTGAATAATTGTAAAAAAATATTTTTGTTCATCATGTAATCTGCAATTGTATAAAGAACACAGCAACTTTAATAAATATCATATTGAAAATATTGATTTATTGTGAATTGTAAGATCAAGATTTTCAGGTTTTACAACGGTAAAATTTAAGATATTACTAAGTATTTATAGCATAATTTTGTTTAGAATGATTGCTTTTAAACATAAAAAGGTTCCTGGGCTATTAAAAAAACCCAGGCCTGCCTCCTTAAACTTCATTATAAGAAATGAAAACGTATGTCTATTATCAGTCATGGGCAAGAATATTCAAGTTAATTTTTAATTTTAATTTTAATTTAATCTTTATCATCAAATGGGAAACAAGCTAGAAGGACTCATGCTAGAAAATAGAAAAGGTTTACGGAAGATGTCAAAATTCTGTGAAAACTAAGTATTTGTTTTTATAAGCTAATCTCAAAATATTACTGTTCTGGAGAATTAGGATGAACGTATACGTTTGAATTGAATATATTGTTTCCTATATAATTCAAATCGTATTGTATTCGGGCATCATTTTGATTAAAACTCTTGGATTTGTTTCCCTTGGCTTACCTTATTGACTCTGTAATATCAATCTACTTCCAATGTATATTATAAGAAACGCGAATACAGTATATCTAATCATTATTGTCTTTATTTTTCTTTATGCGAACGAGATAATAACAATTCTATTTATGTATTCAAATAAATTCCCCGTGCTTTTGGCAAAAACTGCAAAACAAAAGCATAGCGTTCCGTCATTTATCTAGTAACCTAAATTTTTCTCTTTTTTTAATAGTACATTATGTAACAAGGGCAAAGACGAATATTTTTCCCGCGGGTAAGTTCACTACCCGAGCGAGCGAAGCGAAAGCTCAGGCAGTAAACTCATCCGCGGGAATAATCGACTTTTTTCTCGAGTTACATATAGTACTTTATGCCCATCTCAACTGTGGCCACTTTTTGACTTGGAAAGCGGAACTAATGGACTGTTAAAAGACAATATTCTTAAAAGATAATCGAAAATTAGGGTTATTGGCACAACGATGAAACAAATCAAATCCCGCTAATCATTTTTGCGGGAAAAAAGTGTAATTTTGGTCTCGCTTTTCAGGGAAAAAGTGGCTATTTTCGTTCAGATGGGCATACAAATATTTAAATGTTCACTGACTTAAATACTTAATATAATTCAAAACAATAATACATAATATTGAAGAATGATTTTGATAATATTGATATAATGTTTTAGAATATAAATCTAACTGTAGAAATTTTATTCATCGAATTCCTGTAGGAATAGACAGTTTTTATTTATTTTCTCAAAATCTATGTTTTTGGATTTAAGTCATTTTAAAAATTTACGATTCATATACCTTAAAGTATTTTCTGAAACCTGAAATAGCGAAATCTAAGCTGAAGTATTATGAAAAGTATTATGAATTTATTTAATAGTTATAATCTCTTATATAAACAAACGATACAAATTAAAATGTATGAAATAGAGCTTGTTACGTGTTTAGAACCCTATCTAAAATTTAATCCTCAAAGAATCATTGTATGAATTTGGCTAGTATCTTGTACACAAGTTACCCGTACCTGTAGTACTAAAATCACGAGTTATCCTGATATTTAAAATGTTAAATTTGAAACAAATATTACTTTTAAGGTTCATTTTGTCTTTTTTTAAATATATGATTCTAAAAGTAGAAAAATCTCATTTATTATTTAATATTTTAGTACAGGTTAGATATACTCTAAACCTTAAGGTGTCGCTATACTAAAAAGTACAAATCATGTATTTTTGAACTTTTTTAATTCTTCACTGGATTTTACATTCTATAAGATCATAAAATAAAATTTTCGTCATATTTTAGTCAATATTTAAATTTTATAATCAAAGTTATTTTGAAAAAACCTTTATTTATTGACTCAGACATAAGCTGCTCCATGCGCATACACTTTTATCTTAGATATAAAAAGAAATCGTTTTGCATTCTTAAAACCAATAGAAAGAAATCGTCCAAATTAATTTTCTTTTATAATGTTTATAACGAAGACACCACTGTGGTTGTTCGTAATTTAAATATGCAAGATAACCGCGCCAAGGCCGCGGCAGGCCTGCAGGCGAGAGGAGCCGAGTCTTAACGAGCCAAGTCGAGGACAGACGCGGCGCGAGCATAGCTGGAAAAAAGCGATAGATTATTCGGGGCTGTCCTCGCGTACGCCAGGTTTTCGAGACGCCATGGACAAGCGAGGTTAGGGTTTCCCGCGCGCCTCATGGCCGACCACAGCAGTCGTTTGAGTCGATTTTAGGTTAAGCGAGGGACGTTCCCAAGCGTACGGCAACCGCCTGTACGTGTGTGTGGCGTGTGCAGAATGCAGGAGCGCAGGAATGTGTTCCACGAGGCTGTGCGCACGGCGTTCCAGAGGAAGGACGCGTGTCAGCAAGCAGCCAGGGGAGGCTGGCCATTCCACGCTCTGAACAGGGCTGCAGCGACGTCTTCCCGGTACGCACAGCGAGCCTGACGATCAACTTCATGATAGAGAGAGAGAGAAAGAGAGAAAGAGAGAGAGAGAGAGAGAGAGAGAGAGACAGAGAAAGAGAGAGAGAGAGAGACAGAGAAAGAGAGAGAGAGAGAGAGAGACAGAGAGAGAGAGAGACAGAGAAAGAGAGAGAGAGAGAGAGAGAGAGAGAGACAGAGAGAGAGACAGAGAGAGAGAGAGAGAGAGAGCGTCGGCGTACTGAGAAGGCAACAGCATCGGTATCGGGCGATGGAGTTCGCCTTGATTTGTTCAGCGGCGATTCAGTCAGTAAAAGGCGAAGCCCGGGCAATTGTGTAGCGGTGTCAGCGCAGAGGCGCTGATGAGAATCCCTGGCGTTACAAGCCGGAACGTCATTCTCTAGCACGCGCGCTTCCGCGTTAACTTGGCATGTGCGCGGTCCGGGAGAATTGTGTCCCCCGTTTTTCTGCAATTATCTTTTATTTTGGAATATTGGTTTGATGTCATATACGTTCGCGGAGTTATTTGCATGTGACACCCTTTTCCTTCCCGCCTACCCCCGTTAACACAGACTTTCAGGTGAGCGAGACGAACACTCGAAGCAGGTAGGAAACCAGCATCAATCGGCGTGGGGCTCGCGCTATACGAGGTCTCGGTGAAGCGCGCGCGGCACGACGCGAGCTCTCGAAGCAGTGGCTCGAGGCTTCGCATCTCGTGCTATAGTGCATAATCGGGGAAAGTATTATCGAGGAAGATTAATATATCGTTCCACCTCCATTCCCTCGGTTACATGCTCGTTGATGAAATTATATTTTACAAACAAAAATTGGTCGCCACGAGCTAAGAAAATTCTTTATACAGAAGTAAATAAGAATTTTCTTAGCTCATGGCGGTCAAAAATTTAATTTATCTCTTATTTAAGAATAAAAATAAATTTATCTTTGTAAGGGTGTTCGAAAAATAACAATGAAGAGTTTATCTTTGGCTGAAATAGTAGGTAACTTATAACGCCATATCGATTAAGCATCGATGACCTAATTGTGAAAGCGGCAACGACAGCGCTCTAGCCGAGTCATCGCTTCCCGACCGCGACAACTAAATAGCCAGATAAGTCTAGGAAATTCTTGTTTTCTGAATATCTATTATACGGGTTTCGGGTTTTTTAATTCTTTACTTAATCATCGGTTTTTGCGCAAATAGAGGAATCTCGCGTGTATATTTGAAAGCGTTATGTTATGAATTTAAGATGACGACGATATTTTATGATGATGAGAATTAATTGACGATACTATATATGTTAGGAAATGTTTGGATTAAAATACTTAATATTATATACGTGCGTGCGAATCTGTATATATCGAATTTTATTGTGATTTCTAATGGTATTCGGGACATCTGAAATAACTGTGATAAGCTCCAATAAACAATTATACATTTATTAACATATCATAAATATATCGATAATCATTTCTTTCCTTGATAATTGTTATTGTATGAAATATATTATAATTCGTAATGTGCGTCTCAGATCTTTGATTTTGTTTTCATATTTTTTATTTATTTTAATTTAGTAAATTTTACATCTTTAATAAATAATTTTTTTTCATGTAAAAAGAGTTATAATTACAAATAATGAAATTTTGGAAAAAAATGGACAATATTTTCGACACATCTGTGACAACCCAGTCACCGAACGTCTCTTTTTCCCTACTCTCTTCCTTATTATAATACAATGTTTTATAATTTATAATAGTATATTTAGTAATGCTTGCATGCGCGCATATATATATATATATATTCTACTCGGAAGTTAACGCGAGCGCAGCAGAGCAGAATCGATCATGCGCTTACGAAACGCAGCTCCAGCACCCTCCCCCTAATTTGACCATGTCGATGCACCGAAATTCGTCAATCACTCATTGGACGAGAGACGCTAACGTTCTCCTCCTTCACACGTAAATCCAAGGTTATATACCTCGCACTTACCAAATGATGTGCTTTTTTTGCTGGAAGTGTGAAGGTGGCCGTTAGTCCCTCTTGTTCAACGAGAGACGAGAAGACCTGGAGCTTCTGCATCAACCTCGAGTAGCCCGCCGAAGTCTCCGGCGTCAACAGCATTAGCTTAGCGACACCATCTCCGTAAGACCCATCCACCGACCTCGAGAAGTCTACTATGAAAATACTATATAAAAATACTACTATTATTGCGGAACTAAATTTTGCCGTTCTTTGACACGGTGCAAACACATGCTTATTAGACTGTAAAATTAGCCTACTAGAATGTTTAGGTCAACCAAACATGTGGTATCATCCGGACGGTACCCCATGTATAGGGGAGCATAAACTATCTTAGAACTTATTTTCGAAATTCAGACTACTAGAGTATTTAGTAGGGTGGTTCAAAATTACCAGAAGTCTTCAAATATCAAAATTAAGCCTCTAAAAAGTTGATATTTGTCAAAGAAATAAGTTTTCTGCAAGATGGGTACTAGGCGTTAACATTTAAAGGTGACTAAATCGAATTTAAGGTTTAAGTCGACGCATAAGTCGAAATCTTTACTTAAAATCGGCTATTTTTGAACACTTCTAATAACTTCAATCTTTGATGATTGTTCAAAAACCAAAATATTTTTGAATCTTTGTTCCAATTAATATCAACAAGAAAATTGGCACACCATAGGATATCAAAATATCTAAAGTTATAGCAGTCGATATGGGATCTCAGGTAATATACGTCATAGGTACTTATACGCAATTGTAAATGAAAGCTGAAATGGAGACCTTTAATCTGCGTTGTCGCAGTACTCCCAAGGACACTCTGGTCAAAAGTTATGGTCAATTGAAATTTATAGAAAAAGTTAGGTAATAAATGGAAGACTGCAAATACGAGCTGAACTTTCTTCAATATTTGCAATCTCCAATTTACCATTTAATTTTTTTTATAAAGTTCAATTGAGCATAACTTTTGATCAGAATGTACTTAGAAGTACCGCAATAACGCAAGTTAAAGGTCTCCATGTCAGCATACACATAAAATTGCATACAAGTATCTATGACGTACATTACCTGAAGTAAATTACATCAAACTGTAAGAGATCCCATTTAAAATATTAGTAAAGCGATGCGTTACAGAGACTGCTATAACTTAAATATTTTGATATCTTATTATATATATGTAAGCGAGGATGATGTCCTTCGGCGGCCGAGACTTCCACTCGTGCTGCAATCATCATCTGAGTCTGAAACAGCCCTTCCACCTCCTGTTACACACCGTACTTTTTTAATTAGTACATGAATAGGCCCTTTCTATGCAAGTAAAGCGGATGAGGATTTCCCGTTGCAGCAGAAGGAAATGGGCTAAGTTCCACATATTTTACAGTTTTTTCTCAACCACGCTCGATATGCGCAATTTCCAATCCACTTCTTATGCACGCAAATGGATCTACTTCATTCACGTGTTGAAAAACATAATTTATTGTATTTTGCTGCTCCGAGATGTTATAGATAAATAAAATGATAAATAAAACTATCTAAAGTGTAACGTACAAAAAAGAGAGATGAAGTGGGCAGCGAAAAAATATGTGAACGACGGGATTCGGGAACCCAAGATTGAGAGATGCATGATCAACCTCTAAGCTACCGTCCACGATGCAAGCCGACACATTTCACTGTCTCCGCTGAGAGAAAAGCCGTCCTCCGCTTCTGAAACGTCTTTGCCGTCGGTACAGTGTTGTTCGGATTCTCTGCGTGGAACTTCTTACTTAAAGCTTTTTGAGTGTACAAATCAAATGCCGCATACCATTTTCGTCGTCAGTTTAGTTAAATCAGTTAAACCAGTTTAGTTAACACTTTAGTTATTGCCTCTTCCTGATCGTCGTAGTCAGTCAGTAAGTTTCTTTAATATAGAAAGGTATTATTGTAAACTATGCTAGTGATTAGCACTTATTATTTATAGTCATACTTTGTCCTACTTTGGAAAAATATCATATCGAGTAATAAAAGTAAATTACTTACCAAAAGCTGTTTTATTTCTATAGTTCCATTATTACATTATCTTAAAAATATAATTAGAAAAGGTATTGCTTTCTTACTTTTAATATGTTGTCACTTGTATGAAATTGAATATTTAAATCCAATAATTCTTCATTAAAATATAACTGTAGTAATCGCTGTAGAAAAAACGTACTCCAGTTGTCAACCTTAACTTGTTTAAGTCCTCCAACAGGTATAAGCTTATCGCGACTTGTTATTGACTCCATTACTGAAATTGTTTTCTATAACATCTAAAAAAGAGGAAATAAATAAAGAACTCATTGTAATATAAAACGTACAAAATTAAGAAACATATGGCTATTAAATATATCCACATTTAATCCAACTCAGCCCTTATGGAACTAAAACTCAAAATCCAAAAGTTCAAAAATTGTTATAGTAAATAACGTGTTGATGATTCTTTAAGTTTCTTTTCAATTTCGAATCTTTGTTAAAATACGAAAAAATAAGCCCTGTTTGGTAAAAAATGACCGAGTCATCCTCGAGATATAAGCGATAATTTTTTTTTAAATACATAACCTCAAATATCTTAAAATATAAAGGTCGTTGTGACCTAGGCAAAGAACTCGTTCAAGAGGTAGTAAAAATCTACCGTTTTGGAAAATTTCAGATCAAATTCTGCCGATATTTACTCCAGAATTCGCTACTGGATAAAAATCGATTTTTTTACAAATAGATTTTTCTCTCTACAAAAGAGAAAGACAAAGCCTAAAAGAATTTACGGAATATTCTTATCCATATTCCTAACCATCTCAATTTTTTCAAAAATTGTTCTTGTTATATTTCACAGATATAACCGTTTAAAATAAAACGACGATTTCGAAATACAAAAACGAATTTTTTGAGCCGCCATTTTGAAAGAAAAACAAAATGTATATTCAGAGTAAAGTTGGTACACGTCTATAAACACACACACACACACACACACACACACACGCATACGCACATGTTTCTAACATGTTTTTAGCAAAACTTTGCTAACTCTGTAATATAACTCTGATGGCAATTGCATTGTTGGTAAAGATGATTTGAAAAAAAAAATCTGTTTTTTCCAGCAAATACTTCCTGCGAAATTATGATAAAGAGCCCCCTGGATGCAGCGTGTACCACGGCACCATCTGAGATATTGTATTAGACATGGCACAAGGTGCCATAACAGATTATCTTTCCCATAGATAGCGCTAATAGATTTTTTATATGTAAGTTATTCTCTATCTGACGAATCTTCACATTTATAAGATATGCTATATAAGCTATCCCATAAATTTAGGATTTCGTAAAATAAGGTTTTGTATATTCGTATATTATGAGATATATACCAATGTGTATATCACATAAAATCCAATAATAATCCCATTTATAAATTTCGTGATAAATATTTTTTTAATTAACATTATATTAATATTCCAAATAAATCATGAAATTTAGGTTTTCATCAATTCTTTAATGCTTCCATAATTATGCGAACATTTTTGTGTTGCAATTTATTTTCTCTTAGTATTTCCTATTAATTTATTCCAAATAGAAGTATGCAACTAACATATTCATTACGTTTTTTATGGTTTTAAACTCTTTTCTATCTCTCCGGATTGTGGTTTCTCCAGGATTTCCTCCATTTATTAAAATTATTTCAAAGAAGTTATAATTTTTTGTTTTTTGTTTCATTTTGTTCCTTTTTGTGGTCATTTCGTTCCTACATAAAAAAAAATACTGAGCTAGCATAGATTTTATGTTTTCCCACATACCACTCAGTATTTTAGCAATATCACAGGAGTAGTAGACGCATACTATATAGCAGTAATATTGCAGTGATACTGTAGCAACATTTTATGTCCGCGTCGTTCTGATCACATGAATATTACGGGGAATATCAGTACAATATTTTGGTGACAATCAGGCAACATTTCAGTAACCTCACAACAATATTATTATGGGTTTTTAGTTGTTGTGGTAAGAACGGGAAATATTGCAGTGATATTGCAGGAATATTATTATCATTTCACAATAATAATGGAAGAATTAGGTAATGTTTCATTGACATTCCAGCAATATTATTATTATTTTATCGAAAATATATATAATTTCCTTTTCATTTTATATTATTTTTATTTGTAATAAGCGTCTGTCAATAATCATCCATACGCAGCAGCTTCGGGATGACACATATTATCGTAATGTTCGAACCGTCCTTATATAGTAATTGAAGACGAATCTTAGCATATGCGTCGAAGGCCTCAAAGCTGTTTGTCAAGTGTTTTAGTCTTGCACGAGCATCTCGCCAGAGCAGTCGTACTAATCAGACGTGATTCTTTCTTTATGCGAGTTGAATAAAGAAAGTGATATTATTTTGGATGGTCAAGGAATATAGTATAATTGCTAAAACAAAATGCAAACGAAACCTGGTATTGTGATTTTATATATTCAAAGGAAAAGAGTAATTTTTAAGATCGTAATGAAGTGACATGATAATTTAATCTGCAAATGAAATGAAGTATTATGTTATTGAATACATATAGTAAATCTTAATTTAAGCAGATGTATGAAATGTCAATTTAAATATATTTTAAAAAGCACTTAAAATTAAAAATACAAGAGAAGTAATAGAAAAGTAAAAGGTTTTTATATATAGCTGCTAAATGTTTTATTGTAAGAATTTCGTGGTATCTATGTATAATCTTATCAAGGTTGAAAGAGTAAGAATTTTAAATACATGGTTGAAAATATAATAAATTAAAAGAAAGTCTGATAAAAATATGATTCTTTTGATGCAAAATCATATTCATTATTATATGTAAAGAATAATATGTACAAGACCTGACTTGAATAAAGCAGTAAATATTTTAAGCTATATATATGATCTTAGTAAAATAAAGAGGTACTGAGATAACTGATGCACTCAGTGGATATTAAAAATACATGAATAGAATGAAATATAATTTTAATGTAAATCAATTAGAATTAGTTTGATTAGAAAAGTTATAAAATAAAAAAGAGTACCGAAGATTCTTAAGTGTTACAAATAATACGCAAGCTATTAAAATTTAAAAGACAAAAGATCAAAGTTCGGTATTTAGATTGATAATCCGAAATGGAATTTATAATTTTTTTGTTTAACAAATTAGAAAACGTATTGTTGTAAATGTCATAGTTGTAATAAAAGTAACTATATAAACGTGGAATATAAAGATGAGTAACAATTGTACTTTTGAAAGTAATAATAGTCGAGTAGAATAGCAAACAACAATGTGAATTAAAAAAAATTCAAAATGTATTGATATAAATTATAATACTATATAATCTGTACAGAATAGATAGATAGAGAAGAGTACATTTTAATAAGAAATTTAAATTTGTATTTATAAAACTATTATAAATAGTTATATTCATAATGCTAAAAAAAATGAGATTTTTCTGAGTTTTCCCCAATCCGAGCAAAAAATGTTGGACCATATGTATTCTCTCAGGAAGTATAAGGAAGGTGATCGTCTAATTCCTATAAGTTAGAATTTATCTAATTAATTGTTAAGTAGAGAAATATTTTGTTAAAAGTCGATTACATTTGGGGGGGGGGGGGGGGAGGTTGGAATATTGCTATGAGTATAGCGTGACTGTATATGTAGTTTTACACTACCACATGTTATAGCAAAAATGACTCGACTTGCTTAGAGAGGTCCAGAACTGTAATATGAAATTTGAGTATAGTAACAGAGAAACTATGTGTAAGCGTCAAAGGCTTCAAAGTTCTTTGTTAAGTATTTTAGTCTCGCACGAGCATCTCGCCAGAGCAGCCGTACTAATAAGATGTGATTACTTCTTTATGCGAGTTGAATAAAGAAAGTGATTTTATATTGAAATAAATGCTATTTTGTCATTTATTAAAAACCCGTTTCCAACATGCAATATATTAACTTATCCGCAATATCACAGCAACGTTGAAATATTTCTACAACATTCATGTAATATTGGGTGCTATGTGGGTTAATACATTAACTAGCAAAAACGCTCGCGAATGATATGTTTGATCGTCATGATATTTTTTACCAAATGTAATCAAATAAAATACACATTGCATGATAAAATATATTTTAAATTCGAATTGTTTTAGTATGAAAATCTTATGAAATTTGGTATACATTACTATATTATATTTTATAATGTTATGGCATATATAAAGTAACATTTATTATACAACAATTATTTATGTGAATATTATTATATTGATAATATTATGGATTTTTAATATATAATTAATGATTATGAGAAAAATATAATTGTTATTATTGATGACAATTAATATTTAAAATATTTCATGAAATATTTGACGTATTTCCCGCGAAATTTTTATGCGATATTTGTGCGATAAATAAAATAAATGTCAGTAAAAAGTATTTAACGTGTAATTTGCTACATATTTAATTGTGTCAAAATCGCACGATAATCGCGCATTTCATTTTAAATAAAATCAAATTCTTCAAAAATACAAAATTAGTCGACGGGGTGGTTAATTTATGTGTTACCATCTGAATGATGACGTTTCAATTATGCCTGGCTACCTTGCTTACTAATTTTGTATTTTAAATAGTTTTATTTTATTTAGAAATTTATTTTAGATGAATCATGCGATCATTCCACAAACATTATATAATTTTAGCGTGATTACTCTACTAATAAAACATATGTAGTTAATTATGTATTTTTTTCAGTAAAATAATCATTAAACCTATCACTTAATTACCGTATTAGAAGCTTTTTACAGAAGCTTGGGGTGCGTTGTTGCACGGTTTGCGGGATCAAATGTAACATATAAATGTTGATATAATATATAATTTTATTTTGTAATAAAAATATACGATCATTAATGAAATCATATATAGTACAATCCTTGTGACGGAATAATAAAATATAAAAACAATATAAAATCATAATACGACATTAAAATAGCTGGATTTTATAGTTAAAAATAAAATTTAAATATTATAAACAGGGTAAACATTTCTAAATGTTTTAATCACGTGTTTAATCATATGCACAATCATATGCATAATCCATACTTTTTACGGTTTTTCTTGCAAGATTTTTACGGGAAATCCTGTAGAATTCATTTCTGAATTTATTTCCATAAAAACTTGCAAACAAGGAAAAGAATCAATTTAATTTGAGGTGTATATATATATATATATATATATATATATATATATATATATATATATATATTTACTTTCTCCAGCATCAGTCATATATGGACCAACATCTGACTTTTTTGTATCTCAGATACATATGCAAATCATTTTACGTTATGTATATATATCAAAAACATATGTTTTATTATAATTTATATATATATTGCTAAAACGTATGTTTGTACGTACGTACGCTTCTTTACTAACTTTGTAACTTAAAATAATAAAAAAGTATATATGGTAAAATTTTTTTAATGACATGTCACGATGTGTTGACTTATGGCAATTACATTTATAAAAAATAAATCATTTTCACAAAATATTTTTTACGGAATTTAGGGATTTTTACAGAAGACTCATTTTTCCAAATAAAGAACATTAATATAATGTAGAAGATAGAAGATAGAAGATAGAAGATAGAAGATGTAGAAGATAGAAGATTTTGGTTTCTCTCCGTTTTTGCTCCATTATTAAAATTATTTCTATGACGTTACAATCTTTTATTATTTTTTGTGTTTCATTTTGTTCCTATTCATGATCATATTTTACCTACATAAAAGAATTGAGTTAGGATAAATTTTATGTTTTTAAATAGTATTAAACTAGTTTCTATTTATCCGAATTGTGGCTTCTCCTCATTTTTCTCCATTTTGTGTTTTATTTTGTTCATTTTTGAGGTCATTTCTTTCCTACATAAAAAAATATACATATATATTATGACGGATTATTATATTATTAATGTTCTTACCCAATCATAACTAGGGCTGATATATAGCCCGGTTTACTGTAAAATAAAAGTTATGTGTTAAGCTAATTAAGCGTATGTTCAACTATATTTGTTGATAATTTAACCCGTGGCGGCGAAGAGGAGGCAGAGCTGCTGTCGGCGCAGCAAAAAGTAGCGCACAAACGGTTCCGACGCGAGATCATCCGGAGCAAGGCACAGTGCTGGAAGAATCTTACGGAGGAAGTCACTGGGGATGTGTCGGGCTTGGGCTACAAGATCGTGACCAAGAAACTCGAGAACCATAACGTTAGAACCATAAACCCCAAACCAGGTTTGTGGGTTAAGGAGTTTGGAGTTGATGGGTATAGGTTTATGGATTTGGGGTTTGGGGTTTGTGGTTACGGGTTTGTAGGTTAAAGTTTGGAAGTTTGTGGTTTGGGTTTATGGATATTTGTTTTGCTGAGAAAGTTTTTATGGGTTGAATATTTGTAGTTAAAAATGTTAATTGTACATATTTATATTTTTTGTATGCTACTCGTATTATAACATTTTTTGTTGAAAGACAATTAGATGTGCGAACTTTGGTATAAGTTTCATGCGTGCCCTCAAAGAAGCCGATTTCTTGTATTTATGGGCATCCTCCATACATAATATAAACCTATCATTTTAGGAAATCACATTTAACTAATGATCATTTTTACTGACGAGTTGTCTTTGGATTACATCGACAGTCTTTTTCCAGGTCAATCAGAGGTTAAGATTCATAACTTATATAATATGTTATAATACGGGACGTCGAAAACCGCCGTTTTCTTGTGCCTGTCCCCAGGGTACCTCCACGTGGTGACGGCGGGCAACGGGTCACCGGCAAAGTGCCTGGGTGAAGGCATTCAAGTCGTCATGGCAGGCACAAAGAAATATCCTACGATGCAGAGACTAGGAATCCCAGTACCGGTGATTGGTCAGGGTGAGCAAGCGGGCCCGCAATTGTCGTCATCATGCGACCGCAGCTCTAAATTGGTGGGAGCCTTGGCCTTTTTAGAGTTTAATGCTATAACTTCAACAATAACCCCATGTCATCAACGTTAGACAACTTTTGTATCGCTTGTGCGAAATATGTTATCAAGGATCAGGGGAGGAACTCGAATAAAGAATTCATGGTACGTTACGAAAAATGTTTCAATATCGATACAAGTGGGATGAACAATTCTTAGACTCCAATGAAAGTATGCGTCACTTGCTGAATGCGAATCGCAGGAAAAAAAAACAAATATATGCATCGCCTACGATCTGGCGAAAACCAGTCGATCATGACACTGATTGTTATTTATGCTTGACCAATATATCTGGGTACAAAAAAAAGAATAATTTTGGAATATCTTATGCATCTGTTCAATCTATAACTCGTGCTGTTTTAGTTATATTGGACAGGATGAAAATGAACATCCGATGTCGATATACGAAGTTTCTGAAATAGAAAATTATGATACAGATATAAGAATGTCATTTCAAGAATTTGAAGATAAGCAATTCGTCGAACTGAAGGAATCGCAAGAATTTGAAGGTGGTCAACGCGAGAATGCACACGGATTTAATCAAGATGAGCTAAGTGACTTGGTTCGGGACACAGGACTTTCGAAAGAGATTTCCGAACTCTTAGCTTCCAGATTAAAAGAAAAGAATTGTTTAGTTCCAGGTACTAAAGTGTGTTTTTATCATGATCGAGATCGTTTACAAGGAATCAAACCCTTTGCTTTTGAGAAAAATTTCCGAAATAGACGATCTTGATCACGATAAAAACTAACTTTAGTACCTGGAACTAAACAAATCTTTTCTTCTAATCTTGAAGTTAAGAGTTCAGAAATCTCTTTCGAAAGACCTGCGTCCCGAACCAAGTCTCTTAGTTCATCTCGATTAAAACGGTGGGCATTCTCGCGTTGACCACCTTCAAATTCTTGCGATTCATTCAATTCGACGCATTGCTGATCTTTAAATTCTTGAAATGACATTCTTATCTATGTGATGAGTTTCTATTTTAGAGACTTCGTCAATAGACATCTGAATTTTTCTTTCATCTTATCCAGTAACGACTAAAACACTTTTAATTACAGATTGAACAGATGCATAGGATATTGCAGAAACATTCTTTTTATTGTACCCAAATATATTGGTCAAGCAGAAACAGAAATCCGCGATTTAATCAGTTGATTCTTGCCAGATCGCAGGCAAAGCAAATGTTTATTTCTTCTTACATGTGATTCGCAAAAAGCAAGAAATGCATAATATTTTCGATATTCAAGATATGTTCATTTCACTAGCATGTATATTAAAACAGACCCATTTCTTGCATTAACATCAGTCTAAAAGTTAAAAAAAAAGGATTTGACCTCCAAATGCCCTTCAAATGACCACGTTCTTTTAGAATCCGGAGTCAAAAAAATCATATCGATCGATTTAAAGGGTTTGACCTTCATTTGACCTTGAACCAGACGTGCTGGAGTCATATGGACACCGGCATCGTGATCAGCGACCCCAAAAACATAAAGATTAATTGAGATCAGAAATGCTCCGCCCCGATTTCATATTATGGTCTTGTGTTATTAATAAAACCAATTATAATTCTTTTTGGTATTTGACCTAATATAACGTTATCCAAAGTTTCACCATGTATACCAATATACATGGTAACAGCGTTTACTTCTGCTCTCGCAAGAGGAAATTTAGCAGTTGTCTTCGCGGTAAAAGTGTTTTACCATGCGCAAGCAACACACTCGAACTAATTTTTAAACATCTTACTAAAAGATAAACTTCCTCGATATTTAAGGAAAAATACCCCGTAGGATCCATCAAGGTAAAATTATTGCGCGATTTTACTAAGCGTACTTTTACCTCAACACCGTTTATAAGCCACTTTTTTTGGTTAAGCGGTAACACCACTGTAATAGCGAAACAAACGCATGTTTTTGGGTATTTTTTTTTTTTTAATGGAAAGAATGGTTATAAAGAAATGATATTTGGATATATTATTAGTCTAATATTATAGTATATATACAAAAAAAATTGAGTAAAGAAATATAAAATGGCTGATTTATAGCCGATCTCTTGAGGCCTCTTGTATCGGAAGCGCTCCACGGCCCGCAGTGTACCAATCGCACATTTCAACCTGGAACAAAAGAAAATCCAGTTATTCTTGATGTTAATAGCTAGTGAACCACGTAGGGGATTTTCGCAAATTTGGCAGTAAATTGAAAATAAATTAAAAATTTTCATGAAAAAAATTCACGTTTTTGTTTATATAAATTGTTTAAATTAATTTATTAAAAATCCCCTATGTGATTTACTTCGAAATATAATAATTAAGATATGGTTAAAATTTCAAATGGATCGGATGAAAACTGTTCAAGTTATGCTGCGTGCCCACTGAGAAAAACTCGTTTCGAAAAATATAAACTTAAAGTTTCAAAATCAGTTTCGGGCATAAAAAAATGAGCAAATCACTTAAAGAAATTTTTTTACCGTTAGTCTGCAATGCCAGGACCATAAAGCTGCCCTTACAAATGCAAATTCTCCTCCTCGTCTTCTTTTCTTATCGCTTTTATGTTCGATCGCGCCTCTTTCGCTGCGTCGGACAGAGAGCGCTCAGCGTATCAGATACACTTATCGTCGGCTTCACAACAAAAATTGTAAGCCTGCAGACCTATATCTATCTCCAGAACTTTCATAATTCGAAAGACACATTTCAGGACATCATTAAAATTGCACACTGTAATATCAGTGGCAATATCCAGAACTTTCTTGCCACTCGAGAACGATTACGGAGCCAAGTTCCAAACGATGGCATTGAATCGTAAAACTTTCGTTGCTGTTCTGAGTATAACCTCCTAAGCAACAGTGCAGCAACTCATCTCGACGCAACTCTGTATAAACAGACTCAATGGTTTTGCAAACTTTTTTAGGAAGTGGCGGTTCATGATGAAACGTGCCCAACGAACCTTCAGCTGGTGCGATTTTTTAAGCACACCAGGAATCTGCACAATTATCGTGCTGAGGATTGTCGTCGGTCGATATTTTATGATACAGAGTTGCCCAGATTTCATTCCTCATTTTCTCTATACAATTTGGATTCCTCCGTATTGCCAAACCATAATAAATTGTTAATTTATCAATCAACTTATTTGTTAATTTTTCTGTTCCTCCAAGGCCTTTCGTCTTTTTGTTTTAGATTTCGAAGACGCGTTCCCATTCTTTTCTGTACACGATCGATGCACTCTTTTTTTTGTACTTCAAAATTAGAGTACGGTTTAGAATCCAGTATACCTTTGAAAGTCTTGCTGTCATCATCACCAATATAATTCACATACTTTAGGGCGTGGAAACTGTCGGAACGAGAAAACATTTCAATAATAGCATCTTCCTCCATTTTACCAGATGAACCTTCATGATTTGATTGACATAAGTCGACGTGTGATGCATACCATTTTTCGTATTCAGATGTTTCTGTTTTATTTTTCCTTGGATGCACTGACGCCAATGGAATCACCTTCAGATTTGTATCGATTCATCGGACGATTCGCTGATTTACGGCTCCGATGCCGTGTTGGATAGTTTTATTTCGTGCCTTTTCTTCCTGCGTACACTTTTTCTATTTCCATTTTGCTCAACGTAATAATAAATATTTAAAACTTTCACAAAAGTATAGTTTCGAAGGCGAAAATGAGAGCGCCGTTTTCTTATGATATACAGACGCTACACTCGCGTACTTTGTTTTGAAACTAGCCTAACTGACTCATAATAGCTTAAGATCGACATCTATAGGAGCATTGGGGAAGTTTACGTACAATAGGCAAGCCATAAGGCGGTCCTTCTCATCAGGTACATACCTCTCGCAGGTAAGCGATCGGCCGTATCGGAGCGGGCAAAGACGGTCGGTACATGTCCTGAAATTAAAAAAAAAAATTTTCTCGGGATGGGACCTTTTGTACCATATTCGAGAAGGTTCAAAGCATGTTTTAAGCCAATTAATAAAATCGATTTTTTGAAATTTCTACAGTGGTGTTACCCCTTAAAGACACTTCAGTGTATGTGACCTTTTAAGTCGATAAGTCTCCCCGCTGATAACAATTTTCGTCGGTGTACAAGTCCCTAGTTAGCATCTACCATATCATTCATTTTTTCAGGAGAATCTTCAAACCACAAGACACTCGTCAAGTGAGAGTTCTTTGCAGCAGGTCCATAGTTAAGCAGCATTTCAATGTAAGCTCTATAAACGTATGCATTGGATGGAGGTGATACAGGTTTTTGATTGAAGAAGACATCCACTTGATTAAACAATGAATGCATTAAGTTGTTAACGGGGACAATTTTGTTTATTGGAGGTGCTGAATTCGCAGGTAAATAAGCTTTGGTATATCACAGATTAGACGGTTACGAAGACTAAGCATCTTGTGAGCAAGATGAAGGTATTCTTCACTATTACCAGGTATAACAAATTCTATTGGTAAGTCGTTTGTCAACGATGATATTGGTTTGTAACTTACCCAGTGAGAGCCTTTGATTGTGGTCTGAGTCGGAGGAATTTTAAACAAGAGTAGCTCCGACTTTAGACATTCACACGAATAGGTGTGTAAGAAAGCCATCTTTAACTATCAAAAATATCTCTGGTTGTTCTTTTTTAGTCTTCTTTTTTCTCGTTTGCTTCTTCTTAATTTTAACTTTTTTCACACCGGTTGACTTGCGCCTTGATACCTTTCTCCTCTTTTTAATTACTCTTTTCATTTGTCTGCCTTTGCGGAGTGTGACAAGTCCACCGAGCAACTGCAACTGAAGAGGATCGCCGTGGCGGGGCATCTTATATCCTGACCCCTCCATCAGTTTATTTAGTTTTTCCTCAGCCTTTCTCTTCAGAGTTTCGCCGGATTCTCTCATGCGATTGCGTAATGACACTCTGATTAGTGTATTTCGCGGTACGACGTCAGACATAATGTTCATTCCAGCACGCACAGCCTCCTTCCAACCGTTCTGATACCACGGCTAAAGAGTGGGAGAACCCGATGAAATATACCAGCCAGGAATGCACCAATCCCACCATGGCCTCTCTGGTAAGGGAACACAAACGTAAATGCGTCCAACCCCACCATTGTGAGAACCCCCACCACTACCAACTTGCATATTAAAGTATTCTTCGTACCGATCCATTTTGTCCGTATAATACAAGCACTTTAGTCTATTCTTTTAAAGTGAAGTGTCTCCGTCAACGTACCATAATCGTATGTATTGGATGCCCACGTTGGTCCCTCCTATCGATTTCGATGGTCTGAAACGAACTGAATAGTACAGGTAGATACATGGGAGGGAATAAACTTTTGATTCTGGTACCACAGTAAGTATAATCGTCTATATTTAACGATACTGCTCTCAATAATCGTGATTGAATGTCCCCGTTACGTAAGGTTCACAAATATCACTGTAAATCATGAACATCGGTGGTAAGCCATTGGAAAGATAAGCTGGCCTATTGCCCTCTACAGGATCTTGATCTTTAATAAGAATGCGGCGCATATTTTCAAATTTCAAAATTTTTTGCAATTTCTTGAACAGATAAAGCACGTAACTAAATTCGGCATAAACCGTCTTTGCACAAATTCGATTAACCGTCACATATTCACCATACTCGACTCTGACCTCCAAATGATTCTTCGTATAGTTTAAATTATTTATTTCGTGTACTAGGATCTGTACGTTTTTGTAAATTCCTGGTCGAGTCAGCGAAATAGTATTACTGAAAATTTCCACTCTCAATTTGTTTGTCTCTAGAGATGTGTGTGATACACTATGTACGGCAACTTTTCTGTTTGTTTCTTTATCCGATGATACGTCTTGAAACGTCAGCGGTATTTAAACCTCCGTAAGCGCGACTGGCCATAAGCCTTGTAGCCGTATTTGCTGTGGTAACTACGTAATAAAGTGTGTTGCGGTGTTGTCGTTAAGATATTGCAGGCTACTGTTACTGGGCAAAATGATATAATACTGGTCATTCATTTTTTAGAACCCTTTAAAATCACTCGCTTTAAGCCAAGAATTAAACTTATCGGGGTAACCTTTCCAGCTAACAAAATATTCCTTAGAGTGACCATTATCTCTACTCTTTAAAATTTTTTCAACCTCGAAAATGTCGGCATTAAAATTTTTTTGACAAGTCTTTCAAAAAGTATAGAGGTGGTTGACGTGTCAAAGATATTCGAGCAATTTTAAATATTTCTCACGTCCATCCGCTCTCGTAACCTTTGGCAAATACGTTCTTTGCACCCCGTTTTTCGACTGTTACTTCTCAGCAAGATACGTTTGAAAGCATCAGCGAAGTCTCTCGAAGTTTTGTCCTTGACTGCCTCCACAAAGCTGTGCTTGCTAACAACGTCTATTACGGCTAAAAGGTGCTGTGGCTCTCTTTGTAAGCTTTTATCGATCTTACGTCCATCAAATCAGCTTCCCACACATCGTCAAAATTTCGCACATTGTAATTTCGTCTTGAGAATCGTCGTCTAACAGGTCTGTGCAAGCTGTAAGCATCTTGACTCTCGAGCCATTCAATAACACTCTAGCGTCCGTATTTTTTATGCGTCGCTTGAAAAACTTTATCAACAGCCGCGTAAGCTGGAGGCTTCGGTGGATTGTAGTAAAGATTTTCAAAAGTATTATTCATTGTACACCTTTTTTATTCACTTCTTTTCCTTTGTATTTTAATCATTCGTCTTTGATTTCTTTTTCGTTTGCTTTGGTAAAGAAAATTTTTTTTCAAAGGTTATTTTACTAACCACGCAACAAGCTGTCATTAATGCTACCGTTCTTTCGTCACCTTCCCTATCTCCCGCAAGCATACGAGAGAAAACGTATTCTGCTAAAACTCGATCGGCATGACAACGATTAGCTTTATTATCAGCATAAGCGAGATCATGTTGATGACAGGCTTCAACAAAAGGATCAATCCCAACGTCCCCACGCTCGATACGTTCCGCTAATTTAGTACCTGGTCCACAGAATCTGTAACCAGGTACATGCATTTCAAACGGTAGTAAATCAATCAAGGCATCCAAAACGCTGTTTTTCTCCCGTAAATGGTTGTCTTCTTGCAAACTCATTTTTTCTTTGCCTTTTTCTTGAACTCTCTGCTCAATCGTTTTCTTCTTCTCTACGTTAGGTGTCTTTTTTTTCTTCAATCTCTTTCTTTTGACTGGTAAAGCGCTAGCTCCTTTACCGGACACGTCACTCTTGCTGCTGCTGTGAGCAGAAGAGGCTTTATCATCACCACCACCACCGCCTCTACCAGCGAGATCGTTCACAGAGTGTAGCCGTGGCGTAAGAGCGTAAGTAATGCCCTTTGCCGACAATCCACTTGACGACGATTGAAAAACGTTTCGCCAAACTCTTTTGTTACAAATAAACTCTCGCGGAATGAATGCTTCTCGGAGTGCAACAACAAACTGAAGATTCCCCGGTGGTGGGGTTACTCGGCTGGCTCTCTCTCTCTCTCTCTCTCTCTCTCTCTCTCTCTCTCTCTGATGGCGTCGTTTAATAGGTCTATCATGTTACTACCACGTATTCGTATGCCACCTATCATTACAGATCCGTTAGCACTCCAAACAATGCATTATCATGATTGAGCAATTTTCTCTTTTCCGCACCATCACCACCCTTAAAGTGGAGATAACATTGCAGAACTTGGCGATACTGCGACGACTTTTCACGTTCATCCTTACACGTCGATGAGTTTAATATGTCATTCATTTCTGCGTCGAGTCTCCTCATAACTGTACCTGGAGTTTGAATCGACTTTAGCGAACCGTTTGCAAGTTTACTCTGCAGACGTTCCACGTTTGCCTGTGGTAGGAGAACCATTTTTCTCGCATGCTCCATTTTTTTATTATTATTTACTAATGAGAGTAGCCAAAACCGTACCTAGGAGTGGTGCTAGTAAAGCAGGTAAGAATCCTCCTCGGTGTACGATAAGTTTTCTCTTTCTGGACAAGCATAGAGTAGATGCAACCAATTTTCGCAAAGTTGTTGCGTGTTTACGTAGTCGAGACTTGTGTCGTTTCTCAAGAGGTACGTTACCGATCAGCACATTTAAAGCACAGTCGCAAATATGTCAAGTAAATTTTGTATCCGCTTTTTGCAAAAGAGCCTTGCGCTGCTTCTCGTTCAGATGATATAGAGCTCGAAGAATGGTGGTCTCTTTGGGATCAAAAGGATGTCGTGTTTTTGAAGGCATCACAAAGACGTGACTGGTATCCTGATTCAAAGTAACGCTACCATTTATATTTTTACGTGGTACGTGAACCTAGTGTAACTCGTCGTCAGGAAAAATACAAGTGCGAAAACGACAATTATCGGGTGTATCTTGCTTCAAATCCAGCAAGAGATAACCATAAGGTTTTGCGGTGGCATCGCAGTAAGATTCTTGCAAAAATTGTGAATCTTCTGGGCGCACTTGACGAGCGAGATGTCGTATCTGAAAACTATCGCGCTAATTTCTAAACACAACCATGTATTGAGCGTTCAAGGAAATATCGCGCAGTCCTTTTCCTTTATGAAAGATATTTTGGGTGATGAATAGCACAGATAAGTTATGGTGGGGGCTAGCTTTCGGAAATATGTGAACGATTGTACCTTCAGAGGACTATTCACGCATCAAATCGTCTATAATCACAAGTTTTGATCTTGAATCACCAGCGTAGTCGGTGCTCTGCGGTAAACCTTCGCGAAATTCAACGTTTTTACTAAAATCACTGTACCCAGTCTGCCACTCTGAATAGTAAACAATTATGGGTTCGATTCGAGTGTCACACATACGATCATGGTTTTTAAAAAAAAATTCACAAACACCGTTTTACCGCAACCTGTGGGCCTGAACAACATTGACGTATGGCATATGACGTGAACGAATGTTTCCAGCGCGCATCCATGACTCGCATTGACGCATATGTTTAATCAGAAGAGTCTCCTGCAATTTCTCCCACCTCAGTAGAGGATTTCGGCAAGGCCCTCCGTGCGCGGCCGCTCACGTTTCCGTAGGCGTTGTGGGGGCTCGCTTACACCAATCAGCTTGTCAACATGGGCGTCAGCAGAGAGCTCATTTATCGCCGCGGATCAATCAGTTCGTTGGCGGTGGGTCAGCAAGCATTATAGTAGTGCTCGCGTACACCAATCAACTTATCGACACTAGCGCCACCAACGAGCTTATCGACCGTCGCGGCCAATCTGTTTATTAATGCAGCTGTGGTCGCCTATCAGCTCATCCTGCTCGACCAATCAGCTTGCTTGTGATGCCAACGCCATCTAGATAACAGATTTCCATTAAATTTCAACGAATTATGTCAGTCGTCGTCGAGGTGTTGTAGCCGTATGAGTAACTCTTATCCAACGCGATGAATCTACGCTTGCTGTACACGGGTTAGCACGTCTTTGTTCCCTTTTACGTTATAACTTCGTGAAATGCGATTGGACGAATAGCCAGGTACGATAGCAATATCTCGGCGTGCAGTGAAGAAACCAATTCGCGAATCGTATAAAAATTTGACTTTTGACTGTTGGTATAGTTGTACACCTTTCACTTTGCACGCGAACCGTTCACTATCATCCGGACTACCGCCGGATAAAAATGATGTAACTCATCCATAAGACATCCTAAGATCGAGCAGATCGGTAAATCTTGCTAGTTATTCTCTCCTCTGCTGACGTAAAATACTGAATCAGTTTCATAGTAGAGCGCACGAGGCCCCAAAGTGTGTAGATACTCGAACAGTTATAATCGTGCTTGTACCATTGTGAATGCAGCAATGACAACGTTTGTCGATGAAGACGATGTCACAGCGTCAGATTTGTTCAGATTGGGCGCGACGGTCTACCAAACAGCTTTTTTCGCCACGGTCGCTCAGCTCAGTGGTGTCGTGTCGAGCGGTAAAAAAACTTCTTGTGTACACAGGTGTGTATGTGTGGAAGTGTATGTGGGTATGGGAGTATACACAGGTGTGTGTGTGTGTGCGTGCGTGCGTGCGTGCGTGCGTGTGTGTGTGTGTGTGTGTGTGTGTGTGTGTGTGGAAGTGTATGTGTGGAAGTGTATGTGGGTATGCGAGTGTACACAGGTTTGTGTATGAGCTTGTATATATACGTGTGTGCGTCGGTGTCTGTGTGTGTGTCTGTGTGTGCGTAAGTCGTATACGGGTTGTGCGCACGCGAACGCGACAAAAAAATGGTTATCTCTCTCTTTTTCTCTCACTCTCTTTGGTTCTTTTGATAATAGCATGCAGTTTTCGTGTGCGCATGGTTCTTGAGCATGCGCGAACTGTAGCAACTTTGATTACTCCTTCCATCATTCCGACAGTGTCAGCATTAAACCCCCTTTACCCGCGAAATCTGTAACGCTCTTGTAACGCCATCAGAAGCTCGGCTTTCCAGAGAACTCTGTCGGTTTGCGTCAGTTATCGTCAAGTCTATTTTGCACAACAACTTGACTCTTTTCTTGCTCTACAGGTTGGTTTATAAGGTTATATATTATTTTCTTGGCAATATGGGACATGGTGGGACAAAGTGGACCATGGTTTAAATCAATAAATTTGTGTATAAAACGTCATTTTACAATATTTGGATTAATATGGGATTTTCTTCATGGTTGAAATCGATAAATTCGCTCATATAACGTTATTTTAAAGTTATTGGTCAATGTGGGACACTATGTGGTGTCATGGGACATAGTGAGGCAAAATGTTCCATCGTTAAAATTCAGTAATTCGTTCATAAACCGATACTTTAAAGTGTTTTGTGTAAATTGGGGCGCATTGGGGTAAAATAATTTAACATAAATAAAGTTATTTTACAATAAGTAAAGTCGCTGCAGTTTCACTCCTATATATATATATATATATATATATATATATATATATATATATATATATATATATATATAGGAGTGAAACTGCAGCGACTTTACTTATTGTAAAATAACTTTATTTATGTTAAATTATATATATATATTAGGGTGTCCCTTAGTTCCCAAATTGCCGCTAGGTCGGCTCCCACCCCCCAGATGTATTGGTTATGACCGAAAACTAGGAAATACACCGAGAAAGCCCCCCAAATAAGGGTCTAGACCCTGCTACTTTTCAAAAAACGGTTTTTCCGCATTTATACGCGTTTTTGCTATGTAAAAATTTTTTCCGGGCTCCTAAATATATTAAATGTGCATAAATATCATGTAACATGTTTGTAAAATGTATAAAGTATGTTCAGTAATTTTCTAGAGCCGGGAAAATAAAATTTGAGCCAAATATAGCGTCCAAAACCTAAAAAAATACCGATAAAAGCAGATTTTTTTCACCTTTATGCGTTTTTAATCATAGTCGGCTTTACATTGAGTTATCAGACTAGTATATTCTGAAAGTAGAGTTCAAAACCGACAATTTCGTTTTTTAGACGATTTTCTATCCCCTCTCGAACCGAAGATATGGCCGTTTGAAATTGGCCAAAAAATCAAAGTATCAAATCTGTGAATGGGTACATGAAGACTTTTATGGGTCATAACTTCGTTAGCTCTTATTTAGGTATCTGAGGTCCAGTCGACTTTTGCAAAAAAACAAATTGAAGGTTTTATTTTAGCTTCTGTGCACCCTTTAGAGCCCGACTAAGCCTGGTGCATCTCCAGAAATAAGCATGATTAAAACTTTGACAATTTAAGACATACACAATGAAAATGTTATTTTTATCGAGAAAGTAAAAGTAAAAGTAAAAGTGGTCACATAACCTTTAAGGTTTATTTAATGTATGTTGATCAATTTCGATCAAAAACCCCGCTTATATGCGACCCTTTGTAGCTAGCTTCCAGCGACCCCGTAACGTTCGAAAATCATGACTTTCCGCTGGGTATACGGTGAAATTCTACCCATGATATTCCTTAATTACAAAAGAATCCGTAAGATAGCGCAAGTGTCTCGCGCAAAAGGATAATTATTATACGTTGCGTATTAACTATGAAGTTTGCAATTAATGCTTTATGTGATCTAACGGTTTTCAGTAAATAATTCTTGTAGATAAACACCCCTCTAAACAAAAATGCCATGAGCACTAACGTAAGTGAAATGCATAATTTTTTTAATGAGACGTATACTAAAAATAGTATATAACAACTAATAAAGTGAAATCGAGTTTTAAATTGCAATAAATACATAATATTGAGTAATTTATTTTATTTTATTTCATTTTTTAAATAATATTGAGTAATGTTTATCCCGGAGTATTATATACTATATAAAAATAATGCCTTAGGGTCTGTCTTCACGGTGCTATGTGCATCGTGCGACGATCATCGTGCAGCGGCAGTCCGCCTATTCCATCGCGTTCCGATTCATTCTTATGGTATAAGTGAACTGAAAAGAAGACTTGGCAACCGCGCATCTGCGCTATTCAGTTGGTCCATCACTTTAAAATACTTGTACAGTAATACAGTGGAAATGCGCGGTTGCCAAATCTTTTTTTCAGTTCACTTATACCATAAGAAAAAATCGGAACGCGATGGAATAGGCGGACTGCCGTTGCACGATGCTCGTCGCACGATGCACATAGCACCGTGGAGACAGACTCTTAGATAGAAGGCCAGATCCCAGAGTTTCGGGAAGCCAAAAACGCGAGAAGCAAGAACGATAGTTCTACCCCTCATAAGGCAGGTGGCGCGTGGAAAGCACCTTACATAAGTTGTTCAAAGCGCCACCTGCTTTATGGGGAGCAGAACTAACGTACTTGCTCCGAGTTCAGGCTTATGGCTCTGGTTGGCCTTCTATCTTAGGAGGCACTATTTATATATTCTCTGTTTAACCCTTTAACGCCCAACTTGACCATTTTTCGACAATATTTTCAGTGGTGTGTAGCACTAACTTAAAATGGTTCCAAAAATTCTTGAGATACCATTTCTAACGTAAAATTGTATGTACTTTCAGAATCCGGTATCAGAATTGTCGAAAAATTTAACAATAAAAAGTTATAAACAATTTTTTGCAAAAAAACGTAAATTTAAAAAAAAAAAATTCGTTGAACCCAAATTTCCGAATGGAAAGAGGGTTCGCTCGTACGTCTAACACGTATATATTTGGTCAATGATATGTATACTTTATTGTAAAACAGTTGCAATATCGAAATTAAAAATGGCGGCCATCCAAACAATCCCTTTTCCACCAAACTTATCTAAAAAGGTTCGTGATTTTTTTTTCGATCAGGATCGACTTTACGTAAAAAAGTTATAGAACAAAAAGTTCCTAGAATTGATCAAAGAACACGCATGAATTTTTTCAGAATTTTCGGAGCGACTTTTGGATTTTTGGATATGGCTATTTTTTGAAAAATCATAAAATGGCTCCGAAAATTCACACGTATTCTTTGATCAATTCTAAGCACTTTTTGTTCTATAACTTTTTTTCGTAGAGTAGGTCTTTATTGAATTAAAAATTGTTGAACGTTCCTAGCCGCTGCTGAATGTAACGTTGCCCGGGTTTCACCACAATCAACATTTATTTATTGTTTTCTCTAATCAAAGAACATTATTCTTCGTTTTTTTATTTTACCTCGATAAACACATATATCAAGAAATTCATAAAAAAATATATGCCCTATTTCTGATTACATTTGTAGTTTTTTTTCGTAACAGTTCATAAGTATAAACTAAAAATACATACTAACGCGTAAATTACCTATCCTTTCTTATACCTATTTTATAAATTACTTTGTAAACTACTTATACCTATTTTATAAATTACTTTGTAAACTACTTATACCTATTTTATATTATACACACTCACGCTTCTTTCATACATATATCAGCTAACGACCTCAAAATGTCGAGGAATCGAGGAAGTCGATATGAAATTTCTGAAAAAGAAAATTCCAATGAATATGTATTTATTCCTAATGAGGATTCAGGAAACTCTGATAATGATGGGTCAAATGATGAAGATGAACTTCATGAAAATGTCACGAATAACTCGTCTGTTCCATTTCCTTCTGTTTCTTACACTAAAGTATTTGATGATTATGATAATTCTCAAAAAAAATTAGAAGAAGCTCATGAGTATGTTTGGAAAAAAGGAGAGAAGGTGCACAATCATTCTCCTGAGAATGAGATTTTTTTATTCGAACGAGACAGAAAAAAAATTTTCAATTGTTCTCCAGTAGAGATTTTTGAGTTCTTTTTCTCTCTAGAATTAAAAAATTACATTATAGACGCTACGAAAGAGAATGGGTATGAGTTGTCTCTAACGGATTTGAATACTTTTCTAGGTGTTATAATTTTCTCAACCTATAATAAAAGACCATCTCAACGAGATTATTGGTCAACAGATCCATTTTTAAAAAGTGAAATAGTTTGCAACTCCATAAGTAGAAATAAATTTGAACAAATAAAAAATTTTTTGAAATGTTCGCAGTTGAAGGATAAAAATTATTTGGACAAAGTTTGGCGTGTTCGAGCTATTACTGATATATTCAACACGAACATAAAGAAATTCGGCTATTTTTGCACAGCATTTTCGATCGATGAAATGATGGTTAAATATTTTGGTAGATGTACTCTAAAACAATTTAAAAGGGGAAAGCCAACTCGATTTGGTATCAAACTTTGGGCTCTATGTAGCAGTTTTGGTTACCTTTTTCATTTTGACATTTACTGCGGTAAAAAGGAAACAAATGATAGATTAGCAAATTGTGCTTTAGGTAGCAGAGTAGTTATTCGAATGCTGGAAAATATGTTGAAATCTTTATCTCCGCGTAAATTGGGACTGAATCATATTTATTTCGACAATCTTTTTACTAGTCCAGATTTATTGGTTCATCTAAAGAAAATTGGTCTTCAAGCTACAGGGACAGTTAGAGAAAATCGGGTGAAAGTAAAAAATATCTTGGAAAAAAAAGCTCCTAAAGGGACTTTTGCTGTACAACATGACCAGACTAGTGGGCTGAATTTTATTACTGTGCAAGATTCGAAGCTTGTTTCAATTCTGTCCACTGCAGCAGGTATCAAGCCCCTTGGTGTTGTAAAAAGATACAGTAGCACTGATCAACAGAAGGCGGAAATACCATTTCCGAATGCTTTTAAAATTTATAACCAATTTATGGGCGGAGTAGACATCCACGATCAGTATTGTAATAAAGTGTTACCAAATATCCGATCCAAAAAATGGACGTGGAGTATTTTGATGCGAATAATTCAAGCATCTATTACAAATGCACTTATTCTGAGGAATACTGTTCGACAAAATGAAAAATGCGGGATAAAAGAATTTGCTATAGAAATAAGCAAGCATTATCTACAAACAGTTTTATTGACGAAGCATGAGCTTGCAAAAGGAACTAAACGCTCGTATTGCTCGGAATGTAAAGTAAGAAGTTCTAAATGTTGTGAGAAATGCAATAATGAATATTTTTGTGAACCATGCTTCAAAAAAAGCACTATTAGTAGTTATCTTCTTTGAGTATTTACTACAAATCAAAAAATTCAGAGTCAAAAATTATTAAAAAAACAAAAAAAAAAACAAAAAAAAAACAATAAAAACAAAACAACAAAAAAAAAACGGTAACGTGTGTTTTCAATGAACGTTCACCTCCACGTGGTGAAACCCGGGCAACGTTACATTCAGCAGCGGCTAAGAACGTTCAACAATTTTTAATTCAATGAAGACCAACTTTACGAAAAAAAGTTATAGAACAAAAAGTGCTTAGAATTGATCAAAGAATACGTGTGAATTTTTTCAGAATTTTCGGAGCCATTTTATGATTTTTCAAAAAATAGCCATATCCAAAAATCCAAAAGTCGCTCCGAAAATTCTGAAAAAATTCATACGTGTTCTTTGATCAATTCTAGGAACTTTTTGTTCTATAACTTTTTTACGTAAAGTCGATCCTGATCGAAAAAAAAATCACGAACCTTTTTAGATAAGTTTGGTGGAAAAGGGATTGTTTGGATGGCCGCCATTTTTAATTTCGATATTGCAACTGTTTTACAATAAAGTATACATATCATTGACCAAATATATACGTGTTAGACGTACGAGCGAACCCTCTTTCCATTCGGAAATTTGGGTTCAACGAATTTTTTTTTTTTAAATTTACGTTTTTTTGCAAAAAATTGTTTATAACTTTTTATTGTTAAATTTTTCGACAATTCTGATACCGGATTCTGAAAGTACATACAATTTTACGTTAGAAATGGTATCTCAAGAATTTTTGGAACCATTTTAAGTTAGTGCTACACACCACTGAAAATATTGTCGAAAAATGGTCAAGTTGGGCGTTAAAGGGTTAACCTACGAACTACGAAGGTTTTTGTACAAAACCACAATATTTTGGGTACATACATAGGCTGGCGCTGATAATCCTTAAGAAAAGAAAACACAATATTTTCTCTTTAAATGTTTATACTTAAGGGTACTTCTTTTATTCTTATTTACTTTTTGATCATACAATAAATACAAGCAAAGCTAGAATAACAGATTCTACGACGAATAATCATACAACAGACTATTTTCTTCCTACATTAGAGGTTAGTACGTATTTTATTAAAGTTTGCGGCTGTTGTAAAATAAAAATATATTAAAAAATATTTAACAGTGTAAAATTTACCAAAGTGTGATACTTAAAGAAAGAATATTTAGAAGATATTAAGATAAGAAGATAGTTTTGTTGGCTTAAAGTAACATTGAATTATTATTATCTCAAAAATTAAATTTTCTGAAAGTTATAAGTATCTACACTTTTTAATAAAATTTAATTACTTTAGTGAATATTATGTTGTAGCAATAATTATTTAGTCAGAATAATTAATAATTTTTTATAAAAACTCAGTTTATATAAACTTTATATAAAATTTAATGGTATTTTTTCAAGGTTTTTTAAGGGAAATATTTTTTGGACAACAAACAATGAAACGATAAAATGAGTTTGCAAACACATGATTCAGTATTCTCAGATATATCAAATAAAACAATCTCTGAAATAACAGGTGATAAGCTACCAAGCAAATCGCAAGTTCTTCGACTTTTATTAAATAAAACTACAAATGAAAATGTTGAAGTGAATGATGCTGTTAAATTAGTTATCAGAGAAGTCAAAACTTTTTGGGATAAAGCTTTAGTTAATACTAGGAGAGATGACCATTGCTTTGAAAAATTAAAGAAACTGCAACAAGAGTTTCGTTCTATCCAAAAATTGAAAGGTAGAACAAATAAAAATAAAGATACGTTTATGCATCAATTGAATGATGTTTTTGACATCTCTCATAATAGTTTATGTGAATCAATAAGAGAGTCAGAAAAAAAACGTTACTTTCTCAACCAGTCGATGACATAAAACGTAGCCTAATACGCATTAAGCATCATGAATTACCAGGTAATAAATAACAATTAATAATATTTGCAAATAATTTGATAATATTCTTTTTTTTAATAAGTGTATGTAATATACCCTGTTCCATGACTGTAAAGTAAATGAAAAATTGAGCATTTTTTACAAAAGTAGTGAAATCCCTGAAATATTACAGTCCAGTAATTGTATTTCATCTTTTGGGTACACGCATGTGGATATATTATTTCAGAAAATAAAACTTTTTACTCGAATCTTAGTTGATACAACAGTTTCTATATATTTAACAATAATAAACTCACTATGCACCAGTCAGACCATTAAAATTGACTTGCCAATAACATTATATCAAAATTTCAAAATTTTCCTTTTGTCGGTCCCAGGTAAAAAATGATCTCAGCTAATTCTAATTATGAAAGAATGAATATAATTCTAAATTGCTCATCAACTTTTGGCATTTCCAAAAACATATTATATCATATACTTTTAATGCATAATCCAGAAGCTATTTGACAACTTGAAAAACACATTAAGTTTTGAACCGCATTTTCCAATATTTTTTAGTTTGAATTTTTTCAATAAATTCTGGACTATGCATTAAAAGTATATGATATAATATGTTTTTGGAAATGTCAAAAATTGATGAGCAATTCAGAATTAGACTCATCCTTGCATAATTAGAATTAGCTGAGATCATTTTTTACCTGGGACCGACAAAAGGAAAATTTTGAAATTTTGATATAATGTTATTGGCAAGTCAATTGTAATGGTCTGACTGGTGCATAATGAGTTTAGTATTGTTAAATATATGGAATCTGTTGTATCAACTAAGATTCAAGTGAAAAGTTATATTTTCTAAAATAATATATCCACATGCGTGTACCCAAAAGATGAAATACAATTACTTGACTGTTATATTTTGGGGATTTCACTACTTTTGTAAAGAACCTTTACTCGCCAACATTTTACCTTTTAGAAAGGTATTTTATGGAAGTTTTATAATTGATTTAAACATGCGCTTGCTATTATCATTATACATTTTATCATATAACATGGTCATTGTTCTAGTCATATAGTTGATATCCGTTAAACAATAAAATAAGACCATGAAATAAGAAAAATAATTCTCAATTACCTTGAAATAATATATTTATACAATCTCTCAAACCACATTGCAGCAAAATTTGCAACCTCCCATCCACCCTACATGCATAAAAAAGGGCCTATACATGCACTGATTAAAAAATGTACAGAGTGAAACAAAGGGGGAGGGCAATTCCAAGCTCGGATGATGATTTGGCAGTCCAACTCCATCTCATGAAAAATCACTTTACCCTTGCTTGAAATAGTCCACTTTCCCCCGCTAGTTCGACAATATACTAATAATTTTGTGTTGTTACCTATTTAGACGTACACAAAGAAATATTCACTGCTGAGGAGGATGCTGAAATACTTGATAGAACTGAATCTCTGGAACTTGGCGAACCAGAATCAGATGTATCCCAACCTAGTTCATCAATCAATAAGGTCACAGTAATAACAGGTACAGTACTCCTCCCTTCCCCCACCTCGCTTAATGTGATTGCGCTGGGACCAAGTAAATTTAATAACAAAAAGAGTTATAATAATAAACAATGGAACAGATATGTAGTATAAAGTAATACATATAAAATGAATGTTAACATTTTAATATTTTTTTATAAATTGTTCAAGGGGATTATTCTATTTTTGATAACTTGCAAGTACAGCTTGACTGGATTTTGATGACTCTATAATTGATTGTACTACTTATCAACTTTTTAAATGAAAATATCACTTTCATCACTCCTTGTGGTAAACGTATTTCTAGCAAAAGTAAAAAAAAATATTAAAAAATACTTACGAATATTCATAAATACTGATAAATAATGACAAATAATGACAAATAATATGGGATATTAGCTGTTGGAATTCGGAAATTTTTATTAGTTATTATTCATTATTATTTGTCATTATTTGTCATTATTTTTTAATATTTATCATTATTTATTTATATTATCAAATATCGATTAATATCGACTATAACATATGTAGAGCAGAATGTTTATGCGCTTAATAATGTTATATAAATTGCGCTAAATATGCATTAAACATCATAAAGTATCTAAATTATCATCTTAATATTCAAAAATATAGCATACTTTCACATAAAAACTCTAAGAATTCTTTTTTATTTGAAAAGAAAGCTTTGTATTCAATCCTTCATTGTTAATTATGGTGATATTTGAATATTAAAATAATAATTTCAAAAATGTAACATTAATTGCGCATGTATATGCTGTACCACATATGTTACATTAGATTCACATATATACAAAAGTATTGAATGGCTAAGTGGTCAGATCGTAAGTCTACCAATCTGAAGGTCTTGGGTTCAAGCCCAGGGCTCAACGATTTTTTTTAAATATACAAAAATAAAAAAAATGAGTTTGTTAGAAAAAATTTTTAAAATATAATTACAAATTGTTACGGTTTTTATTCTTCTAAAAAGTGGCGAGACCCGGGCTTGAACCTCGAATCTCCGACTTGCAAGTCTGACACTACCGCTTGAGCCACGGCCGCCACCGACGATGCACATTTCCAATCACTCTCTTATAGTAATTAGACACCCGTGACGTGTCCACACGTAACAAAAAAATGAAAAATAATGTCACTTATTACTATTAATTTCCGAAAAAAAAATTTCAAATATAAATGAATAATTTTTTTATGAATATATAAATATATTCATGAAGAAAAATGGCTCGAGCGTCTACTATATAAATATATCTTTATAGGCTCTAGCAGCACCATGTAGACGAAAATTTTTTTTTATTTTATATCATGAAAAACAACATTTTAGGTGTCTCATACACCCTTCTTCAGGTACAAAAAAAAATAAAAACCAAGTTTACTTATAACTAGGTACTTATCGATAGAAGGCTCGCTTTCCCATGTGCCACACCGTTAAGAAACCCTTCTAGATAGAATTCAGATCTCTCTAACTAATTATCCTACATTACCATAATACTTAGCTTTGCTTTTTATCTAACAAACTATATTGCTGTAGATAGTGAATGCTCCCAAATAAGTGCAAAAATAGTAGTGTTTAAAAAGTGTGTGTTATATTGAGATTAATATATATAAGTGTTAGTGTATATAAATAATATTATAAATAAGTGCTCCGCAAAATTGTGCCCCAACAACATGACACCGAGAATCCATCTAGAGAGATCTGAATTCTATCTAGAAGGGTTTTTTAACAGTGTGGCACATGGGAAAGCGAGCCTTCTATCGATAAGTACCTAGTTATAAGTAAACTTGGTTTTTATTTTTTTTTGTACCTGAACAAGGGTGTCTGAGACACCCGAAACGTTGTTTTTCATGATATAAAATAAAAAAAAATTTTCGTCTACATGGTGCTGCTAGAGCCTATAAAGATATAAATGAATAATCTATCGAAATGAATATCTATCGTTATTTATTTTTATTTGATTTTATTATTCATTATCCCTTGCTGTTTATTAATATTTTTCATTATTTGTTGTTATTTTTTATTATTTCCTGCAATTTAAAAATACTTCCACCAGAGATTGAAAATATGATTTATCCATTTTTTCAGGGGAACATCAGAAATCAACCCAAGAACCATTGAGTATAGGATCTCAATCACAGTCAAGTGAAGTAACAGATTCTTCACCTCATCTGCCTAGTTCTGGGTCTGTATATTCTGTACCGCATGGACGATCATATGTAAACCAATCTGTTAGAGGGTCCATAGATGTGATGACCCAGAAGTAGTAGCAGCTTTTGATAAATGCAAGATTTCTTACAGAAATTCAGTCTTTATAATAGGCACAGTTGCAAATGCATTAGGTGTCGATATAGAAACTTTAATACTCAACAAATCATCCTTCAACAGATCACGGGCTGAAATTCGAAAAAAGAAAGCTGAGAAAGTAAAAGAATTGCTGATGGATAAATCTATACCACATTTGATCGTGCACTGGGACGGGAAACTTATTCCAGACACGATAACATGTAAACAAATTGATCGTTTACCCATCCTGATGTACAGTGGAAACATTGAGAAAATTATTAATATGCCTGGATTAGAAGACCAAAAAGGATCAACGATAGGTAACGCTGTTTATCAAGCATTGGATGACTGAGGGCTGACACATTCAACGCAAGGTGTGTGCTGCGATACAACCCCGGCGAATTTTGGGCGCAGATCTGGTGCAGCAGTAATTTTAGAGCAATTGATTGACAGAGATTTGTTATATTTCGCGTGCCGTCATCATATGCTCGAAATTTTATTAGCTGCAGCTTTTGGAGTAAAGTGCCTGGTATGAATGGACCAAATGTACCAATTTTCCAAAAATTTAAAAAGGAATGGTCTACCATTAAATAGGCAAACTATGAAAACGGACTGGGTAAATTAGAACCATTATTACAAAATAAAATCCCTCACGTAGTCAGTTTCATAAAAGAGTACATACAAAAGCAACAACCTAGAGATGACTACAAAGAGTTGTTGGAGTTAAGCTTATTATTTTTGGGCGTTGCGGATGATATACAGATTCGTAAGCCTGGAGCATGCCATCACGCTCGTTGGATGGCAAAAGCCATTTACTCTCTAAAAATATTTTTACTGAGAAAGGCATTCAAATTAAAAAAGCACGAAGAAAACAACTTTTACAGCATATGTAAATTTGTTGTTTTTGTGTATATCGAACCATGGTTTACATTACCTTTGGCAGTTGCAGCACCCAATAATGATCTGAGATTATTAAAAAATTTAATTGAGTATGAGTCAATCGATGCTAATATTTCAAAAGCTGCTTTAAATAAACTTGAAAATCATCTATGGTATTTATCTCCTGAAATATGTGCTCTTTCATTTTTCGATGAAAGAGTACCAGTTAGCGTAAAACAAAAAATGGTTGAAGCATTGCAAACTAAGCACATTGAAAATGACATTGATACTCCAAGAAAATTTAATGTTTCTGCAATTGGGATGAAGGGATTGCTGAACAAAGAACTTGATTATTTTATTAATAGCCAAAGTTCTTACTTCTTTGAGAGGTTTGGGTTAAACATATCATTTTTAGCTCAAGACTGCAGTACGTGGAGTACGAATAAATCTTTTATTGAAAGCCGAAAGAAAGTTGTAAATATTAGAGTAGTCAATGATTGCGCTGAGAGAGCTGTGCACTTAACTCAAGAGTACATCAATGTTTTAACAAACGATGAAGTTCAAAAAAATCATTTAATCCAAGTCGTTGAAGAATTCAGAAAAGAATTCCCTGATGCGAACAAGAAGACAATAATTAAAAAACTGAAAACAAGCAATTACATATTATTCTGTATATTCTGTGAAAATCAATGTTTAATTGTATACAATAAATTTCATTGACAAAACACTAAAACGATATTTAATTATTTTGTATAAATCTTTGAATGAAGAATTTACGAACAAAGAGATCATTGCGGCATTTCATTGATTTTTTTTCAGAGATCCGAGTAAATTCTAAGAAAAAAAATGTATTAATAATTTCTTTTAACTTGGTTTAACAAATTTATAAAAATTAATTTTAACGAAAAGTATTTGCCTTAATTATTAGAACATGTCAAGAGTAGTCAATAGAGAGTAAAAAATAAAATTTCGTTTATTTTGTCAATAGAATCATACACGATGCACTCCTGCTAATAACTATGGAATTGACAATATTGATTAATTGTGACGTGTAAATTTGAGATTTTAAGATTTTACACTGTTGAAATTAAATATATAACTAAGTACTTATAGTACAAAACTTATGGAAAAATTGCTCTAGAATATGAAAAACTTTTTTATGTCTTAAATTGTCAAAGTTTTAATCATGCTTATTTCTGGAGATGCACCAGGCTTAGTCGGGCTCTAAAGGGTGCACAGAAGCTAAAATAAAACCTTCAATTTGTTTTTTTGCAAAAGTCGACTGGACCTGAGATACCTAAATAAGAGCTAACGAAGTTATGACCCATAAAAGTCTTCATGTACCCATTCACAGATTTGATACTTTGATTTTTTGGCCAATTTCAAACGGCCATATCTTCGGTTCTAGAGGGGATAGAAAATCGTCTAAAAAACGAAATTGTCGGTTTTGAACTCTACTTTCAGAATATACTAGTCTGATAACTCAATGTAAAGCCGATTATGATTAAAAACGCATAAAGGTGAAAAAAATCTGCTTTTATCGGTATTTTTTTAGGTTTTGGACGCTATATTTGGCTCAAATTTTATTTTCCCGGCTCTAGAAAATTACTGAACATACTTTATACATTTTACAAACATGTTACATGATATTTATGCACATTTAATATATTTAGGAGCCCGGAAAAAATTTTTACATAGCAAAAACGCGTATAAATGCGGAAAAACCGTTTTTTGAAAAGTGGCAGGGTCTAGACCCTTTTTTGAGGGACTTTCTCGGTGTATTTCCTAGTTTTCGGTCATAACCAATACATCTGGGGGGTGGGAGCCGACCTAGCGGCAAATTGGGAATTAAGGCCAGCTTACTCCAAACAATTTTGAAAAAATCGAAATTTTTTTTTTTTCATAAATTGCTACTGTATTCTCGTAGAAATAGTATAGAATTAGTCCCGAAGGTCAGCAAGACCGAGAAGCAGGTATAAAAGAGTTAAATTTACGTTTTTTTGCAAAAAATTGTTTATAACTTTTTATTGTTAAATTTTTCGACAATTCTGATACCGGATTCTGAAAGTACATACAATTTTACGTTAGAAATGGTATCTCAAGAATTTTTGGAACCATTTTAAGTTAGTGCTACACACCACTGAAAATATTGTCGAAAAATGGTCAAGTTGGGCGTTAAAGGGTTAAACAGAGAATATATAAATAGTGCCTCCTAAGATAGAAGGCCAACCAGAGCCATAAGCCTGAACTCGGAGCAAGTACGTTAGTTCTGCTCCCCATAAAGCAGGTGGCGCTTTGAACAACTTATGTAAGGTGCTTTCCACGCGCCACCTGCCTTATGAGGGGTAGAACTATCGTTCTTGCTTCTCGCGTTTTTGGCTTCCCGAAACTCTGGGATCTGGCCTTCTATCTAAGAGTCTGTCTCCACGGTGCTATGTGCATCGTGCGACGAGCATCGTGCAACGGCAGTCCGCCTATTCCATCGCGTTCCGATTTTTTCTTATGGTATAAGTGAACTGAAAAAAAGATTTGGCAACCGCGCATTTCCACTATATTACTGTACAAGTATTTTAAAGTGATGGACCAACTGAATAGCGCAGATGCGCGGTTGCCAAGTCTTCTTTTCAGTTCACTTATACCATAAGAATGAATCGGAACGCGATGGAATAGGCGGACTGCCGCTGCACGATGATCGTCGCACGATGCACATAGCACCGTGAAGACAGACCCTAAGGCATTATTTTTATATAGTATATAATACTCCGGGATAAACATTACTCAATATTATTTAAAAAATGAAATAAAATAAAATAAATTACTCAATATTATGTATTTATTGCAATTTAAAACTCGATTTCACTTTATTAGTTGTTATATACTATTTTTAGTATACGTCTCATTAAAAAAATTATGCATTTCACTTACGTTAGTGCTCATGGCATTTTTGTTTAGAGGGGTGTTTATCTACAAGAATTATTTACTGAAAACCGTTAGATCACATAAAGCATTAATTGCAAACTTCATAGTTAATACGCAACGTATAATAATTATCCTTTTGCGCGAGACACTTGCGCTATCTTACGGATTCTTTTGTAATTAAGGAATATCATGGGTAGAATTTCACCGTATACCCAGCGGAAAGTCATGATTTTCGAACGTTACGGGGTCGCTGGAAGCTAGCTACAAAGGGTCGCATATAAGCGGGGTTTTTGATCGAAATTGATCAACATACATTAAATAAACCTTAAAGGTTATGTGACCACTTTTACTTTTACTTTTACTTTCTCGATAAAAATAACATTTTCATTGTGTATGTCTTAAATTGTCAAAGTTTTAATCATGCTTATTTCTGGAGATGCACCAGGCTTAGTCGGGCTCTAAAGGGTGCACAGAAGCTAAAATAAAACCTTCAATTTGTTTTTTTGCAAAAGTCGACTGGACCTGAGATACCTAAATAAGAGCTAACGAAGTTATGACCCATAAAAGTCTTCATGTACCCATTCACAGATTTGATACTTTGATTTTTTGGCCAATTTCAAACGGCCATATCTTCGGTTCTAGAGGGGATAGAAAATCGTCTAAAAAACGAAATTGTCGGTTTTGAACTCTACTTTCAGAATATACTAGTCTGATAACTCAATGTAAAGCCGATTATGATTAAAAACGCATAAAGGTGAAAAAAATCTGCTTTTATCGGTATTTTTTTAGGTTTTGGACGCTATATTTGGCTCAAATTTTATTTTCCCGGCTCTAGAAAATTACTGAACATACTTTATACATTTTACAAACATGTTACATGATATTTATGCACATTTAATATATTTAGGAGCCCGGAAAAAATTTTTACATAGCAAAAACGCGTATAAATGCGGAAAAACCGTTTTTTGAAAAGTGGCAGGGTCTAGACCCTTTTTTGAGGGACTTTCTCGGTGTATTTCCTAGTTTTCGGTCATAACCAATACATCTGGGGGGTGGGAGCCGACCTAGCGGCAAATTGGGAATTAAGGCCAGCTTACTCCAAACAATTTTGAAAAAATCGAAATTTTTTTTTTTTCATAAATTGCTACTGTATTCTCGTAGAAATAGTATAGAATTAGTCCCGAAGGTCAGCAAGACCGAGAAGCAGGTATAAAAGAGTGGGGAGCGGTGCGCGCCAAGCGGTAAATCCGGCTGCTCGAACGCCTTCGGTAGCGGCAGCTGCTGCGTGCCTTCGGATCGTCTTATTGTTTTGATTCCCCTCTATTTCTCGAAAATATTCTGTCCTTTACAATTAGAGAGCGTCCTTCGTATATAATATACGGCAGTACAAGTGAAATTTTCGTTGGTGATGGTTGTTCGCTTCAGTCCTCGCACGCGTCGGTAAATTTTTCGTTTGTGTGCTCTCAAAATTTATCATGGACAAAAAAAGAAGAAGTGGTGTCTCACATAGATCGGGAAGAAGGAGTTTTTTGGGTAATCAACATACTTCAAATGATGATACAGAACAAACCAGTGCTGCTGCAAAAAACTGAAAAACGCCGTTCCTCAACTTGAAGTGAAAATCCATCCGTTGCTGACTTACGTGATCGTTCAGTGGTCTGTATTTGCTACATTGCAACAGAGAGTTGTTTGTGCAAAGTGTAATAAAAAAGTGGAATTTGCAAAAAGTGACGAAAAAGGATTAGGTTTCGAATTACAAATTATCTGTGATTGTGAGGAGAGTGAACCAATTCCTTCATCTCCAAAAATAAAAAATGGTTATGAAATAAACAGAAGAATAGTTTATGCAATGCGCTTGTTAGGAGTTGGATTTTATGGCTTATTGAATTTTTGTGGACTGATGGATATCTCAGCAACTGCATTAAGTATAACTGGCTATTATAAATGCATAGAGCAAGTTTATATTGCATTGAAGGCTGTTAGTGAAATAGTTTTTAAAAAAGCTGCTAAAGAAGAGCAAGAAAAGAATAAAGAGAGAGGATTACCCGAAGATAGGCTTACTGTTTCGGGCGATGGTTCCTGGCCAAAAAGAGGATTCACAGCTTTACTCGGTATTGTTAGTTTGATCGGCAAGTACACGAACAAACTCATAGATGATATAGTAAAATCAAAGATTTGCCAAGCATGCAGTAACTATTCAAAAAAATTCCCCGAAAATACGCCAGAGTTTGATGCTTGGTTTACCGAACATTGTGAAGCAGGCAATTGCACAAGGGATCATGATGGTAGTGCCGGTCTTATAGAAGTTGAAGGAGTGGAAGAGATTTTTCGGAGGTCTGTGGAGCAGTACGGTGTTATGTATGAATATTATGTCGGCGACGGTGACGCTAAAACTTTCAAGAGACTCGAAGAATCTGAACCGTACGGCGAGGCTGTCAAAGTAAAGAAAAAAGCATGTGTTTTACACGTAGGTAAGAGTATATATAGACGTGGTAAAGAAGCCAAAAAAACCATGCAAAAATAAAGAGAGCTCTGAAAGCGCAAGAAAAAAGAGAGGCACTAGAAAGAGGTGAAGAAGTACCCAAAAAGAAGAAGGCTAAAAAATGCGAACAACCTATCGTAAAATCTTTAAAATTTACTGAAGCGCAACTGTCGCTCTTATCTAGCTATTTTAAAAAAGCTGTGCTTACTTACCCCGATTCTGTGCCAGACATGAAGAATGCAATTCTGGCCTCATTTTATCACAAGTGTTCCACCGATGCTAAGCCACAACACCAGTATTGTCCAGCCGGAGCAGATTCATGGTGCGCTTATCAAAAGGCAGTAGCTACAAAACAGAATTACAACCATCCTCCAGCTTTCGATCAGGAAATTCAAGATCTTTTACAGCCAATTTATGAAGAACTAACCGACGAAAAGTTGCTCGAGAGATTTTAGGGGCTAACACGCAAAACAATAACGAAAGTTACCATTTCCAGTGAGGATTTTCATCTACCTAATATCTGCAATTATGTCTATTTAAGGTTCCGTCAAGTTGAAAGGTTGCCTCATTTGAGAAGGCTATGTTTGATGAAAAGTTAGGATTTTCAACTATGCGTGCCATCATGTCTTCACAAAATCCAACGCGACGATCGAAATCGTCTTCATTCAAAATTGGTTCACAAGTTAACCAGTGTTACTTTAAATGGATGGAATTTAGCTCTTTTTAGTACGTTGTGTACAGACGATTTACTTAAGTCATGCTCTTGAGCAACCCTGCGGATAGAATTATGCGGATCTTCAGTGAATGCTAATAAAACATCTAGTGAGCTCTCTTCATTTACTGCTGACCTCGGTCTGTCTGATTTAGGTAATTTTCTGACAGTGCTGAATTCATTAAACCTTCTAACAGTTTTTTGGACGGTCGAGTCTGCAATTAGAGTTCTACCAACCCTAAAAGTTTCATTGAAAATATTCATTACTGCTCTGAAAGATCGCTCCATTCCACCCCAGCCACTCATCGTGAGAAGCGATATTCTTTCTCTTTTAGTGAGGTGCTGCATTTTGACTAAGTCTTCGAACTAGATCTTACCCAAACGTCGATTAGAATGAAGTACACAAAACTTACAATGCAGATGAACGTTTAAAAAAAATTAAAATAATAATCTGGTATTTTTACGTAAAAACTCTGCTATTTTTTTACCTGTAAACTACTGCACTCAAGACGGATAGAAATTTTTTATATGACACAAATTTTGGAATTCGATGCCTGTTTTTTTTATTATTCGTGGGTTTGATTCTAGTATACTAATATTCAATACTCAAATTTTTGTAATAACATGGCGAACTTTGAAAATAAAAATTCAAAATCGCTCCTTTTTGTAAAATTGTTCAAAAACAGAATTATTTATTTGTAAGTTTAAGATTAGTGAGTTAGAAAGACATTATGATAATCGATGCTAATCTTTAAATGTTAGAAGCGAGGGGACTCACGTAAATCCAGCACGCCAGTGGGAACAGATTTTACTACGTCCACGTCGTTGTTCCTGGGTAACGCTAAATGTAAAAAAACAAAGTTTACCTTGAAATAACCTTGAAGGTCAATCACAAGGTCTAATTCAAGGTCACCATTGGATTCGTCGTTGAAAGTTGCTCCAAGAGTGACCTTGAACTTTTTCAGAAACACCTGACCCAAGGAAGTACAGAACGGTCCCGTCCATCTGACCGAAACCGTGTTTAAGTTTGAATGACCTTTAGCTGAACTTCAAGGTCACCCTTCACCTGCGACCTGGGCACATTTTTGGACGTAAAATGTCCCGCTCTTTCGATTGCCGGTGTCAAAAATAGGGGTTACTATTTAAAAAAACAAAGTTGACTTTGAAATGACCTTGAAGGTCAATCTCAAGGTCGAATTCAAGGTCACCATTGAATTCCTCGTTGAAAGTTACTATAAGAATGAGCTTGAGCTGTTGGAAAAATATTTTAGCTGAAAAAGTATTCAGGTGTTTCCATACTTTCTTTTATTATTATTATTACTTAAAGTAAATAAATGATTCTTTATAACTTTTAGATCTGTATTATCATCGTCTATTATATCAAGGAGCTATATTCAGACTTTTATTTGTCCACTCCCTAACTAGGTCAGTAGGTCAAGGTCATCCTCAATTGTTGATATCGTTTTCCTAAAGTAAGCCTAAATATATGTGCATAAATTTTTAGCATTGAGGGTAACAATTTCGGACCTGTCTCACAGATCGAATAAACGAACAGCACCCCTCCACTGAAACCCATATAGCTAAAATAACTGCACAAGTAGATCTAGCCAATATCTATGTATATTATGTAACTTTAAAATTAAAGTTTAAAAAGAATAAAACTCCTATGGGACTAAATTGGTTTAACATTTTAACAACAATCTTTATATCGATCTATCTCAGTCCCAGAAACAATTATTGCTATTTTCTAAGCTACGGATAGAAAAAAATATATATTTACTGCTACAATGCAAACATTACAAAAAATGTATTCAATTAAACTATGGTAAATTTATTCAAGGCGACTCAGAACAAACTGAGCTTGTAGTCGTTATTCTGGCTATGTATATAGGTTATCCCGGTTTCCCAGGTATTTATATCTATTTTCGCGCATGCACCTCAGTAGATATATATTCCGGGACACACGTCTACATTGCTTAGTGAATTTTGCAAGACATAGAAATTGTGAAATGTATTTTTTAGAATACATTTTATGTATTGTCTCATAATGTTTCCTTAACGATTCTTTGGTAGAATAAAATTTGCAGCATCTCTGGCATTTCAATTTTGCTAAAGAATGTTGCAATACATGATTTTTAAAATTCTCATATTTACTAAACAATAAATTGCAACTATCATTATCACAAAATTAAAGAGTTTCTTCAGTAGCATTTGAAATATCAATTTTTCCTCTATTTTTCCTAATTTTAGATATAGCGTTGCCAGGACATTTATAAGTTATGCATAAATGATCTTTACGATTCCATTGGGAATTTCCTACATTAACTGCTTCTGCTATATTTAATCCAAAGTTGATAACTTGGTGATATGCAGAGCAGCCAATATATACAAGATCCCCTGGACGTTGAATTGCTATATCATATCGAATTCGATGTTATTTAATAAATGAAGGTTTTACTACAATATTTTTGTGGTTCAAAGGAAATTTACAATTTTTGAGCCACACGTTGCAATGTGTTACATTTTCACTTCTTAAAACGGAAATTGTGTCCAATAAAACTTGATTCAACTTGTTATTGTCTTCAGGATTAATAATTAACCATCCTTTCCAAGAATCTGGCACACCACAATGCATTATATTAGCACTGTCAAGGTATCCATCTTCTAAGTGTATATCAGAAAATGAATACCTTTCTCCCAGGTAAAAACTTGGAATATTAATACCTGTAATATACACAACATGATTAATATCAAATAAATACACTAAATGAATGCTACGCATTTAAAATGTATTTAGGATTCCCTAAGAAAAAAAATATTTATTAAATGTTTTAAAAAAGATATAAAAACAGTATTCTACAAATAATTAAAAATTATTTATTTTTCTATTTACGTCTTCAATGTTATAAATGAAATTGATCCATATACTTTAAAATATAAAAAATGTACTATAATTGAAATTTTTAATTTTTTTTTAAATTTTTATTAACAAATTGATCAATAGTCTCTTCATATATTTTTTTCAAACACTCAGAATCCGAGAAATTTATTTCTTAAGTCTTTTGTGTTGACTAATATAAATTAAATGAAATAAATAAAATAAATTATTAACAATATTAAAAAAAAAGAAGAAATTAAACAAATAAAATGAATAATAAACTAAATCCTAAACGTAATAAAACAATTACACTTATAGGACCTCCGCTTTTCTATAAAGCAATTATTTTACGTTTTTCTCTAACACGGTTATATATATATATATATATATATATATATATATATATATATATATATATATATATATATATATATATAATCAAAAATAATGAAACATCACTCTATTAAGAGTCACTCAAACTAAATTAAAAAATCGAAATTGAAAACTAGTACAGCTAAAAAACACTTTACCAAGTAAAATATCATTATATTCGATTGAAATTCACATATGCGATTGATAGGCTCTAATTCATCTAGACTACGAGAGATTTTTTCACTCTAAACATTTTAAAATTAAATGATAATTATTTTTAATTTTAACACTATTATGAAAGTTTATTATTATCTATTTATGAATATTTAATCTCGAGTTATTATATTTGAGTGCACGTGTGTTTACGCGTTCATTACATAAATGTAAATATTTAGTCATAATTTGCGATACTTCGACTTGCATCTACTCACAGTCTATCACTCTCTATACGAATATCTATTTAAAAGTAAATGTAAGTTATACAATTTGAATAACTTAAGATGTACATAAAATATACAAGATTTTGAATAAAATTTTAGAGATTAATTAGAAAAATAAATATTGTACATTCAAATTAGGTTCAAAGCTCAAAGACATAAAAAATACATAATAATATACATTTTAAAAGACTAGAATTCAAGCATCAGAGCATAATCGATCACCATTAAACAATAATTATAAATACTTCTAAAACTCAGACACTTAGATTATAAAAATATATTAAATAACGTTTATGATACTTGGACCTTCGTCTTATTAAAATGTCTTTCTCAACTAATGTATTAGTGAATGTATATTCGTGTATTATTTTATATGTTATTCTTAAAATCGGGCGAAAAAAGCACGATCTTATTTGTTCTAAATATTTTGTTATTGTTTTATGCCACGTTTTAAAAAAATATAAATCGTTATTTTTTAGAGAGGAATACTTTTATACATTAATTATATATATTAATTATCTAAATGTTTCTATTAGTTTAAGGGGGTATCCCTCACGGTTCGCTTGAAGCAGGCACAAGTTGACCTAAAATGTGTCCGAAATCGGCTAACGCAGAAAGTTTATGTATCATCTGGGGATAAAAAATCTGTATAAATGCAAATCCTAGCTGCTTCATATTTCTCCGCTAGATGTCGCATACCTTTTTTCACAACCCTTTATAGAAATTGGTATCTTTAAACTATATGTATAAGAGGATATCTGTAGTAATAGAACTGCGTTAAAAAATGTTTAACGTCACAAATTGGTTGCTACATTTAAGATTATTTTATTAAATAATCTTTATTTAATAATAAAATAATATTATTTTATTAAATAATCTTTAGGTTTTAAAATGCCTTCTAAAAGTTGTCATAATGACAACAGAAAAAAAGTATGCGGCCCATGTGGGAAAAAAATTGTATTAGGAACTGTAAATCCTCAAAAGTTTTTAATAAATAAAAACACTGAACATCTTATAAAACAGTATATATCAAAAGATTATGATTTGACTGATGAGAAATATCCCTTGAGTATATGTAAATCTTGTTCTGTAACTCTTCTCGAAATTGATAAAGATATTTTTAACAGACAATTGCAAAATATGCCTAAATATAACGAAATTATATTACCAAAAATAACTCGTTTAACTGAAAGTGTCTGTAATTGCTACATTTGTTTGACAGCCAGATTTACAGGGCATGTTAAGAATAAGAGAGGAAAAGGTAAGTTCAAAGATTTGAGCAAGGAAATTGACATTACTGCTGGATATTACGAATCTCAAAAATTAGAGTCACTTTCTTTGATACAAAAGCTTACATCTACAGAATCGATAAAGTTATGTAGTACGTGTTTTCAAGAAATTGGTAAAGGAAAATCGCATACTTGTAATAATGTAAATAGTAATGTAATGAAAATAGTCGAAAAACTTCCTGAAAAAAGTCAAGAGCAACTTCTTTCTAGTATCATAAAGAAGAAATTTGCTTCTCATGCAGATACGAGTGGAAAATTCAAAAATTCTGATGTAAATGTTTCTACTGGTGGTCGACAAATAAGAATAAAAATAAATCCAGTTGCAAATAAAAATGTTTCGTTTGATGAAGAATCTTTAGATAATTTAAAAGTTAAAATAGGAGCTTCTAGTAGTAAGATGAAAAAAATTACAAATTTTATAAGATGTCATGTGGGACGAAAATCTATTCCTGTAGATTACTCGAAGCACATGACGGAAATGTCGAATTCGCTAAGAGATGTATACAAAACAGGAGTATATGAATTTGAATGTGAAAAGTCGACCAATAAAGCACTGCGACCTGTCATTTATGCGGACGCCGAAGAACTACTTGATCGTGTCATTGAAAAAAGAAATTTGCAAGGAAATGTAATTGTTAAAGTCATGGCTGATAGTGGTCAAGGCTTTTTCAAAATAAGCTTAGCTATCCTTCCCGAAAACTACTCTCCTGTTGAAAACAGCTCTCTAGAAGAGACTTATATTGATGAAAATTTCCAATACAATCCTGAGGATTTGAATGAAAATAAAAAAAGAAAATTGTATACTGAAGGTGGCAGCATAAGTAAAAAAGGTAAGCTCACCAGTGTCGATGGTTTGATACTTTTATGCATAACTCCTGATATAAAAGAAACACATGCTAATATGAAAACTTTATTTGACATAACTAATATAAATAATATTCCTTTCAAGTTTGTTGCAGATTTTAAACTTTTATTGATTGTGAATGGACAACAAACTGCTACGTCAGCCTACCCTTGTCCATATTGTTTTGTTTCTCTACACGATTTAAGGAGTAAACCCGATTCCAACAGCAGCGATAATGCTAGTAGTTCATATCATCAAATTGGAATGGAGAATAATACTGAACTAAAAACATATGGAAACTTAAGAGCAGATTATGAAAAATACTGCCTTGCAGGGAAAGATAAAAAATATAGCAAAGAATGTCATAGCACTATAAATTCTCCTCTTTTCGATGAAAGCGACGACACTTACGTACTTCAGAAGTGTGTGATTCCTGAGTTACATGTGCAGCAGGGTTTTGTTAATCATTTATTTTGGAAAGGATTAGTTCCTTTATTAGGCGAAAAAAAAGCTTTATTGTGGTCAAAAAAATTAAATTTAATATCTAAAAATTATCATGGAGATGCATTTGAAGGGAACGCGTGTAGAAAGTTACTGAAAAATGCGGATATGCTTAATGATAAAGATATTTACGGAGATGTAGGTATATATAAAATAATGCCCTATATCACAGCTTATAAAGCAATGAATAAAGTAGTAAATTGCTGTTTTACCTCTGGAAAAGTAGGGCCTTCTCTTGATGCTCATATCAACGAGTTAAAGAACGCTTTAAACAGTATTGATAATCTTTCTGAAACTTTAAAAATTCATGTTCTAATTTCACACGTTAAAGAAAGTTTAAAGTTTATAGAAAAGAATAATGGATTAGGGTATTGGTCAGAACAAAGTGGTGAATCAATACACCATGAGTTTTTGAAGTTTTGGGAACGTTATAAAGTCAGCAGTATCCATCATGATGCTTACTTATCAAATTTATTTAAGGCAGTAGTTGAATTTTCATCCCTTCACCTTTAAAGTATTATTATTTAATTATTTATTTTTATTTTAATTCTGTTTTCATTTAAAAGTTTTGTAGTAAAAGATAAAAACCAAAAAAAAAGAAAAAAAATACCAAAAAAAAAACAAAAAAAAACATGGGGTCATTCATCCACTACGTCCTCGTCGTTGATCCTGGGTCTCGCTAAAGGTGGATTTATAGATATGTATGAATTATATATAAATAAAAAAGTAGACAATGCATATTTTTTTCATCATTTATGACGCAAATTATATTAAAATTTCTTAAATTCTGCATAAAACTGCACATAATGAATAAAGCGAGAAAAATTGGAAAAGCAGCATTATTCAGAGAGCCGTTGACAAAATTACATGTAAATTTGAGAAAAAAAACAAATTTGAACAATTTTTAGTTCATGTATGTAAAAATTTTTCAATAATAGAGTTTAGAAAAATGACTGTGTCCATACAAAATGACCATACAAAAGTGGCTGACTCTTCCTCTCACGAGCGAACTGTACTTAAAATAGAAAAATGGCCATAACTTGCGAAACCGAGCAGCTAGGATTTGCATTTATACAGATTTTTTATCCCCAGATGATACAGAAACTTTCTGCGTTAGCCGATTTCGGACACATTTTAGGTCAACTTGTGCCTGCTTCAAGCGAACCGTGCCCTATATAGATGGGCAAAAATAAACTGAAACTCTGCGAATTTTTTTTGAAAAAACTATACAAGATTTTTATTTGAAAATGTTTTGGTTTATTATTCAAACATTAAATATGCATTTCTTATTTTTTTATTACATTATTTTGTTTATGCTAGTGATAAAAAAATGATGAACCATGAACTTTTTTTTCTTCCTACAATTTTGTGTGCACAGTTTCTCGGCGAGTTTTCAACTTATCACAAAAAAAAACGCCATTTTGAAGATAATTTCATAATCTAGTCGATGAACCTACTTGTTTTTGAAATAAAAATTTATTTAACCACAATTTTGCAATAATAATAAAAAAAAATTACTGTTTTTTTTTCAAAAGTCCACCATTTTGCTATGGAATTTTTTTATACTTTTAATTTAGGTTAGTCGACGAGATTTAGACCTAATAATAACAAAAAACTTTTTTTTTATGTTTCAGAGAGATACGACGACGACAAGTCTGCACACAAAATTGTAGGAAGAAAAAAAAAGTTCATGGTTCATCATTTTTTTATCACTAGCATAAACAAAATAATGTAATAAAAAAAATAAGAAATGCATATTTAATGTTTAAATAATAAACCAAAAAATTAAATTTTCAAATAAAAATCTTGTATAGTTTTTTCAAAAAAAATTAGCAAAGTTTCAGTTTATTTTTGCCCATCTATATAGGGATACCCCCTTAAGAGTTTAATTTGTAATAATTATACGCATATATACTCAAATAACTGAATGTAGTTAACAGCAAAAACATACAAAATAAACGTAACATAACGTAAGAAGATTAATAATTAAACCTAACTTAAATTTTTCAATCAAAGACACAATATTTTCTGTAACTCTTTCGTGTTCCTTTTCATTTATGTAAACTCCATTCACTAATGTATGTTTAAGTTGAACATATTCAAAATAATTTTGAAATTTCCCTATGTAATCAAAAGAAAAAACCTCTGGTTTGATAATCTTGCGGAACTTTAAAATTAAATTTTTATATTATTACATGAACTCTTAAATGAAACCCAAAATTAAAAAAAAAATTAATTACAATGGAAACAAAATTATCCATTATTGGATTCACTGGTTCTTTAAGCAACTTTTTGATCATTGTTAAATAAACTTCAAAATTGACACTAGAATCAGAATCATAATATGCAATTAAATTTTTTATTTCACTCTGCATTATGTGTACTTCGTATACAGTGCGTCTCATAACTATAGAAACACCAAAAATGTTTACATTTAAATCTGTGTATTATACCTTTTCTTAAAAAACCTGTAACTTTCGAAGCAAAAAACCAAGGATAATTTTAAAAATAGCAAATAAAAGGCAATAAATAAAAGGCAATTTTATTCTCTTTAAAACGTTACCAAAATATTATGTCTACATTAACTTATGAAAAATTCACGGACGCTTTAAACAAAACTTGAATACTAGATAAAAAATTTACATTGATTTAAATGGGTCTAAAAATTTAAAGTGTTTCTATAGCTATGAAACAACGATAACTTCTTTAATGTTGATGCGAAAGAAATATTCTAGTAATGTTTTAAAGAGAATATATTTTTCATTCATTGGCTTTTTGCAAAATTATCCTCGGATTTTTGCTTCCAAAGTTACAGGTTCATTAAAAAAAGGTATAATATACACATTTAAACGTGAAAATTTGTGGTGTTTCTATAGTTATGAGACGCACTGTAGTATGACTGACAAATAATAACGTTTAAATGTAAATTTGAATGATGATTTCGATCCTCACGATTCACCGAATACAATCAAAATGCGAAGGTGTTTACAATTACATGTGTATAAATCACTTCAAGACAATACTCAATATCGCGCATACGCTTCAATGAGTATATGGGGCGAATCACGTCAACTCTCCTAGCGCGGCGCGCGAGCGCTTAATACTGTTGTTTTCAACTCGCGTTTGCGGTATGAAAAAAAATATATAAAAAATATCCAATAAACTATTTCGATGTATTTTTTCCTCAGCTTTCCAATGGTGTGGTCAGATTTTCCAAAATTTTCCATTTTCCTTAAAAAAACACACAAAGCGTGTTACATCTCGAAAAGTCTATTTTTAATATTTTTTTTAATACTTTTAATCGAAAGCTGAGGTTTTTCTACATAAAAAAAGTTCTTTTGCCCAGAGTGCCCGATTATATTTCAGTGAGTAATAGAACGCCGAAAAGTTGAAGTACCGCGCGCAGCGGCAAGGCACGTGACTTCGCGCTCGACGGTGGCCGCTGGATTCGGTCCTCCTTTTCATATTTTGCTACCTTATAATTTCTTTTAAACCTGTTAGTTAAATTTAGTTATTTTTTTGTTTTTATTAATCGTTTTTTTTGTTACTTTGGCTTTCGAAGAGGCTTTCAAAGTCTTTAGCTTCGTGGCTTTCTTTGTCTTTGTTGCAAGTTTGGATACATTATTTTCTTTTTTCTTAGTGTCTTTCTTTGGAAAGATTTGATATTTAGAACTTAAAGCCGTTTTCTGTAGTTTGAATGTGTTTTGATTCAATGGAATAAAAGCATGATACTGTAAAGTCCCTGGTATAGATTTAGCATTATCTAATCTTGGTTTGAGTTTTAAAACAGTTTTTTCATAATCATCTTTATTGCTATAAAATACTTTGGTTTCTTTGCAATAATTTTTAGCCCATTCGTAAAGACTTTTTGCTGATAAAATTCTATTTTTGGATGAAAGTTGTAGACTAGCACGTTTTGCACCTCTTTTTAAGTTCGCACCGATACCATCACATGCACCTTTGTCGTGCGCGGTAGCATAAAAGTGCCATTCCGATGAGATTTCGAAATCTTTTTCATGAAACAGAAGATTTTGCATATTATTCTTATTTTTAAAATGTTGACTTGCTCCATCCGTTAAATAATAAATTTTATTAACTACGAAATTAAATTTCAGATAAAGTATGACAATTTTTTGATATTCATAAACCGCAACAGTATCATGGTTTAGATTATCAGAAATTACAGCAATGCTTACATGTTTAAGATCACTATTTTCTTTGTAATAAATTACAACTGTAAAAATAGTTGCCTGGTTATTATTCAAATAGAAAGATTGCGTAGCATTCTGTACTACAAATGCATAGTTTTCCGCAAAATCAAAACAGACAATAAACTCCCCTTCTTGAAGATTTTCTTTCAACTTATTCACATACTGTGACTGTTTCTTAGCAAAAAAATCGTGAGTCTTCAATTTTATTAATTTGTCGCCCAGCGTGTTGAGAAAGTCATAAACGTTCTCACTTTTTGAAACTATCGTACACCGATCTGTTTGAAACCACGATTCAAATTGAATTTCAAAAACATTATTTTTATCAAAACATTCAAGCAAATGTTCTCGTAATGCAGACGTATTAGGACAATTTAGACAGTCACCCAAGAAACACTCATCACGTGCATTTTTACAAACGATTGCCTGAATACACTCATGATAATTTGTAAGATATAGTTTACTATTTTTCGTTAAGCACTCTAGCTCAGCAGCTTCTAGGATAAGCTTAACGTTTTCATGATGTACACATTCACATACATTGTGTGTACCACTGCTTCCAGCTAAAACACAGTGTACTGGTCTCAATTGTATGAATTTTGTTAACCCAATTTTAACGTGTTCGTATTCTTTTTGAAATAAATAATAGATTTCGTTCAAATTGCCAAGAAGTAATCTTTTCTGAACGTGTTCTCGTTTGCCGTTGTCCTGCTTTACGGATATGCAATCTTTCAAGCCTGGCATAATTCGACTTATGTCATCCTTTTCATAAAAACTTTTAACTAAATTTGTAGTTTCCACCGAAAGTACTTTGCCGTGTTTTTTTTTCAGGAACTAAGAAAACTCCTTTTTCAGCTACTAACTCTTTTGCTTCTCGAGCTTCCCATTCAGTACAACCAAACTCTCTGAATAAATCATTACGAGACCAAAAATCGGGAGCAAGAGTGAGTAGCTGAATTCTATCTTGCTTCGATATAGTATTAGAAAATTTTCTTTTAATTTGTTCGAGAACCGTTACGCCAGCTTTATGATATTCATCACAACCATTTATGTTGGCTTTTTTTTGTATCCGAAATAGGTAAATCTGCTTTACGTTTGTAAATTTGCCTACGACATGTACCACATATTTTCGCTTCTTCGGGTACAAACGAAAATATACTTCTAAAAGTTGAAGGAAAGTCAAACAGATCTTTAGACGTAGGGTAATTCTCTCGAGAGAAAGGATTTATGCATTTCATTTTCCAGGTTGAACCCATTGTAGTTGCTACAATAAACCGGAGAAATACGTAACCAATAGATTTATGATTTAATCATAAAAAAATCTAAATTTAAAAAAAAACATCGTCGTATATATGAATTTCTTGTGACAATTCATTTATAGATTAAAGTTTTTTATGTTTAAGCCACCTACCGACTGAAAAAAGAACTAGTTTTACAAGTAAGCATGATGTGGCGGTGACGACGGCCGCGCCGCGCCAAGTCGCGCGCGGTACTTCTACTTTTCGGAGTTCTATTACTCACTGAAATATAATTTCGATTAAAAGTATTAAAAAAAAATATTAAAAATAGACTTTTCGAGATATAACACGTTTTGTATTTTTTTAAAGGAAAATGGAAAATTTTGGAAAATCTGACCACACCATTGGAAAGCTGAGGAAAAAATACATCGAAATAGTTTATTGGATATTTTTTATATATTTTTTTTCATACCGCAAACGCGAGTTGAAAACAACAGTATTAAGCGCTCACGCGCCGCGCTAGGAGAGTTGACGTGATTCGCCCCATATATAGGATTAGAAACACTGCCATAGGGCTCAGTTGATCTAACACTTTAGAATATTATAGAATTTTACAATTAGATTTATGGAAAACCAGTTATTCCAAATGCTCATTAATAGTTAATGGAATTTTATTATATACTGTTGCTGTTTTAATAAAACAGGCTTCTGATGTTTTTATCGTGTACAAAAATGTATAATTAACAGTAATTTCGCTGACGCTTTTTGAATTTTTTCCTATACAATTTTATACAATATATATGCGTCATTATAATTCCATAGTTTATAAAATTTGTTTGCTGCCGCAATCACATTTTTTTATAGCTGCCGCTTTCAGAATACAGCGCGTAGTTAAAATTGTGAAATTGAAAACAGCGCTTTTTATGCCACTTATTCAGTATTCGTTTTTGACTGCCACTATAATTAAACAGCCTTATTTTTTGAAATGCATTATATATAAACAGTTGTTCGTAACATATATTTATCGGTTTAAACGTGTTATTTTACATATGTCACTTTCTGATAAAACATATTAAAGTATTTCAACAATATACAATATTTTTTGTGTATACATCATCATTTAAATTTTTTTTAACATTCTGTATCATAGCATTATGCTTTAATAAAATTTTCAATTTGCTTTTATCCATTGCACGAGATAAAGCGACATATAACTGGCCGTGGCCAAACACTTGAGAAGGAAGATATATCCCAACATTGTGAAACGATTGACCTTGAGCTTTATTTATTGCCATAGCATGAGCAAGTCTTGAAGGAAATTTCCTTCTCGTCATTTGGAACGGTATTTCTTCTAAAGATGGTGATAAGTTAATTCTAGGCAATATTACTTTTGTACCAGCTTTACTTCCAGTAATAATTTCAGCTAATATTGTGTAATATTTCATTTCTTTAATTACTAATCGTGTACCATTACAGAGTCCTCAGTTTAAATTTAAATTTCTTAATAACATAACTATAGCTCCTTTTTTTAATCGATTTTTGTGCCGGGGTAAACCATTAGGTGTTAATGAATTTAAAAATTCTGTAGGTAAAATTGTATCTAATTTTTCGTTATCAGTATCTTCTGCAGAATTAGTGCTGTAATGTATACGCTCGGGCTCATCAATTTTCGATAAAACTTGATTATTTATATCTAGAACGTCAGAATTTATTGGCGCTAAAATTATATTATCATAGTAATCATTAGTATTTATATCAATGTTTGTACCATAAATTTCATCTATTAAATTACCATTCGATAACAATTCTGGTCGTATTTTTATCACTTCTTTTTCAAGTTCAAATTTGTTTTTAAATTTGCCATCACCTACACTCAAAAGCCATCTTTTAAGGGATAACACCACTCTAGAAGCCGAAAAAAGGCCTAATTTTGACAATTTATTCTGGGATTATGGGAAAAGGAATAGTATTCATATTTAGATGGTTCATTTAACACAAATTGATGTATAAAAAAAAAATTTTTATTATGATTTGGCTACGCACTACGATGGAGAATATATTTGTGAAGCTACTGTACAAATTGCAAGTCGATCCATGCAATGGTGTTGAAGCTATGAGTGCGCCCAGTTTGAAAAAACCCGTTTCGAGAAAAACGCGTTTAAAGTTTTCGGAGCATTTAAATCCTAGAAATTTTTGTATACCTCTAATCTGCGATGCCTGCACCGTACATTTGGCCATCTCTATTAATGTCTGACTCCTCCTCTTCCTTCCAGGCTGATTTTAAGGACATCCGGGCCTGTCTGGCATCGTCTGTTAGGGATCTCTGGCATCGACTCCACGCAGAAATTATAACAGTTCGGTCCGATTGTCAAGTCCAAGTGTTGCATTAGCTTCATGACACTTGAAAGGCCATCATTGTAGATACCTGCAGCAATATATACTGCGGTATCGAGCACGGGTTTGCCACTAGAGAAAGATTTTGGAGCCATAGACTAAACAGTCGCATTGAAACTTTCGTTGCTATTTTATGTGAAGCCGCCTAAGCAACGCGTAAGTAGATCGTCACTGCTTAACTCTTTATAAATTGGCAAAATCGCTTTATAAACTTCTTCAGAGAGAGGTGGTTTATGTACAAAATCTTCTCCAGTAGCTGGAGCCTTTTGCCAAGAGCACCATGAAGTTTCTCCGCGCGGGCATCTTTCGTGTCTCGGTTGATCATCAGTAGACAATTTGTGGTCCAGCGTTGCGTAGATTTCATTGCGCATTTTCTTCTCAGAATCATGATTCCTACGAATTGCTAAACCATAATAAATTGCCAACTCGTCTATGAGCTTGCCAGTAAGCTTGCCTTTTCCTCCAAGTCCTTTTATTTGTATTTTCAAATTACGGAGACGAGAACCCATCCACTTCTGCACATGATCGATACATTCTTTTTTTATTACAGTGAACTTTTCGTAGGGCTCAAAATCTATGATTCCTTTCAAGGTTTTTGAATCTCCGTCGCCCACGTAATTAGCGTACTTCAAATTGTGCAAAGATTCTGAGCGCTGGAAAATTTCGATAACGGCGTTCACTTCCATCTTTCCTGCGGAGCCGACGTGGTTCGCTTGGCATTCATTTTTGTGAGTTTGGCTCCACTCCTTGAACTCGATGGTGTCAGTTCTGGTTTTCCAAAATTCGGAAGCTTTGCAATATTTAGATTTCACCAAAACATCGACTACTTTGCCAGTATACTAGCCGATAAGTGAAACAAACCCATAAAGAGATGAAAAACCACGCTTCCTCCACGAACCATCACCAGATACAGTAATGCCATTTGGAACGTCAGTTTTTTCTCGTTCTTTTTTAGCTGCAGTTTTCATACTGAGCTTACAAGCAGCTTCTGCTTCAATGGCAATTTTCTTAACAATTGTATCGTAAAACGATTGAAAAATTGGCCGCGGGAGATCCATGAAGGCGCAAAACTTTATAATGCCATTCAATCCTATTCCTAGTAATCGCATGGCAAGAACAATTCTGCGATTAATATCATATCCTTTCTCAATAAATGACAATAAACAACGAGGAATAGTAATCTGATCACAGCTTTTACAGGAAATCACAATTTTTAAACCCACGCCTCGCTTTCCAGTTTCGGTGAACGTTACATCGGATTTGCATTTTTTACATACAAGAGCTTGCAATATCGCGGAGAACTGCTACAAAATTCAGAATTCGGTAACCGAAACCTTCATTTACTTCAAAATCATCGAAGTTTACATCTGATAATTTTTTAGTCGATGTACTAACGTTCTCCAGGATTGGCTTCTCCAACTCGTAACGGTTTTGCGGTCGTCGGTTTGATATTCTCGGTCTTTTTGCACTACTCCTTCCTCCTTGGCCGGTTTTTTTGTCACAATACACGACTTTTCTCGAACTCATATTGTTTATTCGAAAACTTTTACAATAACAAAACACGTTATTAATATTTGAACGAAAATGTACGGAAAGAAAATAAAGCGTCTGCGCGGCGTCGCTTGGCAGCTGTACTAGTTCACACACACACACACACACACACACACACACACACACACACACACACACACACACACACTTCTATTCAGTGTTAGTACACCCTGGTGGACTTCTGAGGAACCACAATGATCATAAGCAATAGAATTTGGACAGGTAGGAGCACTACATAGTCGATAAATCAGAGCGCGCCGTGGTGGCTGATTCAGCCGTCACGGCGCGCTCCGAGGCGCTGCGGCAAAATCGAGAATTGGTCCTCTTACAAAATTTATTTCTGTGTAAAACCAATTGGATATGATTTTTAAGGGTCCAAAATATCGTTTAAGCCAAAAAAAAATCGATTTTTTTTAAATTTTAGACTGGTGTTACTCCTTAAATTCTTCCTTTCCATTAGATACACGTTTGTTTTCCTTTAAAGACATTGTCTTAAAATTACACCATATATGACTTTTTTTAATGCAATTTTCAATTATTTGAGTTCGATAACCATGCCTGACAATTGGTAGTGTTTGTCGAAAATCGCCTGAAACAATAACTACTTTTCCTCCAAAGACAATATCATTATTACATACATCTTGACACATGCGATTAACTGCATCAAAAGCATGTTTAGAAGTCATTGTTATTTCGTCCCAAATTATAACTTGTATAAGTTTCATCATTTGACCAGTAGGATTGTTTGGAGTTATATTACAAGTACTTTGTTCATTAACATTTAATGGCAATTTAAATGTTGTATGCACAGTTTTTCCACCTTCTAACAAATTAGCTGCTATTTATGTCCATGCCACTGACAAAAATTGTATTTCATTTAATTTGAAGTATGATATTAAATTATTTAGTAAATAGCTTTTACCAGTTCCTCCTGGTCCATCTATAAATATACATCTATCATTTGATATTTCGTTAACAGCACTTATTACTGAGTTAAAAATAATTCTTTGTGCGTCTGATAGACTTGAAATTTTTTGATTTAATAGATCTGTTTCTTTCAAATTTTGACTATAATTATTATCAATATCCATAATAAATTCATCATTATAGTTTGAGTTCATCTCCGGTAAATTAAAATCACTCAAAGAATAACCATGAGAAAGAAAAATATCGTTTATGATATTAAGTGCATATTGTATACCATTTGATTCATCCATAGATGGAGGGTAAAAATGTGTTTTATATTTATCAAATAATTCAATAGCGTTAATTGGATTATGAAACACACATATATAACTGAATAGTTTGCACATAGGTTTTGTGAATTTGTACTGTGATGCTTCATTTAAACACTTATTCCATTCTTCATCTATTGCGATTAAGTTTCTTGCTTTTCCGGCTTCATAATAACTTGAATATGTAATATTATCATAAGTTTTCAAATACTTAAATGAAGTAGCTCCCTTAACATGCAATAATAACAACTTTAAAAAAAACGTTCTTTCTGTTTAGGATTCGCTAAATACATTCTACTAAGAACAGTCTTATTTGTCCTTTTTAGTTTGTTCCCCTTTTGTGGTTTTTGTCAAAAACATAATAAATAGGTATATCAGTGTATAAATATTTACGGGCTTCCATATCTAATTGATTTAATTCAAACCAAGCTGTAAGTGGTGTACCAACATTTTTACCAAATATTTATTTTTCTTTACCTTTTTCGTAAAAAATCGGTTGTTTATCTTCATCGTCAAATGGTAATCTAAATATCGCATGTGATAGTTCGCTCATTTTATATTCTAATAGACGATGCATTGCTTCAGGAGGACAAACGTACCTCGTATTTGTATATTCTTTAATTTCATCATAACGTATTTCTACATTAGAAGTGTTGTTTATATTTACATCATCGATCGTTTCATTTCTATCTAACTTCATCTCTATAAATGCACAATCGTGTCCCTTATAACAAATTTAAATAAATACTTCACGTATAGTACTAATGACCATACTTCAATATTTATGTGACAGTTATATTTTAATAATAAGTACGGATTATATGGAACAACAAATCTATTATCGGCCCATTTTTTTGAAAGAAAATATATCTTTTTATTATCATTTCTTCTCCTATGTAAAGGATAACCGGTTGTTACTACAGTATTTTTATTGAATGATTTTGGAAAATTTCTAGTGCATTTATTTTTATTTAAATCCATGCAGGGTGAATGCATATTTTGCACACCACAAGGACCATGAATGATAAATTGTTTTACAATTTCATATAGTTTAGGATGTTTTGATTTATCAGGTATTTCGGCAGAAATTAGGTTATCTATTTGAGTTGTGTTGTACAATTTATCCTCTTTATCTAAAAAAAATTAACATGTGAATGTGTGGTAAACCTCTTTTTTGAAATTCAATAACGTATGTGTATGTAATGCAATTTCCAAAATATTTTTTTTAACTATATCTTCTTTTAAATCATTTATTTTTTTATTAAAAACTTTAACGACTATATCTGGCCTATCAATTGGTTGTTCATATGTATGAATGTTATTTACAATTTCTGCCCATTTTGGATTGCATGTCTCGGTAAGAAATAAATCAGGCTTACCATCTGTTTGTACAAGCACTATAGCATCAATAAAATTTTGGTGCAAAGCTCGAGGACTTCCTATAAAACTTGATGGTAAAATGTACATTTTTCCAATATTAGATTCATTATCTTCATCACATTGTTTATTTTTTAAATAATCCATCAGTCCTTTATATAATTCTGTTCTCAGATTTTTTTGATTTTGCCGTATATAGTATAATCTAGAACTTTCTACTTTAACGAAAGCGTCAACGATGTATTGCTGAGTTAGTTTTCCTGAATTTAAATATGGACTCGTCATTTCTGATTTGCAATTTGTAACCGTAAAATTGAAGTGCAGATACATTTTTTTTTGTCATTTGATTTTATATTAGGCATCCATCCAAAACCGCCTTTTGGATATATTAATGGATAAGTCATTGGGTCTACATATTGACTTATAGAAGGAATTTTTATTGGGCCATCTGATTTTGAATAGATACAAAAATCTCTCTCTATCGGTGGCTCGTCATCATTTGCTACAAATACAACAGCAACTTCGTTACATTTTGCAATATTATAACGATTTTTATCTAAATTATCGTTTCTCTTCATCACCATTTTTACTTTACCCGAGTTATTGTTTGATAATTTCTTTGCTTCTAATTCAACTTCATGCATCATTTTATAAGCATTTGCATAAGGATTATTTTTTCTTAAAATTTCATCTAACTGTTTCAATATTTCTGCAGAATATCGGAAATCTGATTGCATTCTACGTTTGTTTGCTTCTTCATTATCGATGATATATAATTGTCCATTTCCTTATATTATTTTTTTGTGGATGCAATGCATAAGCATTGTGATATACTTGACCACACATGCGAATGACAGGTGGACGTTGTCCAAAAAGTTTATCGAAAGTAGCACAAAAACTTGCGAATGCAATTGCGTTATTATATGATCTGATGCTTTTTCTAAATTGTTGATTTGTTGTTATTAAATCTATTAAATTTTTAGGATAGTCTTTATCATTTGGTAAAGATACTTTACCTTTATGACAACAGTTAGAAAGTTTTTTATCCTAGGGTAATTCAAATGCAAAATGTTTTGCTTGACAAAACTCACATATTAATTCTAAGTTCTCAACATTGCTTTCTTCTATTAACGTTTCATCTATATCGTTATCAGCTATAAATATACATTTATAATAATCATTATTAATTATAGTTTTACCTTTAATTGATAGTTTATGAGCTTCGTAATACTTTTTGTTTTTTTCAGAAACTATTAATTTATCTTCTTCTTTAACAAAATGGCTTTTGTATGATTCTTTTTTATTTTTTAAAATTCTATTTCGATTTTTAATGTAATACTTTTGATTTTTAAATTTCTTATATTCATTGAATTCATCGATTTTAATATCCTTTTTTTTTTGTTTTGACATTTATCATTATTTTTAGGTAAAGTTAAACTATAAATCTCATTCATAATGATTTCATTTAAATAATCATTTTTATCAATCAACACATAATCATTACTATATTCTATTACTTCATCTTTACTGCAATCAGCTGTATTACTTATTCCAATAATAATATCATTACCATTGTATTCTTTATTTTTACTTTGAACTGATTGTAATAATAATTTTTGTTGCTTCAACATTTCACTTGATTTTTGAGCTTCAAGATCTTTGAAATCGATTTTATCTAAATTTAAATTTGATACTTGAAAGTTTTGAGAATGACTAACATTATGAATTGAAGGAATCCTTTTCAAATTTAATTCAGAACAATGATACGAATTTACTAATAGAAGAAACATTTGCAAAGAATTCGTATTATATATTTTTAGAAGATGTTTCCTCATTTTAGTTATGTCATATCGTATAAACCACATAGACATAAATTAAATATAATAGAAGTAGCAAATGCGATAGCGAAGATACCACAATCAAATACATTTTGTTGGAATTGAACATCTTCAAAACAAATTTTAATGTCTTTATGATAGGGAAATAATCTATTAATGTAAATTTTGTGATCATTTGATATAATCTTATTATTAAAACTATCACAAACATGAATTACACGACAACTGTACCATATGCAAATAAAATGTCCATGATTGTTACTGCCCGAAAATAAAATTTGAATATAATCTGAATCAATTGGAACTGGATTTATATAACCCGATTTTAGTATATATAATGTTGATTGCATAGAAAATGATGAATTGTCTTCAAGTATTTTATTAAATTTGAATATATGAGTATCAAGTAACATACTTTGAATACCTGAATATTCATTTTCACCTCTAACGATTCATTTTTCGATGTCGCTTAACATTATAAACTTTTTTTTTAAATTTAAGATAGTATCAATTTCTATTTCACATAAAAATATCAATATTTTTGAAAAATTTTAATATTCAAAACCGAAAATTAAAATTAATGACTCTATAGAAAAGAAAATTATTTTACAACAAGTTATAAATAATTAGATACAAAAACAATCTTAAAGTTTATATTGAATGTAAACTGTATGAACATTGAAAATGAACTTTAGAACATTGTATACGATTCGAAACTGAGCCTATCAATATTTCTAATTCCCTCTACTATAAACAAACGTAAATATAAAGCCGATAGATATAATGATAATAAAGATATTTACCAACGTCGACAAGACTGGGGTCCGAGTATGCGTATGTATACCATACACTCGTTGAGTATCCAAATTTACGTGGCCATTTTAATGAACACTTAGTATATAAATTTACAACTATATAAATTTAAACATACACATTAATTAGACGAACAAACGAGTACAATCTGAGTGTGTGTTATATACATGCATACATTGATATTTACTTTAATCAAACAAGTAATAACAATATCTTTTATCTTTCTATCTATATATAAAAATACTTGTCCTGACTGACTGACTGACTGATTCATCAATGCCCAGCCAAAACCACTCATCCGATTAACTTGAAAATTTGTGAGTACCTTCTACCCACATAGTAGGTGCTCACTAAGAAACGGTTTTTTGAAATTCCACCCCCAGGGGATGGAAAGGGTTAAAATGTGTTTTTTCGATTTTTTACTATATTTCTGCGGGAAAAGGAGATTTCGAGACGGTTCTCGCGGCAAAAAATCTGGAATAACATCAGGAAAAAAGCAATTTCTGGGTTTTTCGGAATTTCACCCCCAGGGGGTGAAATGCGTCGAATATGCATTTTTCGTTTTTTCACTATATTTCTGCGGGGAAAGAGATTTCAGGATGGTTATTGCGGCATTATATCTGGAATATCATTACTCAGAAAAAAATTTCTTAGCTTTTTAAATTTCACCCCCAGGGCGTGAAATGCGTCAAATGTGCATTTTTTTCCAGCTGTACTATATTTATGTGGGGGAAAGAGATTTCAGGATGGTTCTTGCGGCATCATATCTGGCACGACATTAGGAAAAAAACAATTCGAAAAAATCACACCCTCCGTGCGTGCAAACGGTTGAAACGCTTCTTCCATTTCTTACTAAATTTTCGCAGAGAAAAAAATTTCAGTATAACAGAACGAGACTGTTTCCGTGTCGTAACTTTCGAAATGATAATACGAAGGGAACGTGCAATGTTGATATCTCTCATGAATTTTAAAGCATGTAATACCGATAAAGAGCCGCTAGATGGCTACGCTGAGCTTCAACCACAAGAGAAATAATCGAGTCTCATTATATATAGAGGCGATGAAGCCTTGAAAAGGCATTAGGAATCTGAGAACTCTAGCCTATTGTGAGTAATATCACGGTTTTCCTGCGTTGTCACGATGATTGTGGAAATATTGAGCATAAATGACTTTATGACGCCACATAAAGTAGTTCCCATGTTGGCGGATGGTACTTGCCTCTTCAATGCAATATCTTTTCATCTGTACGATACTCAAGTTTTGTCTCGGGAGATTCGTATTCAGATTGTAGATCATATTGTTAACAATTGGCAATATTTTTCGATCATGTCTCATGATGATATAGGAAATAATTATAGAAATTCTGAGGAATACTCGATCGATATGTTAAAACATTCCACTTATGGAAGTTTATGCGAGTTAGTAGCTGCTGATGATTCGGTGTAGAAGGAAGTCCCATTAAGAGACTTCGTTTCGCATTAGACTTATCAAACGGACATTTTGATGTTTATTTACCTTACAATGACGCTACAACTGTTCAAAATATTTCTGATAAAATACCGAGTCCCGCAAAGCGTATGGAAATTTCTGATCCAATATCCAGTTCTGCTACGCGTAATAAGAAACGTCGTGCAAGATTCACAAATAACGTAAGGAAAAATCAACTCAAAAGAGCCGCTAAAAAATATCAGATGAATCATCCGGAAGTTCATAGAGCCGCTGTTAGTGTTTATGAACAAAGCCGTCCAGGATTACGCTCAGAAAGGCGCTTACTTCCATGGAAGATTAAAGCTCTTTCCGGAATGAAATACGATCCAGAGATATCATATGAAACCGATAAAACTGTATCCATCGGCACTATGAGTCACAAATGCAAACACTGTGGCGCTTTAAAGTATAAAACTGAGCCACCCGGAATATGCTGCAGTGCCGGCAAAGTGCAACTTCCTCCTACTTTGCGTCTTCCCGAACCACTTTTCAGTTTGATCATGGGCTCTCACCCGGACCATGTACATTTCATGGACAGGATTAGAAAATATAATAGCTGTTTCCAAATGACATCTTTCGGAGCCAAACAAATCAAGGAACATGGATTTATGCCTAGTTTCAAAGTACAAGGTCAAGTGTATCATTTAATTGGTGGTCTACAACCTTTGCCCCAACAAAATCCTCAATTTCTACAGATTTATTTTGTTGGAGAGGATGAAAGAGAGGTATGTATAAGATCTGATCACATCCCTGACGTACGCCAGGATCTGGTAAAACAACTGCAGACGATGTTGCATCGCTATAACTCCTACATAAAGGATTTGAAGACTACTCTCGAAAAAATACCTCAAAATTGTAAAAACTTCGAAGTTGTAATTCATGCTGATAGGAAACCAGCCAATGCTCATCGTGGCCGATATAATGCTCCAGCAGCAAGTGAAGTTGCATTGGTCATAGTTGGGCAGCAGTTTGAAAAAAGGGATATTGTATTACAAAGTCATGATGATAAGTTACAAAAAATAAATGAGGTGCATCGTTCGTATGATGCCTTACAGTATCTTTTACTGTTTTGCCGGGGTGAGGACGGTTACTCTGTAGATGTTTATCAGATCGATCCAAAAACAAATTTACCTCTTAAAAAAACAGTATCTGCAATGAATTTCTATTCATACCGCATCATGATCCGAGAAACAGAGATCAACCATTTACTGTACTGTCGATCTCTCTTTAATCAATTCTTAGTAGATATGTACGCGAAAATTGAAACAGAACGATTAAACTTTATTCGGAACAACCAGGCGCAATTTAGAGTAGACAATTATATGCACCTAAAAGATGCTATTGGAAGACAAGATACCGATGTCGCCGAACTAGGTCAGATGGTAGTGCTTCCATCGTCTTTTACTGGATCACCACGGTATATGCATGAAAAGGCCCAGGATGCTATGACGTACGTCCGCAATTTTGGTCGTCCGGACTTATTTATAACATTTACGTGTAATCCCCGATGGAGCGACATTACAGAAACATTACTACATGGCCAAAAGTCTTACGACCGGCTTGATATCATAGCTAGGGTCTTCCACTTGAAAGTGAAATCGCTTATAGCATTATTAACGAAGGGTGAATTATTTGGAGAAATGAAATGTTACATGTATTCTGTTGAATGGCAGAAGCGAGGTTTACCTCACATACATATTTTATTGTGGCTTAAACTACGTTTCACTCCAGATCAGATAGATGATGTTATTAGCGCAGAAATACCAGACCCAGCCGAAGATCCTCTTCTTTATGAAATAGTCAAGGCCAACATGATCCACGGACCTTGCGGTAGCTTAAATAACAGGTCGCCTTGCATAAAAGAAGGTTGTTGCAGCAAAAAATTTCCTAAAGAATTTCTGCAAGAAACTCAAACAGGAGATGATGGATACCCAAAATATCGACGTAGGAAACCGGAAGATGGTGGTTTTATTGTTGAAATCAATGGCATCACCATTGATAACCGCTGGGTCGTACCGTACAATCCTGTTATTTCGCGGATTTTTGAAGCTCATATCAATGTGGAATACTGCAACTCTGATAAATCGATAAAGTATGTTTGTAAATATATCACCAAAGGCAGTGATCAGGCTGTATTCGCTATAGAAGATAAAAAAGACGAAGTTAAAATTTATGAAAGTGGTCGATATATCAGTAGTTCCGAGGCAGTATGGAGAATCTTAAGTTTCCCTATTCATGAAAGATTTCCAACAGCCTTTCACCTCGCTGTTCATTTAGAAAATGGTCAACGCGTCTAATTCGATCAAAAAGATTCTAATCGCTTGAGGAATATCATAAATCATCCTCCTAAAACTACACTTCTTGCATTTTTTGAATTATGCCAGGTAGATAGTTTTGCAAGAACGCTTCTTTACGATGAAGTTCCATCTTATTACACATGGAAGAAAAATAAATTTGAAAGAAGAAAACGTGGGGATGATGTCAGTGGCTGGCCTGAAGTAAAGAAAGATACGGCTCTAGGTAGAGTATATATCATCCACCCTAATAACTCTGAGTGTTATTATCTACGCCTTTTGCTTCACGAAGTTCGAGGTCCAAAATCTTTTTTGGAATTGAAAACTGTTGATTGCATTGTACAACCTACATTTCAGGCAGCGTGTAAGGCCTTAGGTTTATTAGAAGACGAAAAGCACTGGGATGCAACTTTGGAAGAAGCAGTACTTTGTGACTCTCCACTCAGATTGTGAAATTTGTTTGCGGTTATGTTATTATTTTGTCATTTATCTGATGCTTCAAGTCTTTGGGAAAAGTACAAAGATCAACTTTCAGCAGATATTCGACGTGAAATGGAAGCTCACTTACAAGATGGGATCATCAACTCAATGTTGAGTAAAATTTATAATAAATGCTTAGTTTGTTTGCAGCAATATGGTCTGCCTCAGCCATCTAGAGATGAGTTATCTCTACAAAACAGAGACTATATTCGAGAAATCAGTTACGATACGAATGCTCTGGAACAAATTATAACTGATAGCGAAATTTTACTGAACGATGAACAGTCTCACGTTTACAGAATAATTTTAGAAAGCGTCGAGAAAGAAATGTTTTTCCTTGATGCTTCTGGAGGAACCGGTAAAACATTCCTCATTAATCTTTTACTTTCGAAAATAAGAAAACACAACCGTATAGCCTTAGCTGTTGCTTCTTCAGGAATTGCAGCTACATTGCTGCAAGGAGGTAAAACAGCTCATTCTACTTTTAAATTACCTTTGAACTTAAATAAACTCCAGACACCAATTTGTAACATTTCAAAACAGTCTAATATGGCACAAGTTTTGAAAGAGTGTAAGTTAATAGTTTGGGATGAATGCACAATGGCCCATAAAGGTGGATTTGAGGCTCTCAATAGAACATTGCAAGATATAAGGGGAAATGATAGATTGATGGGGGGAGTCACTATTCTATTAGCTGGAGATTTCCGCAAACATTGCCTGTTGTACCTAGAGGTACACGTGCGGATGAAGTGAATTCTTGCATAAAGAAGTCATATTTATGGCCTCATATTCAAAAACTTTATCTGCACACATATATATGAGTTTATTTAAATAATGATGAATCTGCCGGAATTTTCGCAGAAACACTACTTCAAATAGGCAACGGAACTTTCCCGTCCGTAGAAGATGAGATTGTTATTCCATCAAATTTATGTACGGTAGTCACCACATTATCAGAACTTATTTCCAAGATATATCCTGATGTGAATAATATAAAAGATAAACCCATAGATTGGTTGTGCGAGCGAGCTATTTTAACGCCAAAAAATGATAAAGCAGCTACCATTAATGAGCTACTCTTGAATGCTTTTGAAGAACAGATTGCTGAATATAAATCATTTGATTCTGTTATTGAAACCGATGATGCTGTCCACTACCCTGTTGAATTTTTAAATAGTTTGATTCCACCCGGGTTTCCACCTTATAGATTGAACCTCAAAGTTGGAGCGCCTATAATGTTGCTGAGAAATCTTTGTCCTCCTAAATTGTGTAACGGAACTAGACTACAAATAAAAACTCTTCGTAAAAATGTTATAGAAGCTACAATAATCACTGGAAGTGCTCGCGGGGAATCAGTTCTTATTCCGCGAATACCTCTAATCCCATCAGACTATCCGTTTGAGTTTAAGAGAATACAGTTTCCAATCAAGTTGTGCTTTGCCATGACCATCAACAAATCTCAAGGGCAGTCATTGAAAATGGCTGGCATCGACTTGATAGAAAACTATATTGTAATACAATATCCCTTTTTTCAAACTGCTGCCCAACTATGACCAATGCAACTTCACTTGCTGCTGGAGCATTATATCGGCCACGATGAGCATTGGCTGGTTTCCTATCAGCATGAATTACAACTTCGAAGTTTTTACAATTTTGAGGTATTTTTTCGAGAGTAGTCTTCAAATCCTTTATGTAGGAGTTATAGCGATGCAACATCGTCTGCAGTTGTTTTACCAGATCCTGGCGTACGTCAGGGATGTGATCAGATCTTATACATACCTCTCTTTCATCCTCTCCAACAAAATAAATCTGTAGAAATTGAGGATTTTGTTGGGGCAAAGGTTGTAGACCACCAATTAAATGATACACTTGACCTTGTACTTTGAAACTAGGCATAAATCCATGTTCCTTGATTTGTTTGGCTCCGAAAGATGTCATTTGGAAACAGCTATTATATTTTCTAATCCTGTCCATGAAATGTACATGGTCCGGGTGAGAGCCCATGATCAAACTGAAAAGTGGTTCGGGAAGACGCAAAGTAGGAGGAAGTTGCACTTTGCCGGCACTGCAGCACATTCCGGGTGGCTCAGTTTTATACTTTAAAGCGCCACAGTGTTTGCATTTGTGACTCATAGTGCCGATGGATACAGTTTTATCGGTTTCATATGATATCTCTGGATCGTATTTCATTCCGGAAAGAGCTTTAATCTTCCATGGAAGTAAGCGCCTTTCTGAGCGTAATCCTGGACGGCTTTGTTCATAAACACTAACAGCGGCTCTATGAACTTCCGGATGATTCATCTGATATTTTTTAGCGGCTCTTTTGAGTTGATTTTTCCTTACGTTATTTGTGAATCTTGCACGACGTTTCTTATTACGCGTAGCAGAACTGGATATTGGATCAGAAATTTCCATACGCTTTGCGGGACTCGGTATTTTATCAGAAATATTTTGAACAGTTGTAGCGTCATTGCAAGGTAAATAAACATCAAAATGTCCGTTTGATAAGTCTAATGTGAAACGAAGTCTCTTAATGGGACTTCCTTCTACACCGAATCATCAGCAGCTACTAACTCGCATAAACTTCCATAAGTGGAATGTTTTAACATATCGATCGAGTATTCCTCAGAATTTCTATAATTATTTCCTATATCATCATGAGACATGATCGAAAAATATTGCCAATTGTTAACAATATGATCTACAATCTGAATACGAATCTCCCGAGACAAAACTTGAGTGTCGTACAGATGAAAAGATATTGCATTGAAGAGGCAAGTACCATCCGCCAACATGGGAACTACTTTATGTGGCGTCATAAAGTCATTTATGCTCAATATTTCCACAATCATCGTGACAACGCAGGAAAACCGTGATATTACTCACAATAGGCTAGAGTTCTCAGATTCCTAATGCCTTTTCAAGGCTTCATCGCCTCTATATATAATGAGACTCGATTATTTCTCTTGTGGTTGAAGCTCAGCGTAGCCATCTAGCGGCTCTTTATCGGTATTACATGCTTTAAAATTCATGAGAGATATCAACATTGCACGTTCCCTTCGTATTATCATTTCGAAAGTTACGACACGGAAACAGTCTCGTTCTGTTATACTGAAATTTTTTTCTCTGCGAAAATTTAGTAAGAAATGGAAGAAGCGTTTCAACCGTTTGCACGCACGGAGGGTGTGATTTTTTCGAATTGTTTTTTTCCTAATGTCGTGCCAGATATGATGCCGCAAGAACCATCCTGAAATCTCTTTCCCCCACATAAATATAGTACAGCTGGAAAAAAATGCACATTTGACGCATTTCACGCCCTGGGGGTGAAATTTAAAAAGCTAAGAAATTTTTTTCTGAGTAATGATATTCCAGATATAATGCCGCAATAACCATCCTGAAATCTCTTTCCCCGCAGAAATATAGTAAAAAAACGAAAAATGCATATTCGACGCATTTCACCCCCTGGGGGTGAAATTCCGAAAAACCCAGAAATTGCTTTTTTCCTGATGTTATTCCAGATTTTTTGCCGCGAGAACCGTCTCGAAATCTCCTTTTCCCGCAGAAATATAGTAAAAAATCGAAAAAACACATTTTAACCCTTTCCATCCCCTGGGGGTGGAATTTCAAAAAACCGTTTCTTAGTGAGCACCTACTATGTGGGTAGAAGGTACTCACAAATTTTCAAGTTAATCGGATGAGTGGTTTTGGCTGGGCATTGATGAATCAGTCAGTCAGTCAGTCAGGACAAGTATTTTTATATATAGAAGATGAATTCTATTAACAAATGAATTCCAGACACTGAAATCGCGGGCGAAGCCGCGACGGGGGACGCTAGTCGAATAATATAGATGTTACTAAACATTTACAAGACGGAGGTCCAAGCATGTAGATATATAACACACCGTTCCTTCGTCGTATTTATATTACAAAAATAATACACTCAACTACAATAAGATAAAATAATAAAATATAGGTCTTATTAAATTAATTGATTTATTAAATTATTAAATTATTAAATTTTACAATATATTAAAAGTCATATTCTAATGAATTTACGGAATATAAAACGCTTTTACCGTTCAACAACTATACACATTTTAAGATACACATTAATTAGACGAATAAACGAGTATCATATAAATGTGTTGTATACCTGCATACATGGATATTCAATTTAATCAACAATGCCATGACAATATCCAATAATATAGATATTATCGAACCTTTACAAGACGGAGCTCCAAGCATGTACATATATAACCACTGTTCCTTCGTCGTATTTATATTACAAAAATAATAAACTTAACTACACTAAGATAAAATAATCAAATGTAGATCTTTTTAAATTAATTGAATTATTAAATTATTAAATTTTACACTATATTAAAAGCCATATTCTAATGAATTTACGGAATATAAAACGCTTTTACCGTTCGACAACTATACACATTTAGAGATACACATTAATTAGACGAACAAACGAGTATCATATAATTGTGTTGTATACCTGCATACATGGATATTCAATTTAATCAACAATGCTATGACAATATCCAATAATATAGATGTTATCAAACCTTTACAAGACGGAGGTCCAAGCACGTAAATATATAACCACCATTCCTTCATCGTATTTATATTACAAAAATAATAAACTTAACTACACTAAGATAAAATAATAAAATGTAGATCTTTTAAATTAATTGAATAATTAAATTATTAAATTTTGCAATATATTAAAAGCCATATTCTAATAAATTTAAGAAAAATAAAACGCTTTAACCGTTTAACAACTTAGAAATTTAGAGATACACATTAATTAGACGAACAAATAAGGACCATATGAGTGTGGGTTTTGTATACCTGCATACATGAATATTCAATTTAATCAACAATGCTATGACAATATCCAATAATATAGATATTATCGAACCTTTACAAGACGGAGGTCCAAGCCTGTAGATATATAACACCCCGAATATTCGTTTTATTTATGCTATAAAAATAATAAAATACTAAGATACAATAATAAAATGTTGGACTTATTGAATCAATTGAATTATTAAATTACTAAATTATTAAAAGATGTTAAGAGCAATATTCTAATGTAGTTATAAAATATAAAACGCTTTCACCGATTAACAACTATAAAAATTTATAGATACACATTAATTAGACGAACAAATGAGTACCATATGAATGTGTGTTATATAACTACATACATTCATTTTAATCAAACAAGTAATAAGAATAATCAATAATAAGGATGTTATCAAACGTTTACAAGACGGAGGTCCAAGCATGTAGATATATAACACACAATTCATTCATCTTATTTATATTAGAACAATAATAAACTTACTACATCAAGATAAAATAATAAAATGTTCGTCTTATTACATTATTTGAATTATTAAATTATAAAATTATTAGTACATGTTAAAAGCCATATTTTAATGAATTTACGCATTATAAAACACTTTTATTGTTTGACAACTATGTAAAATTAGCAAAAAATTGAAATACAATCTGATTGAATGAATCACAAATACATCGAGAAGCAATATCATGAATAAAAATATTTGATAATTGAAAAAATATTACGGATAAGGATTTAAAATAAGTATAATATTTAGATAAATTTTATAGGATTATAGTATTAATGTTTTATTTAAGTAAATTAAAATAATTTATTTACGTAATAAGAATTACATTGATGTTGCTTTACGCATTGCAGCAAATAAAATTGATAAATTTTGTTGCATTTTAGAGGTAGAATCCTGGTATCGATATCGTCTATGTCGTCTTCCACCTTTTACACCTCTGTACGGAACTGGAATAAACCATTGTCAAAATTTTAAAATCTTATCTTATATTGTAAATAATCAACTAAGATACTTGATGAAATAATATTATTATAAGTATTTCATTAATTAATATAAAATAAATAAGAAAAAATAGTTTAAGTTATTTTAAAACATAATTTAAAACATAATGTCATAAGAATTGAAATAAAATTTATCTTCACGGAAAATGAAGAATTCTTAATTATTTAAAAAAGTAATCAAATGTAAGAAGGTGTAGGAAGTATTGAAAGTAAACTAGAGACTAAATGATTAAATTAATTTTAAATTTAAATTACCACGTTCATTTTGTGAAAAAGTATCAATATTATTCGAAAAATTTTGATCTGTAACAAATAGAAAAAATGTTTCGGTGAATATAACAAGTAAATACCATTATCTATCATAAATATGATATTAAAAATATTACTTTTGTTATGTTTTTTATTGTAATATCTTCTTAGGTTATGACTGTTGAAATCTATATATATTAAACAAAAATATTACGGTAAAAAAATCACATAAAATGTTAGAATACAATATACGAGGGTAGTTCAATAAGTCTTTAGAATAAAGTATAAAAACAATTTTTTTGGAGCTCTATACACTTGGTCAATCGCTTTTTAAGTTTTTTTAATCCTTCAGAAAAGTGCGTTTTCGGAAGTTCCTCAAAATAAGCACTTACAGAGGCAATGACGTCTTCGTTGTCCGTAAATCTCTGTCCACCGAGCCATTTTTTCAAGTTTGGAAATAAGAAAAAGTCACTGGGGGCTAAATCTGGTGAATACGGTGGGTGTTCGACCAATTCGAATTTTAGTTCTTCAATTTTAGCCATTGAAACGAAGCATGTGTGAACTCGGGCGTTGTCGTGATGAAAGAGAATTTTTTTTCTCGCCAAATGTGGTCGTTTTTTTTTTAATTTCTTCTTTCAGCTGCTCTAATAATGATGCATAATACTCACCAGTAATTGTTTTACCCTTTTCCAAGTAGTCAATAAGTATAATTCCACGTGCATCCCAAAAAACTGTAGCCATAACCTTACCAGCTGACTTTACGGTCTTTGCCTTCTTTGGAGCAGGTTCGCCTGTGGAAATCCACTGTTTGGATTGTTCCTTTGTCTCAGGAGTGTAGTGGTGTATCCATGTTTCATCCACAGTCACAAATCGACGAAAAAATTCCTCAGGATTCCGACTTATGCGCGCCAAAAGAGCCTCAGAGGCGACCACTCTATTGCGTTTATTCTCAGCTGAGAGCAAACGCGGCACCCATCTTGCCGATAGCTTTTTCATGCCTAATTTTTCATGTAGAATTGAAACAACTGCACCTATAGATATCCTTGTGGCCTCAGCTAACTCACGCACTTTTAATCTTCTATCCTTCAACACCATATCGTGGATTTTATTGATGATTTCGGGAGTAGTTGCTTCTACGGGCCTTCCTGAACGTGGTTCGTCACTTATTGATGTATGACCACGCTTAAATTCATTTACCCAGTCATAAACCGTTGCTAAGGCAGGGGCAGATGTGCCATGAACTGAGTCCAATTCATTTTTTATCTCATATGGAGTTAAACCCTTTAAATGAAAATGTTTAATTACCGCTCTGAAGTTGTTTTTTTCCATTTTTCTTAACAAGCAATTTTTTTTTTCAATTGGTTATAAAAACACGTAAACTCAGAAGATGTGGACTGTGACTGCACCATATATCTAGTCGGGAGTGGTGCTGACTGAAAACAGATGATTTGGAGCGATTAGCGCGCCATCTGTTGGTCATTCTAAAGACTTATTGAACTACCCTCGTATATTGGGGTTACCGGAAAGATCGGATATACAAAACGAAACCCCAAAATTTAGATGAATTACAGCAAAGGATCATAGATGAATCAGCTTTCATTACCACTGAAATAATCCGAAATGCAGTTGATGGTTTCTACCATCGATTAGCTTACTGTGAAGAGGTAAATGGAGAACAAATCGAGCACTAAAAATAAAGATATTGTGCTTATTAATGCTAATAATCAAATGTGAGAGGCAAGGGGACTCACGTAAATCCAGCACCCCGATCGTGAGAGGCAAGGGGACTCACGTAAATCCAGCACCTCAAAAGGAACAGATTTTATTACGTCCATGTCGTTGTTCCTGGATAATGCTAAATGTAAAAAAATGTTTACCTTGAAGGTCAAGGTCAAGGTCGAATTCAAGGTCACCATTGGATTCCTCGTTGAAAGTTGCTCCAAGAGTGACCTTGAACTTTTTCAGAAACACCTGACCCAAGGAAGTACAGAACGGTCTCGTCCATCCGACCCAAACCTTGTTTAAGTTTAAAAGACCTTCAGCTGAACTTCAAGGTCACTCTTGACCTACGACCTGAGCACATATTTGGACGTAAAATTTCCTGCTCTTTCGATTGCCGGTGTCAAAAATAGGGGTTACTATTTAAAAAAACAAAGTTGACCTTGAATGACCTTGAAGGTCAATCTCAAGGTTGAATTCAAGGTCACCTTTGAGTTCCTCGTTGAAAGTTACTATAAGAATGAGCTTGAGCTGTTGGAAAAATATTTTAGCTGAAAAAGTATTCAGGTGTTTCCATACTTTTTAGACACACTGTATGTATGTACATTCATAAAACTTCTCTCTTAATTCCAATTCTGAAATTTTCGTTGAAAATACCATCCAAAACACTAAGTGCTAGGATGGATAACATGTAAATTAATAATCGTACTTTTACGTTGAGTTTCAGCTTCATAATGGTTCGGATAATAGCCTTGGTTATTTGTAACATATCTTGATCTTTTTATATTAGACTTAGTATTCATTCCTATATCAAACGCATATTATTAGTTTTACAATTAGATATAATATGTAATATAAATATATAAACACAATTTTAAAATAACAATTATAATAATAATTTACCTTTATTTTTCATTGTACTATTAATATTCTTAGTACTATTAATGTTCTTTACTTTTAACGTTTGAATTGCCTATTGAAGAATAAAGTTGAATAAAAACATTATATAAAGTCAATAAAGTAAACCATTATATATATATATATATATATATATATATATATACACACACACACACGCACGCACGCACGCACGCACGCACGCACGCACGCACGCACGCACGCACGCACGCACACACACACACACACACACACACACACACACACACACACACATATATATATATATATATATATTTTAACAGGTGGTTTTCCTAATCGGTTGTGTATTAATATTCTTGATTTAACAACGTAGGCAGTGCGGTTTTCTGCTGCGCGCTGCTCGACCTTTAGCTTACCTGCTATAATGCGAGTCTAACTCGCTTCAGCCGCGCGTACCTTTTGTACGGTGGCTACGTGTAGTCGGCTAGCTCCAGCTCGACCTCGGGCTCGTTCGTGCGAAACCAGAGGGTAAGGACAGGGACAACGTGATAGTCAATAAGATTGTTTAAATAATCGGAGAGACTATATCATTCAATAAAATGCGTATATATTCTAGTATTATAAGATACAATCGGGCGCACGCGAATCCCGAGCTTTTCGGACGTTGCTCTAATAATTCGATATTATCTCGTTCACGCGGTCGCGCGTACAAGGAGCCGACGGAAGGGCCTCGGGCCGCGACTTCCTCGGACGCGATTCGACGCGATATTATAATGCCAATTTACTTGGTGCGCAAATGAGCGCCGAAGAAGAGTCAGACGATGCTCTTCGTCTCTCTCTCTTTCTCTCACTCTCTCTCTCTCTCTCTCTCTCGTTCCCTCGCTCTGCTGTGACACCTGTCCAGCGGTGGTGAATCAACTTCGCTCCCGACCGGGTGTTGGAACCGGAGGAAGGTGGCCGTGTCGTTGGACCTCGGTGAAGACGTCCGCTGCTCGTCGTTCGAACACTCTTTGTCTCTCTCGCTTTCTCTCTCTCTCTCTCTCTCTCTCTCTCTCTCAATCTCTCACACTCTCGCTGTTAAATCCTCGACGGTCTTTCGCATGCAAGGAAAACGCTCCTAACGATCCGGCAGCCTAAGCGATAGTGCCGTTTTTCCCGCCGCCCCATGTGCTCGGTGTGGCGCGCGCCGTCGCGCTGTTCTCTCTCGCGCCCCGACCCCGCGTGGCGCGAATTACTCGCGCGTTTGAATTTACGATACGCCCGTGAGTTTCGTTCGTTACAATATATATATAAATATATATAACATTTACCTAAAAAAACTTCTGCAGAAATTGAATTTTCATAATGATTTAATAAACGATGCTTTTCTATTACTCGTACTTTCGATAGTGGTATAGAAAATTTCAAACTATTATTTTCAATTGGGACATTTGCTGAAAACAAAAAAATGTATGAATTAAGTATTAACGCTTTATTATTAATCGTTAATTAAATTTTAATTAACAAATACAATTTTAATTAACAAATACAATTTTAATTAACCAATACAACTTTAATTAACAAATACAATTTTAATTAACAAATACAATTTTAATTAACAAATACAGTTTTAATTAACAAATACAATTTTAATTAACAAATACAATTTTAATTAACAAATACAATTTTAATTAACAAATACAATTTTAATTAACAAGTATTAATTGTACAAATAATTTACGGAAAATTTATTTAAAAATAAAAATTATTTTAGTATATAGGAGTTATTAAAATTAAAACTTACTTAAAAAATAAATTAAATACTTATCCATAGTTAAAGTTTCTATGGAATTACACAACACGTCAAATTCAGGAGTAATTTGTGACATAGGGATCGCTGATCTAGCAGAACCAACCTGTTGTAACTTCCAAATAACACTAAATTTAAAGTGTTTACAATTTCTGGGATCAATGCGTATTACGATCTAGTGTCCCTGCCACGGCTATACTACAATAAGTTGTACAACAAGATATATCCATTTAAATTATTATTAACAGAGTATAACTTGTAAATCTTATTGTAAAATTATCGATCTAGCTTTATGAGATATTGGTTTTCACAAAATTTTTAGATGCTACTTTAATGATGCAATCCCTACATTGTCAAACATTCTCAAGACGGAGGTCCAAGTATGTATGTATATAAAACATACTCATATAATATGGTTTGTAAACGTTATAGGAGCAGCAAGATAAATTTCATATGACATGTTTTTTATATTCTCTAAAAACAAGTCTTAATTTCAATTAAAATACTTGAACCTCTGTCTTACACAAAAAATTGTAAAATCAATATAACAATCGTTCATATCACAGTGTACAATATCCCGTGTACATGAAAATATTAATAATTTAAAGTGATTGCTGAAATTTCTTTACACAAGGCAACTTTTGCGTATCGAGAAATTTATAGTAGGGAAAATCAAATTTTAGAAAAAAGTAATAAAGTTGTAATAGATTCTGTACTACATTTCCATAAAACTTTTATTTAACTTATTTATTAATTTAAAAAAAAATTACATAGTATATTATTACAAATAAATTTATTTGTAAAAAGGAAAATCAATTTTCGGCCTAAATGACTTAAAAATCACCAAAAAACAACCTTCAGTGATTTTCAAGAAAACATTCAAATTATTAACTCTGTCGGTAAAAGTTAGATTTGAATACTCCTTAATATACAAATAATTAATATTTAAAATAATAATAGATTTTATAAAACTTAAAATTTAATAAACAACAAAATAATGTAATTTTATATATTTAAAAGTAATATGTATAGTCAATTAAAACTGTAAATGATTAACTCCCAGGCTATAGTTAGCGAGGAAAAATTAAAACGTAATATAAATCTGCATGTTTGAGTAATAAATTTAATTTTTGTCAAAAGTTCTTCAAAAGTTATATATTCAATTAACACTGCAAAAGAAAAATTACTAAGCGAGCGACAGCGAGCGAGGTAAACCTGCTAGTCATAATTAAAACCCATTGTTCACTTTTCCATATGTATGAATCAAGTTTGTACAAGGCGAACGTGCAATTCGTATTCTGAACAAAAATTTATTGTGCAAGGTTCGACGAATCGGGGCTTCTACTAAACAGGTCGTACACATCAGGCTTTGCACAAAAATCTGTGTGCACTTGGCAAAATATACGATTCCGGGACTAGCACGTAACATATATACGCTCAAGTACGTAGAGATTTTCCAAAAAACTTTAATTTTTGGTTATATAAACATGTAAAAAATTTATAAAAAGTGAGCCGTCACGGGACGCCCGGCAGATGTGAAACATAGAAATTGAAGGTTATTGGAAAATAAATAATTGAGTTTTATAAGAAAAGGATGTAATGGAAGGGAATACATCAGTATTGAAGAAAGTTACAATGAAAGAATAAAAATATTTAGATTTATGTTATTAAGTCGATTTTGTTATTTACATAAAAATATACATAGAAAACAATAATGTTACAAATAAAGTTCTACAATTCAGCAGAATCAGTTATTTCTGTAATAGTAACACTCGATGATGTTTCTGATGGTATCAAAGTTACAATAGGCCGATGATAACTGAAATAAGCAATGAAAGTGTTACTTATAACGTTCTGAAGGTGTCTTGTGAATACCGCATCTATTGTTGTCCCATATCTTCTTGTAGATTCCCTTGGATTATTATTAATATACAACTGAAAATCTTTTTGATGGAACGTAATTAATGATGCCGATTCATCTTTAGCAAAATTTACATTACAGTCTCCAACTAAACTCATAGGTAGTTCATGTAAATTTTCTTTTAAAATCCTTGAACCACTGATACTGTAAGGAAGTAATCTACGGTGTAAAAATGAGATGATATCTTTGATTTTTTGATTAGGTAAAATATATACTAGAACCATAAGAATCTGTCTTCCATCATGTAGTGTAATATGAGAAGCACACAGTTGTTTTTATATATAGCAACTCCAGCAGATCTAACACTTGCTCGTTTGAATTTAGCTATACAATTGAAATAGGTAAAGGAATATCTTCCTCGTCAGGAATCCATGTTTCAGATAATAACAAAAAGTTATTTCTTTTAGTAATAGAATCTTGTAAATTCGGAACATGTTCTCTGAGACTTTGACGGCTTAAAGTTAATATTGTCAATCCCTCTCTCGATGTCATGAAATCAGTCATTATTCCTTATAAAGTAGTAAGTCTATTTTAAATTATTTGCATGCTTTAGACTTCATAAATCTTTAAAATTTTGCTTGCGAAGTGAACTGTATACATATAGAACATGTGTGTAAGATACACTTCCCTTCACAAGCAAAATTTTATAGATTTCTGGATTTTTATGAATAAAGATTAAAGTTAAAATTGGTTAATTAATTGTTTTAATAGTTCAATCTCAAGGAAAATTGAATTTAAGATTATTTTCATGCATTAGACTTCATAAATCTTTAAAATTTTACTTGCGAAAGGAAATGTATAGATATAGAACATGTGTATAAGATACAGTTCCCTACGCAAGCAAAATTTTAAAAATTTGTGGATTTTAAGGCATAAAGATTAAAGTTATTATTGGTTAATTAATTATTTTAATGGTTCGTTCTCAAGGAAAATTGAATTTAAGATTATTTTCATGCTTTAGACTTCATAAATCTTTAAAATTTTGCTTGCGAAGGCAACTGTATACATATAGAACATTTAGGAGATGGAAGGTAAAGAGATATGTTTAGGCCTTAATATATATTGGAAAATCTTCATTATACACATGAAAATCATATTGCAATTTACCAAGTTGTTACTATTTAAAATAATGTTATTTTGCTTAGTACAATAATTTTTTTAATTACAATTGTAAGGTGTATGTGACTCCTTAATTCATTTACGAAAATAAAAAACCGCTGCGTTTTGAAATGCGTTTCAGTATACTGATAACAGATGAATACACGCATATACAGAAGTATAAGGGATAGAGGAGAGTGCACACACAAGTAAAGCTGTAGAAAGTAGAGGGAAAATTCGAGACAAGGCTGCTCGGAGTGTTCGCATTATACGCTACCCATACAAGGAAAGCGGTACGGAGTAGAGAGGGAAGCGCCGGAGCGATGAGAGAGAGCCGAGAAGTCGGAGGGGCGGAGAGAGCCGAGGAATTACTGGACTGTCTGAGCGCCGGAGCGGCAAGAGAGAGAGCCAAGTAGGCGGAGCCACAGCGCCGGAGGGAACCGAGTAGTTACGGGGCTATCCGAAGTTTTCGCATCACGCGTCTCGGCACGAAAAGTCGTTGTTACCCGCCAATCGCGCCATAAGATGTTTCACATAAAAAATTCATAAGCAAGGGACATTTTAATTGTAAAAAAAATTCTTTTCCGTCAGCATAGATATATTTAGTCGAAATCGTAAGCCGATGTATAATGCATTTTGATTTGTTTTAATTGACATCAAAGGTGCCGCCGTAGGATCTATTCAAATATGTTGTTAGGAAAAAATCCTTTTTAAGTCAATCGTAGGAGAAATGATAGGGATCCCCCCTTAAATCCGCGTATAAATGTTGAAGTACTGATAAATAATTTAAGGAGCCACGGTAGCTGCGTGGTATGTAACTTGGACTTCTAATTAAAAGGTCCCGTGTTCAAATCCCGGGCTTGTGAAATTATCAGAACTGATTTTTCACTACGCTTACGGTCGTTCGAATTCCACTTAAAATTGTAGGGTCAGATACGATGCATACGTACTTGACCTACTACATTCTAAAAACATAGGAGGTGGGAATGGATACATCATGACTATACAGAGCCAGGTTTAATGCGTGAAGGTATTAAATTATCTCTACAAAGTTCACTTGAACTTCGACATAGGATAAACAATAAACAATCCACAATTACTACCAAACGTGGTTCGAAATCCTCAAAAAATAACACAGGACCACAATATAAAATCGGGGCGGAGCATTTTTGATCTCAATTGATCTTTGTGTTTCTGGGGTCGCTGGTTCCAGTACGTCTGGTGCAAGGTCAAATGAAGGTCCAACCCCTTAAATCGTTCCATATGATTTTTTTGACTCCGGATTCTGAAAGAACGGAAAATTCTACGTCCAGATACGCTTTGCCCTTTTCGTCAAAGTGACCCTTAGGGATCATTTGAAGGGCATTAGGAGGTCTAATCCTTTTTTCGAACTTTTAGACTGATATTAAGGCAAGAAATGGGTCTGTTTTAATATAGATGCTAGTGAAATAAACAATTCTTGAACCTCGAAAATATTATGCATTTCTTGCTTTTTGCGAATCACATGTAAGAAGAAATAAACATTTGCTTTGCCTGCGATCTGGCAAGAGTCAACAAGTTAAATCACGGATTGCTGTTTCTACTTGACCAATATATTTGGTACAATAAAAAGAATGATTCTGCAATATCCTATGCATCTGTTCAATCTGTAACTAAAATTGTTTTAGTCATTACTGGATAGGATGAAAGAAAACATCAGATGTCTATTGAGGAAGTCTCTAAAATAGAAACTCATCACATAGATAAGAATGTCTTTTCAAGAATTTGAAGATCTGCAATGCGTCGAATTGAATGAATCGCAAGAATTTGAAGGTGGTCAACACGAGAATGCCCGCCGTTTTAATCAAGATGAGCTAAAAGACTTGGTTCGGCACGCAGGTCTTTCGAAAGAGATTTCCGAACTCTTAGCTTCAAGATTAGAAGAAAAGAATTGTTTAGTTCCAGGTACACAAGTCACTTTTTATCGTGATCGAGATCGTCCATTTCGGAAATTTTTCACATAAGCAAAGGGTTTGGTTCCTTGTAATTCTGTTGCAGGACTCATAAATGAATATGGATGTTTTGAATGAAATAGCTAGTGACTGGCGACTATTTATCGATTCATCGGCAAGGACTTTTAAAGCTGTCTTGCTTCAGAATGTACACGTGTATCCTCTACTGGTTGGCCATTCAGTATTCTTTAAAAAGGAATACAATTGTTTCGATTTTCGGATTGAAAAATTAAAATATGATATATATTTAAAAGAGGCAATTAAATTGAGATTTGAAAATAACCAGTATTTTATTAGGTCAACAAAGTTGCACCAAGTATTTAGTTTTTTTTGTAAGTATACCAGTCATGCACGTCATCAACATTGGATAAAAAAAGTTTGGCCACTCAGGCAAGATTTAACTCTAGGATCTATGAATATTGTTAAAGAGGCTCTCATTTCTAGTCATTATGTCATCCTTTCACCTTTCCATATTAAACTCGACTTATTTAAATAGCTTTTCAAACAATGAGGGTATTGGAGAGTGATGTTTTTATGTATATATCCGACAAATTTTGCAATATTTTTAAAGCAAAAATCAATGAAGGTGTTTTTGGTGGTTCTCAAAACAGGGAACTAATGAAGGATGCTGAATTTGAAATGAGAATGACAATAAAAGAGCAGCTTAGACTTGTTACAAAGAAATTAATTAAAAATTTTGTGCAATAACAGAGAAAGATGGGATTTTTAATGAGTTTAAAGTTTTATTTCCTTCATTCACACATTAATTCCCTGAAAATCTGAGTTAGGAGCAGAGTGAGAGATTTCAGTAAGACTTGAAAGACTGAAAAAAGGCATAGAGGTGTGTGGTATGCGAACACATTAGGCTATTGATGGTCTTTGAAAATAGACACATCCAATGTACATAAAAACATAGATCTTTTGTGAATAAATGAACACGTTTTATATGAATTTTTATTTCACGTAACTTAACCCTTACGCTGTTGTTATATGCCCAGCAGATTTTATTCATGAATAACGTGTTCATTTGTTCGCAAAAGATCTACGAAGAGATTTTCTTTTATGCAAATTTGATGTATCTCTTTTTAAGGAACAGCAATAGTCTGACATCATGTTCACATCCCAAACACTTTGATATCTTTTCTCAAAGTCTTTCAAATCTTGGTGAAAGCTCTCACCCTGCTCCTCACTGAAGTCCCCCAGATTTTCTGGGAAGTAATCAATGTGTGAATGCAAAAAATGAATCTTTAAATTCATTAAACATCCCATCTTTCGGTAGTTTTCCAATAGATTGTCAACAATATTCTTATAATCAGGATTTTTGTTATATCCCAAAAAATTTTTTTGAATTTCTTTGAAACTATTCCAAACTGCTCTCTCATTAGTTGTCATTGATTTTCACTTAAGAAATATTGAAAAATTTCTCGAATAGATACATACAAGCATCACTTTCTAATACCTTCATTGCTTTGATAAGCTGTTTAACTAAGCCAAGTTTGATATGTAAAGGAGGAAGGATGACTTTACGATTAGGAATGATAAACTTTCTTTGACAATGTTCTTAGATCCTAAAATGAATTCCTGCCTGAGTGGCGAATCTTTTTTTATATAATGTTGATCTCGGGCACTACTGTCCCACTCACAAAGAAAACATGGATACTTAGTGTTTCCGCTTTGTTGACCTAATAAAATACTGGTTATTTTAAAATCTCCAACTACTTGCCACTTATGAGTATGGTACTTCAATTTTTCAACTAGAAAATGGAGATTATTGTATTCCTCTTTTAAGATTACTGAGTGGCCAACCGGTATAGGGGCATATTTGTTCCCATTGTGAAGTAAGACAGCTTTCAAACTCCTCACCGATGAATCGATATATAGTCGCCAGTCACTAGCTGTATTTTCAATACATACATATTCATTTATGAGTCCTGCAACATTATTACAATAAACCAAACCCTTTGCGTTTGAGAAAAATTTCCGAAATGGACGATCTCGATCACGAAAACAAAAGGTTGTAAAAAAAACAGGTACTAAAGTAAAAACTCACTTTAATACCTGGAACTAAACAATTCTTTTCTTTTAATCTTGAAGCTAAGAGTTCGGAAATCTCTTTCGAAAGACCTGTGTCCCGAACCAAGTCACTTAGCTCATCTTGATTAAAACCGTGTTTATTCTCGCGTTGACCACCCTCAAATTCTGTCGATTCATTAAATTCGACGCATTGCTCATCTTCAAATTCTTGAAATGACATTCTTGTATTTGTATCATAATTTTCTATTTTAGAAACTTCGTCTATAGACATCGGATGTTGACTTTCATCCTGTTCAATACTAACTAAAACAGCATGAGTGATAGATTGAACAGATGCATAGGATATTCCAAAATTATTCTTTTTATTGTACCCAGATATATTGGTCAAGCAGAAACAACAATCAGTGTCATGATCGACTGGTTTTCGCCAGATCGTCGGCGATGCAAATATTTGTTTTTTCTTTCCTGCGATTTGCATTGAGCAAGTGACGCATACTTTCGTTGGAGTCCAAGAATTGTTCATCCCACTTGTATCTAGCATATTGAAACATTTTTCGTAACGTATCACGAATTCTTTATTCAAGTTCCTCCCCCGATCCTTGATAACATATTTCGCACAAACGATGCAAAAGTTATCTAATCGCTGATGACATGGGGTTATTGTTGAACTTGTAGCATTAAACTCTAAAAAGGCCAAGTCTCCCTCCGATTTAGATCTGCGGTCGCATGATGACGACCATTGCGGGCCCGCTTGCTCACCCTGACCAATCGCCGATCCTGGGGTAGAGTCCCTGCATCGTAAGATATTTCTTTGTGCCTGCTATGACGGCTTGAAAGCCTTCACCCAGGGACTTTTCCGGTGACCCATTGCCCGCCGTTACCACGTGTAGGTGCCCTGGGGACAGGCACAAGAAAATGGAGGTTTTCGACGTCCCGTATTATAACATATTATATAAGTTATGAATCTTATCCTCTGATTGACCTGGAAAGAGACTGTCGATGTAATCCAAAGACAACTCTTCAGTAAAAATGATCATTAGTTAAATGTGATTTCCTAAAATAATAGGTTTATAATATGCATGGAGGATGCCCATAAATACAAGAAATCGACTCCTTTGAGGGTACGCATGAAACTTATACTAAAGTCTGCACATCCAATTGTCTTTCAACAAAAAATATTATAATAGCATACAAAAAAGTATAAAAATGTAAAATCAATATTTTTAACTACAAATATTCAACCCATGAAAACTTGCTCAGCAAAACCATAATCCATAAACCCAACCCACAAACTTCCAAACTTTAACCTACAAACCCCGAACCCCAGACCCCAAATCCATAAATCTATACCCATCAACTACAAACTCCCTAACCCACAAACCCGGTTTGTCGTTTATGGTTCTAACGTTATATGATTTTGGCACTTTGTGGATTTATAGCATGGTGTTTGCGGCTTTAGGAGATTGAGATTTATGTGTATCGGTTTTATAAATTTCGGGTTTGGAATTTGTAGGTTTGGTGTTTAGGGGTTTTAAGTTAATAGGTTAATATCAGGCTAGAGATCAAAAGAAGGATTTGACCTCCAAATGTCCTTTAAGTGACCTCGAAGGGTCACTTTGACGAAAAGGTCGAAGCGTAACTGAACGTAAAATTTTCCGTTTTTTCCGAATCCGAGATCCAAAAAATCATATCGATCGATTTAAGAGGTTTGACATTCATTTGACCTTGAACCAGACGTGCTGGGGTCATATGGATACCGGCATCGTGGTCAGCAACCCCAAAAACATAAAGATCAATTGCGATAAGAAATGCTCCGCCTCCATTTCATATTGTGGTCCTGTGTAATACTTAGAAAAAATATAAGAATATATAAATAGTAATTATTATAAATAATAAGTTTATGAAAATAGAATAACAAAAACGAATAAAATTTGAAAAATTGGAAAATAAAAAATATATATAAAATTATAATTTATTTTTAACCTGAAATTTTTTTAAAAAGTTACTCTATGATATAAAAGTGTTACTCGATGACATAAAAGTGTTACTCTTTGACGTAAATTTGTCACTCTATGACATAAAAGTGTTACTCTATGACATAAATTTTTCAGTCTATGACATAAAAGTGTTATTCTATGACATAAATTTGCCAGTCTATAACATAAAAGTGTTATTCTATGAATATAAGTGTTACTCTATGACATAAAAATGTTACTCTATAACATAAGAGTTTTACTCTATGACAGTAAAGTGTTACTCTATACCATAAAACCGTTACTCTATGACATGCATTTGCCACCCTATGACATAAAAGAGTGGCTCTACGATATAAATTTGACACTATGAAATAAAAGTGTCACTGCATAACATTAAAGTGTTACTGTATGACAAAAATGTTATTCTATAATATAAAAGTGTTACTCTATGACATAAACGTGTTGCTCACTCTATGACATAAAAGTGTTACTCTTTGACATAAAAGTGTTCCTCTATTACATTAAAGTGTTACTCTATAACATAAAACCGTTACTCTATGACATAAATTTGCCACCCTATGACATAAAAGAGTGGCTCTACGATATACATTTGATACTATGAAATAAAAGTGTCACTGCATAACATTAAAGTGTTACTGTATGACAAAAATGTTATTCTGTAATATAAAAGTGTTACTCTATGACATAAACGTGTTGCTCTATGACATAAATGTTACTCTATGACACAAAAGTTTTACTCTATGGCATTAAAGTGTTACTATATACCATAAAACCGTTACTCTATGACATGAATTTGCCACCCTATGACATAAAAGAATTGCTCTATGATATAAATTTTACACTATGAAATAAAAGTGTCACTGCATAACATTAAAGTGTTACTGTATGACAAAAATGTTATTCTATAATATAAAAGTGTTACTCTATGACATAAACGTGTTACTCACTCTATGACATGAAAGTATTACTCTTTGACATAAAAGTGTTCCTCTATTACATAAAAGTGTTACTCTATGGCATAAAATTGTTTCTCTATGAAATAAAAAGTAGAAAATTTATTAAAAATCAACATAAATAAATTCAATTCAAGACAAAAAAGCGTATTTGGAGTTCGGAAATGAAATGTAAGAAAGGTTTTAACATATAAATCGAAAAAAATGCCTATTATATGTGTTGTTTGCGCATTCGTACGTATGACTTATTTCAACATATATAAAAAGATTATTGCTACTCGGAATCGAATAAAAAATTTCCATTTTTTGGTTCAGGTTAGTGTACACGTGCATGCTGACCTCTCGCATCACCTGCATATAGATCTGTAGACAAACATACATGCGACTCTGCAGGTGAGACCGCATAGTGTCCTGTATGTTAACATCTATGTATATGTGCATGAAAACCTGCCTGCGAACATGTATGTAAACGTGCATGCAAACATGCATGAAAACGTTCATGTATATGTGAATCTAACCCGCAGGTAACCCTGCATATATACTGCAGGCACTCGGATTGTATACAAATTCGCCCTTATGAAAAAAATATACCCAGATAAAAAACTATTTATAGAAATAACTATTTTGTATGTAATATATTAAGCAAATAACTTACGTTTCGAAAGAAAGACATCGGTTAAGAAATCGTGAAGCAGTGGGAGTTGGTGATAACTTTTTGATAAGCATATGTATACAGGTATACAGCCGCGTAACGTCTGGCGATCCATATAGCACCAACTGGCCCAGGAAAGGTACTGTCGTGTCCCCAGTGCATTGAATAATCTACGTCAAATATGACTTGACAAAGTCGCAGTTTATTACATGCCTACCACCTGCGGCACTGCAGGAGGAGGCCGATGGGTCTCTAAGTACGAACCGTCATGCGTCTCCCCATAATTAGAGCAGCACCAAAGTAAATGACAAGCAGCATAATAACGTTCTCAGACTTCTTCCAAAATCTTTCTGGAAAACTGCAGTAGTATGCTTATTCTTTAAGCTTACCTAAAATCGAAATAAAATAAAATAAACAAAGTTATCATTCGTCCTACTGAAACTATAATGTAAGAACTGATGTAAAATAGTGCATAACAACTTACGTAAAATCTTAAGCAAGAACTTGCGTAATAAAGCTGTACAAGGTCTTACATAAGATCTTGCATACGAACTGACGTAAGAGTATGCACGAGAACTGACGTAGGAGTATGCACGAGAACTGACGTAGGATTGTGCATGAGAACTGACGTAAGATCTTACATAAGAAATTACGTAAGATAGAACTTAATAATTGACTTCAGATCTTGCGTTTAGACAACTACTTTTAATTGCAATATTCACAGACATTGTAGTAGGGTATAAGGTTAAATCGCTGTTAACTTATAAATGATTAAAATCGCATTTACATTTACAATATTTTTGATTATTATGTTTATGTGCGTTTTGTATATGCGCATATTCACACATGCATATGAATATATTTGCATGCGTACGAATGTGAGTAGGTATCTTTGTGTGAGTATATGTATGTGCGTGTTCGGTGGCTTATGTATCTCTGGATGTATGAGCGAATGTGTGTGTTTGTGCATGTCCGCGTGTATAGTAGTAACTGTCTATACATATATATATACACGTACTTTCGCACCTACACATACACACACGCACACACACACACAATCACACACACACATACACACACACACATATATATATATATATATATATATATATATATATATATATATATATATATATATATATATATATATATATATATATATATATATATATATATATGTGTGTGTGTGTGTGTATGTGTGTGTGTGATTGTGTGTGTGTGTGCGTGTGTGTGTGTGTAGGTGCGAAAGTACGTGAGAGTGTAATTGTATATATGTCAAAATGGGCGTACGTATATATGTGCGTATGCTTGAGTAAATGCACGCATAGATGCGTGGTTACGTGGGTAGGTGGGTTCCCCAGAAAAATGAAATATAATAGTCTATATAATCTTATATTCAGGTGAGCGATATAGTCAGATAGGACACGTCTGGGTGTTTGTGCACATTAGTGTGGCTATAAGTATGCGTGAATGACTGACACGTGTTTGTGCGGGTGTATATGTGGATGAATATATGTGTGTATGTGTGTGTGTGTATATGTGTACATACGTGTGCGTGTATCCACCATTTCCGTGAGACAAAGCTTCTGGAATCTACGTGTGCCGCACACATACACACGAATACTTATATGCAGGGAGAGGAGTAAGCTAAACACTTTCTTACGTAAGGCAATTTATTTCGATGTCGCTTTCTAAACAATGTTTTTGAAACATCGAAAAAGAAAAAGAAAAGGATTTACATTGGATTAAACCAGACAGAATATGTTACAGTTGATGCTGATTCTGAAGAATTTTCAAATGAAAAAGCGCGCAACGAAACCCACATACTCGTAACAAATTCGTTAATGCATGGCTACCTAACCCTTCTTCGACAGATAAAAATTAAAAATGTTATATATATATATATATATATATATATATATCTTATCATAATAATTTATTAATATGATTGCTCAATTTATCATGTTATAATCATATTATATAACATCATATCAAATTAAATCTTACGCAAACTTATATACGGAAACTTACAAACTTATATTAAAATTTTGATACGTTTTATATCGATCATTACAAAAACAAAATTTTTATAAATAATTTTTGTTCGCGCGTTTCCCGATTTATTAATTACTAGCTTGAATAATTAAGTCATTACTTTTTTCCAATAAATATCGACGGTCTGTAAGAAGTAAGACGTATCTCAGCACCTCCCTAAACTTGGCATGGACATTTTCTATATAAATTATATAATAGATAAGTTGCCGCAATTTATCCCTAATTTATCCGAGAAGTCGAAAAAATTGCCACGGATTTATTTAAAAAAATAATCGGGTACCCTGCTAACTTTAGAAAAAGTTAGCAGGGTACCCCTTTAAAACTACCAAGGAAGCATTCCACGTCATTGGGACAGGGCTTCAAATTTGCCGCTTTTTGCCGTAAAACAACCCTGCACTCAGATTTACTCGAACATTCTTTACCGCTTATAAGAAGCAGAATTTTCCTACTCAAGATGAAGTTGGCAGGGTACCCCCGTAAAATTCACTAGACTGCATCCTAGTCCATTGGGAAAGGGCTCAAAATATGCCATTAATTATCCGTAAATTATCCGTAGAGGCGAAAAAATTGCCACGGATTTATTTTTAAAATTAAGTTAGAAGGGTATCCCCTTAAAACTAAAAAATAAGCATTTCACATCATTGGGACAGGGCTTAAACTTTTTCTCAACTTAGCAGGGTACCCGATTATTTTTAAAAATAAATCTGCGGCAAATTTCTCGACTTCACGGATAATTTACGAATAAATTACGGAAAATTATCTATTACTTTATATAACCTAAATAGAAAATGTCCTTACCAAGTTTAGGGAGGTTATCTCAGCATTACGTTTCAGTATGTATTCGGTATTTCGCCATGAATTTAAAAGGACGTATCTCGCTACAGCTGATTGAACCCAGAGACTAAGAGTTTTAAGGGACTCACACAATGACATGATGTTTTACTAATCCGCAACTTTCTATTTAAATTGAATTGCATGGGGAAGAAGATTGTAAATGTTAGTTTACCTAGCTTAATTTAATGCTCTCGTGGAGGCGCGTCTCCACGAGGCCGCAGCCTCTAGTGCACTAGTAATGCGGGTGAACCCGTGTGTTAGCTCCGACAGTAGCCCGGGTGCGCCTGGTTTACTGTCTCTTTGCACTGTGTATGTCTGAGTCATCGTCCGAGGAGTGCCTCGAGACGGCCACCAGATACGCAATGTTTCTGGAGACGACGGGACACTACGGATCAGAGCGATGGGAGCGCCTGCACAACTTGACTCGGCCGTAATGTACAGGAAGCAGGATAGAAGATAATGGAAAAAATACGCATTCATACGCAGTTGGACCTAGTACGGGGTGCGCCTCGAACGATATCCTTCTGGTATGTGTATTTAAGCGTCGGCAACGTCAGTATTCTGACCGAGGAGCGCCTCGAGTCAGAAGGCTGGATACCGGCGTGTCACGAGCTCGGCCGCAGACTCATCTATTCGTGGGAGCGATCGTACGTAGTGGTGCGACACCAGTCAGCTCGAACGCTCGCGGATAGACTGAAGTCACCGAGCAATTGCGGTGAGGCAACACCATTCTTGCTCTCTCCCTACCGCGCGCTGCGTTCTCGGCGCTGCGAGAGCCGCCGGTCAACTTTGGCCTGTACAGCGTGCGCAGCCGTAAACTCCTACTCTCTCTCTCTTTACCCACCGTGCGCTGCCCGCCTGGCTACAGCGCGAGACGCTTGCCTGTGCACCGCACAGGCCTAACTATCCCGCTCTCTTCCGCTCTCTCATTCCACCTCATTCGCTTCGCGCTCGCAAGGATTTTCTAGCGGCGAAGCGAATTTCGATTTGCGTGCACTTTCAATTCTTGTGCACGCAACTGTCTTTAACATGACGAGGGCACATTCGTCACACGGTAGAGTCAAGGATGACACAAATTGTTCAATATAAAATAAGGTATATTCTGATCAATTCGGAAGGTATATCTGCACACGTGCCGTTGCACGTGTGCACGTTCAAGCCCGTTGCCGAGAGTGAGAAGAGAACAAGTTCGAGAGAGGGAGAGATAATCAATGCCGCCTCACTTAGAAAACCTGCAAAAGATAGCCGCTCGGATGCTCATTCTCGGCTCCGAACAATGCCCAGGAGACGAGACGGCTACAATACACAATCGGTGTCGTTGGACGCTCGCGTTCCCTTCGCATTCCTCGGCGTGGTGTCGCACGATTGCTCCAACACGGGGAACCAACATACGCGCTCACGTTGCTGTGCGAGCTTCTCTCACGGGAGTCAAAGCGTCTCTAACAAATGCCCAAAATCTCTGAGGCGAACGCTACGCGATCCCCCACCCCCTACCCGTGGTCTACCTATACTCTCTCTTCCCTCTCTCATTCTCTAGTGCGTGCTCGCAGTTCTCTTGCCCGCTGGGATCTGTAACACTGTAATATATTACTACATGTTTTGTATATGAGGGAAACAGTCTGTGATAAAGTGTAATTACCCATCATAAAGAGTTATCCATTTTTATTTTATATAACATTTGATGCAACTAAATGAACACTTGTACCTGATATATTTTTTTACTAGAAGAAGATTTATATTCTATTCACTTAGAATATAAATAAATAGTGTCATAATCAATCAAAATTTTATAACAATATGTTGGAATATCGCTATGCTTTAGCATACGTGTGTATGTAACTGTAATTATACACTACTACATGCTTGTACAAAAATGAATCGACTTACTAAGAAATGTCCCAAAGACATAAACTGAAATGCGAGATATAGAAAAGAGCGGGAAATTATATGCGTCTGCCCTGATATTCTCTTATGCCCTTTTGTAAAGTGTTTTTAGTCGTACTAGAGCATCTAGCTAGAGCAGTCGCACATTACTGACGTTATTCCTTCCTTGTGCGAGTTTGAATAAACGAAAGTTATTTTATTTGAAATATACATTGTGTATTATCATTTATTTAACACCCATTTCCAATAAGTTATGGACCCAGATACGTGGTTAAATAATTGTAATTTCTACTGTGTAAAAATAACTGTTTATATTAAAAATCTCGATCGTTGTGTTCATTGTAACAGTGCATTTTAGTGAACAAAGAAATAAAACTTTAATCGAGAAGAATAAGTGAAAAACGTGTGAAATGAGACAAACAGATGTTTAATAAAAGATAATTATCATATACGAAGCTACTACAACAAAGTGAGAGTAGTGACTCCAGCACTGTGGCATCTCTAAGCCTGCAGACGCATGAAATTTTAAGAGGAATACTTATCTGTCATCAAAATGTCGAAAAGCATTCTCAACATGCTGAATAAATCTTAAAAAGGATTATATGTCAGAAAGATGAAGAAGCAGACAATGGATTATCACTGTGAAAGATGAATCTGTTAAACCGAAGATATTAGTACAAAGAAAACTTCAAGTAAAATAAAATAATTATTGGAGAAATATTTTATGATAAAACATTTATTATATGAAAATTCAAAGATAAGAAAATAATTTTTCTTCTTAACAGTGAAGTTTCTTTTTTATAAAATCGTTGTTATTAACAAAATGATTTGTTTCAGAGATTTGTTAAATTACAATCACTGGCTTGTAAAAATCTGTGAGAAAGAATGGAATTTCCGTAACTACGACGCAGAGAAGAAAAGTCGAAATTGTCGACCACATGTGGCAGGCACAAGGGCCTCATTGTTCTAGTCGAGATTCCAGTCGAGCCAGTCAAGCCCTCTATGAAGTCCGAGGTGACGCGTTGGAGCGTGCTGCATCGCAAGTCGAACTAGAGTTATATTTATGGCTCCATATGAGAAGTCTGAACGAAAAATACAACAAATGAAAACTAAGATTGTTTTCATTATCGATTATACGATTGGAAATAAGACAGTAAAAATGATTGAAAATGGTAAGCAGATAAAAAATGAAATATATATCAATTTTAAAGTAGATAAATGTTAAATATCTATTGAAATACATAAGATTATCGAAATAACTTGATAGATATATTGTGGCATAAATGTAAAGTTTATACAATAGAATACAATTTCTAGAATATAAATAAATTATTAATTACATAAGCTACATTTAAAAGTTATATTACACTAATGTGTAAAGGTATAAGTTTGATTAAAGTCTGTTGTTTATAGTCCATAAAAGATATTTATAATCTAATCACTCTATAATCTATAAATGAAAATGTTTCGTATTTTAATGAATTTGATTTAAACTTTAAATTAAAATTGTTAAATTAAACTAAAACATAAAAGAATGTTTTTGGAATTAAATAAAATACTTAAAGGCATATATTTACTATTGTACAAATTGTATACATTATAGTTTATTGATGTTTCCAAAAGTAGATATTAAAATGGTTATTAAAAGAAAAGAAAAAAAATTATGCAATAATCATTGTCAAACAAACATATGAATCACGGTACTATAAAGAGCCTGAAATTAAAATGAATAAAACTTTGAGTTAGTTGTTTTCAGAAAGTAATTAATTACAAATTTGAAAGCGATAGTTAATGATAATTCGCTTAGATCTATTTTATTTGAGTAGAAACTAGACACATACAGAGTGTAGAAGGTTTGAAAAAGTACTATAAAGAGTTTGCATTAAAATAAACTCTAATGATAATAAAACTGATGCCTCTGAACATTATGTCAAAATCAGTAAATATTTATAAACCAGATGATGATAAATCAGAAGATTATTATTAAATCTGGTATTACAAAACCAGATGACTATAGCTAAATAAATCTAATATTAAGAAATCAGATGGCCATAGTTAAAGAAATCGGATAATGAGAAATCGGATGATATGATTAAAGAAATCTGATAGTAAGAAATCAGATGATTTTAATCGAATAAATCTGATAGTAAGAAATCAGATAATTATTCTATAAATCTGTAACGTGGTATTTCGTTACTCTGGTTATTTATTAAACTTTTTCTCGACACTTTACCAAATTTCTCTATATTAATGGGCGCCAGGTAAAGCGCGGCTAACTCTGCACGAGCCCTTTCCCAGAGGAAGTTCCGTGAAGTGGAAAATCAGGAATCACTAATTATATAATAAATACACAAAAATCTCACTCTTTAAGTACCTAAGCTTTATTACAGTTACAATACGCACGGTCGCCAAATTTACAATTTTCACGCAATGAACCGATCGCTATACAAATATGGCTACAATAGCCCTTGCACGCGTCTCTCGCGACGACCAAATCACCACGTTTCCCGAGTTTTCCTGAATCGCGTAATTTCCCCCACACTAATATACGTAATTTTACTGCTGGCCCGACGCGCACTGATTCTATCCAACGGTGTCACACCACCACGAGTTTATTTCACCAACCCCGATCACATGGCGGCAATGTACGATATTTGTTCAATTAATTTTATCTATAAGTGCCGCGGGAAGCTCGACAATTATAGTCCACTCACCGTCGCTAATCCTGGACGCCTAACGGTGTTCCTTACACTCTGGTCGATATGGTTCTCTCGGATAATACTCCCGCTGACAATGTCTGCCGATTTTCAATAATCAAAAGTGTTCTCGACGGGCGTCTATACTCTCTCAAGGACGGGCAGGCAATGCTCAAAATCGGAGAGGGCGGAAATCTCTTCCAAAATTTTCGCTCTTTTTCTCGACCACCTTCAACCCACACACTTGCTGCTTCCGCCCCTTTCTTCACGGTGATTGGCCTTGATTTTCCCTAAATGCGAAAATCAAGGCTAAGTCTGCGGCGATTTGAGTCGCTAATTACCATTGGTCCGCTCCGCGATTGCCGCCCTGCCCCCGAAACGCGGGCAATATGAATTGCTAAATATACACGCGCGGGCAACCCAGCATCTCCACATCCGTCTGCCGTATCTTACATCAACGTCCCATGGGGTGGTAAAGTCCTGTCCAAGTAAAATGTCGTGGTCGCAAGGATCTACGTCTCTTACCGTTAGCTTCCTGGACCTGCCATCCAATTCCATGTTGATGTCCAGATACCCCAATACTTTCTTTGTTCCACCTAACACACTTCTTATAACAGAGTTCGCTGGTCGCAGTCGGTCCTTGAACTTAGCCGCTATCGCTGGTCCTACTAGGGAGACCATGGCTCCTCCATCAATTAGGGCTCTGTATGGCCTACCACCTAGTATTCGTGAAGATGCGGTTCTCTGCGTTCATACCTGCGACTTCGTCTTCGCCTGGTTCCGGAACCTCCAGTTGGTCGGCCTCCGGCGTACGTAGTACGCTGCTCTCCCCCTTAGACTAGATGTGGGCACTCCAACATCTAAGTCTGTAACAGAGGTGGAGGGGCCCCCCAACGAGGGAGTGGACACCTGTGACCCTCCCTCCCCCCCCCCTTCCAGAAGGTCGACCGCCTCTCGTACGAGGACTAGGTGCTTGAAATCCTTCTGCTCGTCAGCTGTTGGATTGAGCGCCGTTACGTCGGACCCTTCGAGGATCGGTAAGGTTGTCACTCTTTCGGTCACTCTTTTGCTCTCACTGCTCTTTCTATTCTCTACTTTGTCTCTCTCTTCTCGAATTTATTTGCTCTCACTACTCTCTCTACCCTCTACTTTTTCTTTCTCTTCTCGAATTTTGTTGCTCTCACTACTCTCTCTACTCTCTACTTTTTCTCTCTCTTCTCGCATTTTGTTGCTCTCACTACTCTCTCTACTTAGTGGTCTTGTGGTCGCTATTGGTGAGGTCCTATTTAATCCTCCGCTGTTTGAAGTATTACTCCATACTGGGTGAGTCTCCCCATCTGACAATATGGACTTAATACTTTTAGCTGCCTCGTCTATCATCGATCCACTTCTCTCTTGGTCGCTGCTAATTTTTGCTTTCTCTGGGGTCGCTATTCTCTTCTCCTGTATGGTCGGTTGGGCGCTATGCTGGCTTCCCTTTATTGTTGCCAGTTTCGTCCCGTTTGCGGTTGCTGGGGAGGTATGGGACTCTTCTGCCACCCCTGCATCCCGTTTCCCATGGTCAGATTATTTGGAGAAGACTGCCATGCCAGCCATAGCCCTACATAAGTAGCATGTTCTTTGTGGACATTCTCTTGCTCGGTGCCCTGCCGTCTGGCATGTATAGCATGCACCATTACTGGTATATTTTGGGCAGGAGGCCCATTTTGGTCTCTAGTTCCTCTCATATTATAGGCGCCTCGGCCGGTGAATCCTTGGGCCTGACCACCTCTACCCTGAAACGAGTTAACATTCTGGGGAGGAGACCATTGCCAAGCGGGCACAAAACTCGTTCGCAGTGGATTCAGCGGTGTGCTGTGCGTCATTGTTGCGGTCGCGTTGTTCGAGGCTGGCTGTACTGGGGTCGCTTGTACGTTGGCCTCAGGCCTTTGATTCTCCTTGGTAGCGGCTACCGCATTTATTTGTTGTCGCTGATGTGCTGTCGCTAGTGTCGTTTTCTGGGTTCAATTTCTCGTAGGCTGCCGCTACCTTACGGACTGAGGGTGTCCCAGAGTATGCTGCACCTGGTATGCTCATCTTCTCCTTTGGTGGAGGCTCTTCAAACCGGTCGTCTAGTTCTTCTCCTTTTCCCAAATTCTCCCTAGTTTCTCTATATCCTTGAGCGTCTTAATTTCTCTCCCCGCCATGAAGTGTCGATAGTCTTTCCTCAAGCCTTTGTAGGCCTGTTTTACTATTGTTTTCCTGGATGGGGTCGCTTAAAGTGGTCGACAATGTATTCCACGCAAGATATATAATTGGCAACCTTTTCTCCTTTCGCCATCGATCGGTTCCGTAAGTCCGCCCATCGTGTCTTCTTCATCTCTGTGAGCCAAATACTGCCTTCTGAGCGCTTTTTTAAAGTCTTTCCATGATTTTAGGTCCGGTCGCTTCGATCGATACCATCTGCTAGCATTTTTTGAAAATATCGATGGTAACACATTGAACAGCTCCCTGTCGCTCATGGCTAGGCTTGCTTTGCAATACTGCAGCCGGTCCAAAATTTCCTCTGGCTCCTTATCTTCCCCATTGAACTTTAGGTTCCAGCTCTGCAATATTTTAACATTCTTCCCCGCTATGTCGGCATTCGAATGCCATTTCCTATTTTTTTGTTTCATCTTCTTATCTTCATATTCCGAATCGCTAGTCGATGTCGACTGGTTCCGATTGTGGCCTCTCCTGTGTTTTCTACTTCTTTTATTGTGGTCGCTATCTGAGTCTGATGACGTTGTATTACAGTCGCTACTTGTGGTATTATTACTCGAACTCCTATGTCTACGGTTTTTCACTTTACGGCTATCTCTCTTCTTTACTGATCTTCGGTCTAGTACGCTACTTTCCGAGCTACTCGATGACAGTCGCTTTCGTTCTCCTCTTCTCTGTTTTGATGCTTCGGTTTGCTGGTCTGCTGGCTTACGAACGGTGTTCACCTTAGGACTCCGAATCTCTGCCACTTCGTGATTCCTGGGTCGCTCCCTTCTCTTTTGAGATCCCCTCGGTGGTCTCGGAGTGTCTACGTAATTCTGTGGGTTTGCTACCGGAGGTGGGACTACCGGAGGTTGTGGCGCGTATACCGGTTCTCGGAGGAGAACTGTTCTATGTTGTGCCATTTTCAGTTGTTCAAACTCCTGCAGTATCCGTTCGTATGGTCCTGCCCCCCGTGGAATGCCATCTTCTTCTCGATTCTCCTCATCTTCTTTGTTGCTTACGTCGCTACTGTCTGTTCTCATTTCTTGGGTTACTGGCTATGGGGTCTCTATGTTTTACTTGTCTGATATATTGAATACTGTCGTTCAGGTTTATCCCCTGCTGTGGCGTTTGGCTTTGTGATGTTCCTGTCGGATTGTCACTTCTTGCTAGGGGTTGTCCCCTCTGACTAGTCCCCGGACCGGCCCCGACGTTCGTTGCTTGTGCCATTGCAGGAGGTCGTGTGTCCGACGGCACTGCGGTGGTTGGCATCGAAGGTAACATTGGTTCCGAAGCCGTTGACGCTGGTGTAATCAATTGTATTGGTCTCGGGATCATTGGTACCGCGGGAGTTCCCGGAAAATTCTCAAAAATATCCAAAAATAATTTTCAGGAAAATTCTTAAAATCGGAAAATTTTCAAACAATTTACCGGAAAATTCTTCAAATCGTAAAATTTTCAAAAATAATTTCGGAAAATTCTCAAAAACATCAAAAAAAATTTTCCGGAAAATTCTCAAAATCTAAAAATTTTCAAAAAATAATTTCGGAAAATTCTCAAAGACATCCAAAAATAATATTCCGGAAAATTCTCAAAATCAAAAAATTTTCAAAAATTATTTTCGGAAAATTCTCAAAAATATTCAAAAATAATTTTCCGGAAAATTCTTAAAATTGAAAAATTTCCAAAAATTAATTTCGGAAAATTCTCAAAAATATTCAAAAATAATTTTCCGGAAAATTCTTAAATTCGAAAAATTTTCGAAGAATAATTTCGAAAAATTCTCAAAATCAAAACATTTTCAAAAAAAATTTTCGGAAAATTCTTAAAAATATTCAACAATAATTTTCCGGAAAAATCTTAAATTCGAAAAATTTTCAAAATATAATTTCGACAAATTCTCAAAATTGAAAAATTTTCAAAAAATAAGTTCGGAAAATACTGAAAAACATCAAAAAAAAATTTCCAAATATGGTTACGCTAGCCCTCGCACGCGTCTTCCGCGACGACCAAATCACCACGTTTCCCGAGTTTTCCTGAATCGCGTAATTTCCCCAACACTAATATTCGTGATTTTACTGCTGGCCCGACGCGCACTGATCCTATCCAACGGTGTCACACCACCACGAGTTTATTTCATTAACCCTGAGCACATGGCGGCAATGTACGATATTTGTTCAATTAATTTTATCTATAAGTGCCGAGGGAAGCTCGACAATTATAGTCCACTCACCGTCGCTAATCCTGGACGCCTAACGGTGTTCCTTACACTCTGGTCGCTATAGTTCTCTCGGATAATACTCCAGCTGACAATGTCTGCCGATTTTCAATAATCAAAAGTGTTCTGGACGTGCGTCTATACTCTCTCACGGACGGGCAGGCAATGCTCAAAATCGGAGAGGGCGGAAATCTCTTCCAAAATTTTCGCTCTTCTTCTCGACCACCTTCAGCCCACACACTTGTTGCTTACGCCCCTTTCTTCACGGTGATTGGCCTTGATTTTCCCTAAATGCGAAAATCAAGGCTAAGTCTGCGTCGATTTGAGTCGCTAATTACCATTGGTCCGCTTCGCGATTGCCACCCTGCCCTCGAAACGCGGGCAATATGAATTGCTAAGTATACACGAGCGGGTAACCCCGCGTAGCGGCTGCTAGCTCTCCCCATTCTGTCGACAGCCGTGTCGATAACTCTCTCTCTCTCTCTCTCTCTCTCTCTCTCTCTCTCTCTCGTGGCTACATCCGAGATGGTGTGCCTCGAGGAAGCCGCCGCTGCTGCTGTGAATCCTCTCTCCTCCCGCGTCTGCGTGCATCGGGAGAGAGGGCGGTCGCGCGCGCGTGTGTGTATGTGTGTGCGCGGGCAGTGGCTCATCATCCTCGAGATGCGAGGAAGAAAGAGCAAGCGAGATAGAGAAAGGGTCGCGCGTACAGAGTGCAGTGGTGTTGGTGCTGTGCATGTGTGTGTAGAGGCTCGTCGTCGTTGCTCGCTCCGAGCAGTCGTCGCTGCGGCGATCAGCTGGTGCCGCTGGTATGGGTGTGTGCGTGTGTGTGCCGGTCTACGGCTTTCCTTGGTCGCGAATCCTTATCCTCATTCCCTCAACAAAATAAATAACAATTCCCCCCATTAATAACAATAATTATTTAATATAAATTGCTCGGCTCTGGTGACTAGTGACTTGGTTGCGATTGACTGCCCGTGTTTTAACTATATTGGGACGTGAAATACACGTCACAAATCTAATATTGAGGAACCAGATAGTTTTGTTTATAAAATTGAATATTAAAAATAAGATAATTTTGTTTGAAAAGTTTGATATTTATACATTTCATTGCATAAAGCCTTTTTAACTCTGATATTGATTAATTAGATGATTTGGCATATTAAATCTGGTATAGATTAATCGGACAATTAGATATTATAAAAGCTGGTGCATTGAAAAGTCAGATGGCCATAGTTTTACTATTTCGTTTCGTTTTCTTCATTATAAATAAATCGGAATTTGTTTTTTTTTTTTCAGAAAACTATCATAGTAAATTCGATATTTAAAAAAAAACGGAACCTGATGTGCAAAATAGTGACAATCTTAATTTGCCATAATAAGACTGAATTTAATAAAATGAAATAAATTCGTAACAAAAACGAATATTTATAAATAAGTGTATAACGATAAAATAATCGAGGCTTGAGTCTAAGAAAAATATGAATTGGTAACTGAGCCTAAATAGAGTGGTAGGATAAAACATCTATTATACAATTTTTATGATAATTTTAAGGAATAATAATAAGGTAGCATTTAATAAGAATACGCTATCAATAGTAAAACATATTTGCTATTTAAGGTTTAGTATGAAAAATGTATGATTAAAAATATATGTGATAGTAAATGGATACTTAGTATTCCAAATAAAGAATTGTTTGTAAATCCATAAAATAGAAAACTTGAAATGTTATTCAAGGTTTATGCTAAGAATGATATATAAAATATTTAGTGAGTACTAAAACTTTTGCTTTAGTAGTAAAAATCTCAGGTATGTGATTTATAATGGATATGCATAAATTAATTCAGTTTATAACTATATCATGTACAAATACAAACTGTTTTGATTTTTGTAAATTGTACTAAAAGAACAATTTAATGAAAGGTACTAATGAAGTGGTATATGACAGTTAAATCTGTAAATCCAATAACTTATGATATAATTAAAGACATAGTAGAGCTTTAGTAAATGTATAAAATGTTAATTTAAATAAAACATTTGTTTTAGTTTTTTGCTATTATAAAAAGAGAAAAAAATTTTCAAAACATAGCTGTTAAATACTGTATTAAAAATAATATCATAATATCTATATTAAACTTCATTGCAATAGAAAGAAAAGGTTGATGTGCAATGAAAGTAGTATGATCTTGAATGAAAGTGTATACGCAAAGATTATTTATTAAAGTTATTATAAAGTTTTATTTCTGAGTAAAAGTATGATGCTCCTTTACAAAATAATATTGGTTATTCCATGTAAATAATATGCACATGATTTGAATAGAAAATATAGCAGTAAAATATTTTAAGCTATGATCTGAAAATAAAGAGGTACTTTGATATCTGCATGAAGTATTAATTATATTTGAATTGATTAATTGGATTTTGATTACAGAATTAATAATAATAAAAAAAATACCACAGATTATTTGTTTAAATAATATAAGCATTGTAAAGTCTGTTGAATTGAATTCCATAGTAGTTTGAAAAACTAAAACAGAATATATAATTTTTTTTTTAAGAACATAATTAGAAAAGCATTGTAATAAAAGTCTAATAGTGCAATAAAAGTGACTATAAATATGTAAATGAAAGATTAATCATATTTATAATTTATGGAAATAATAATGGTTGTATTAAAACTGCAAACAGCCAAACTAATCATAAAATATCAAAGTGTATTACGATTGATAAAATGTACATTTTTTATAATCTATATATATATATATATATATATATATATATATATATATATATATATATATATATAGATATATTAATAAAACCAAATTTAAATTCTCAGGTTTATAAACATAACTGTTAATAACAGTTTTATAACTACATATTCCAAATTTATTATTTATTGAAATTTATTCCTTTTAAGCTGTTTCTTATATATATATATATATGTGTGTGTGTGTGTGTGTGTGGGTGTATGTACAATTTACGAAACACTGATTGTCTTCAACATAACGTTGTTATTACCGATCAAACTTCAAAGTGTTCCAGGCGATGAAATATGCAACGAATCCATTTGAATTGTTTTCGATTTTGTGGATGTTCTTTAGAACAATACCAATAAATTTGTGGTGCAGTTTTAAAAATGAATATGTTATACAAATAATATGAACATTTATACATTAAAATAAATGAAAAAAAATTACCCTCACCCAGAACTACTATATAAACCACTATTTTTCGAATATTTTTTCTAAGAACATTAAAATCTCTCTCTTATTCTCATGCATGGAATGAGTATTGGTGGAACACTTTTAAGTGTATTGTTTCCACTCCGAAATATTTTTTATTTCACACCACAACTGTATTACAGTACTTCTATATGTTTACCTACGTCTTCTTATTTTATAATTACTCCAGGAACTTTTATTAACCGTAAATTCATACATATTAATAATATATAAGATAAATATAGGGTTATGTTTTAATAATAATTAAAAGATTGCAATTACTTTTAGTAATTAATAGGAAAATATAGTCAATAATAATAATACAATTCAGAAAATAAAAGAGCGTGAGTCCTAAAATTTGTTGTGAAAAAGTCTCGACAGGTTCTTTCTTCAATTTAGAGTGTAGAGGCTTACAATGACATATTACTGCAGCTACAGTATATTAGATTGCATTATTCATTGTAATTATCGTTATTAATTGTCTTTTTAACTCTAAAATATCATTTTATACTCATGCGTACTCACGTAAAACTCTGGAAATCACTTTTATCTTACAATATCTGTTTTTCAAAATTCTATGTTTTGGCATATATGTAACAATAGTATATATATACGTGTCGGGCGAGTCGTCGTGACGTCATCACCCGGCGCCTATATAGGAGGGACGTGTAAACAATTAATTAATGTGACTTTAATAGTTTTTTAATTGTTTGTTTAACTAAACATTCAATTAAAAAACCGTAAAATTTAAAGTAATTACCCGGCGACACATAATGATATTAATTGTATTTATTGGTAAATAAACAATACAATGTTTTTATTGTTTATTTACGTAAACATGAGGCGCATCTCAATCCGCAATGCTGGAGTAGCGAGACAGCTACTATATACATATAAGCCAGGCGCCAATCGGCGCTCCCCTCTACCTAGTGGCTAAATTTTTCTACATCTCAGATTTATGAGTTTTCTTGAAAGAGTAGTAATCTAGTACACCGTGAATGAATTCTCTAGTAGTGCGTACTCGAACAGAGAAAAACACACACATCTTGACTGTGTACGTATGTATTATTAATTTTATAAAAGTATATGTAAATGTGTTAAAAATATGGGGGAAAAATTAAAAGGTTATGGTTGAGGTAAAAAGAGTTGTTTTTTTTTTGTTTTACAATTTTAGCTTTTTTTTTTATTTTTGTAGTGTACAAGTTTCTTTTATAAAAATATTTTATGTAGAAAAAGTAATTTCGGATAAATTTGTTGCAATTAAATGTTGACAATAAGCAAATAATTCCATTAATACAATATTCCATACTCGTTTTCACTCTACTTTCAATTTCAGCTTTGTGAATAGCGTAATATTACGCGAAAGCATTAAATTCTTTGAAAATATTTTTAGCATTCGTCTTATCTTCTGTTTTTAATTCATTTTTCAAAAAATCTAAAATGTATTCGACAGCAGGATTAACAAAAGTAGCACACATATCTTCTACATGTTTAAGGCGCGCACTTATACACTCATGCACCTGCTGCAGTCCTTCGAGTGTAGCTAGCTGCATGACGATGCTTGGTGGATTATCGTCCTTTTTCTTCTTTTTGCCGAGCGGTTCGAATGTAGTTGTTGCTTGCAGATCCTCGTATAGCTGCGCCTCGTGCGGCTGACCTATGTTGTTGAGCTTTGTAGGCATCAGCGGGTGGTCTCTCGTCGAGCGCTATTGCTCTCGAGCCGTAAGCCATCGTAAAATTGAGGTCGTTACTGGGGAAGAAAATCTTGCATGACTTTCCGAAATCTTGATAGAATGTATATGAGTCTTTTAGTATGCATTCATGGCCTCCATTTGATCGATGAAAAGCTCCCAGCTGCTCAGATCCAGCGTCACGTGCCGCGAGCCTGATCCGCCAAGCTTTACGACAAGTCTATATAACCCACCGTGATTTTCAAGGCCTATAGTTATGCGCTTAGAGTGAGATCTATTGATTGTGTAAGTACTTAGTAGCAGCAGCAAATTAGAAAGCTTCAATGAACCTTTGCAGATGGGTGCAGCGTTCGCATTGTTAGAAATTTTTTTAAAATTGATGTATATTTTTTCGCAAACACGAGCAGAGTGGCTGCTGGTAAGCGACTGTAGTCGATGCTCGAAACACCCTTCCTTATATCCTTGTATCCCTACCACCGATAGTACGACGATTGGGTGAAAAAAAAGACGTTAATTATCGAACAGCCAATCGCGAATATGAGTTTGCCACCCGAAAAGGGAGGAATTTCGTTGCAAACTTTTTCTCGATAAAATAATAAAGCAGAAAGTTTAAATAAATTTTCTCCGTTCAATAAAATTCAAGGTGTCAACGGTCAACTGTGTTCTACGGAATACGCATATAAGAATTTAATAAAATCCTCAAATATGTAAATAATTGTTTCGTCAAAGGAGACATATGTCTTGAAAATTTAAATTTAAATTTAATTTTAATATTTTTTGTTTTGATAAAAAAGAAATACAGCTGTGAAACAAAACACATACAAAAGTTATCGTTAAAAAATGTCGGGCATTCTTTTTTGAATTAAAAGTACACGTCTTAAAATGTTAAAAAGGATAATATAAATCAAAAATTTTAAATTAATATTTTATTGAAAAACATAAATTATTTAAGAAACAATAACTAAATATTTATATTCATGTATGGGTAAATTTTTAAATCAGGAAACAAGCGGAACGTCGAAGGAAAATATGAAAGTATAACACACAAAATTAAAATATCATTTGATTAAATTTATTACAATATTTTTTAGAAATAATAAAGAGAGTACATATGTTTCTTATAATACTAAATATACAAAAGTATAAAAATTTATTATGACAAACATTCCATTTTCGAAGTATATGATTGACTGATACACCTTAACTTGCCGACGAACATACCTCTTACTTTTTAATTGTTTAACAAGATATTTATAAAACATTGCAACTAATGCATTGTTGCTACGTGTATTTCGTGAAAAGATGTTACAAAACGATCGTAGAGAAACACCATTACACAAATTATAAAGAAATATAATACAATATTCTCCGCACACTTGCGAATCAACACTTTATATTTTTTTTATTCTATTGATATCGCACGCGGTTACTTCGAAGTGGATTGAGAAAGGTACGACACCGTAGCTGTCAAAGTAGTTTCTGTAGCCATTTTTGTCGATGTAAATGGCAATCAAGTGCGAACCAGGCTTATCCGACGTATCACTTTTTAATACAATAGCAGCAGGGAGACTTTCAAATTTGTACACGTGATCTGCTGCGTAAACACCGATCAAGTTGGCGTTTAGCCCTCTAATGGCACTCATTATTTGACTCGTGTTCATTTTAAACAGTTGAGCACACACTCGCACTCATTATCCGTGTCGTCCGACTCGTCAATGATATATAGCTTTTTGACGTTGGGTACTTCGTCGTCGTCGTCGTCGTCGTCGGCCACTTCCTCGTAATAGGCCTCCTCGCTTTACCGCTGACAGGCTTCTTCTATCGCTCCGTCGACTACGTCCTGTCCTCCCTCTTCCGAGAATCGTAGGTGTTTCACTCTCTGTTGTCGATGATATTCTAGCAGTGCACCGTAGAAGACTTCGCTATGTATAACGGGTAGACTGCCCGCATCTTTTGAAAGAAGCGTGTAAATCACTTTCTGATCTGATAAGATCTATGCATTGGGCAAAAATCTTTTTTATTCTCAAATTTTTGCGTGCTGTGTGTTATACACATCAACACAGCTGGAAACGCCTGCCGGAGATGTTGAAAAGTCCGTGCGTCGTAATACTCGATATTTATAATGCGGCGTGCCATCACTGATTCCAGATACATGACTTTTTCACTCCCTCGTACATATATTCTGCGTGCATCCCTCGTTATGTTGTATAAGTGACGTCGTAATTAGCGAAGAGAAACTTCACCTTCAAACCACTGTAGACCATGCACATCGAGCAAAACAGTAATTGTTAGTTTGGTGCACGTCCGTAGGTAAATCGTTAAAACTGCATGGTACACGGACTATCCAGTGTCTGATGACGCGATTTTGTAGTGATATCGCTGTAACTTCTTTCGGTAAGAAGTTTTTATATGCATTGCGAAATCTCTGTATGTCGTTAACATAATCCATTTTAAGCTTTTGAGAGGTTCGTGCATTAGCTACGATTACTGTGCGAGAAACTCATCTGACTGTGCTTTGTTTTAGGCCTAATATACTCATTACCCCACCAGTTTTTCGTCGTCGTCGTCATCGAAGTCGTTAAAGTCTCACGCATTGAAATCAGTTATGATTTGCCTGTTCGAGGCAATCTCCAAAACATTATCGTACTCAGCATAAACAATACAATTTATGGCCGATGCGACCGCCTGTTCAAAACCCACCTCTATGCGCACACTACCCGAGCTCACGAGATTCCAGTGCGTGGCACAGTGAGCCGATAAATCGAGCGTAAGATCAAAAGCAGTGAAGAAATTACCTCTTGAATAATTATAACAATTAATTCCGATTCCCTCGTTGAGAAAATGTATGCTTGTGCCGGTAAAAAGTGTTTAAAAGGCGTCTACATGTAGTTGAGAGTGCCCTGTAAATCGTGGCTGTAGAGGTTTATTTGGAATTTGAACACCGTCGACATACATAGAGAGATAATTAATTGAAAAAGTTTCAAAATTAAATGGATTAAATCTCTGATTCTTGTTAAGTGCTGTATTGTCGACAAAACCATTGATTATTCTTTTCGGTAACTGCCCGAGTATTGCGGTTCTAATTGCATCGCCGAGAATCCCCGCGTGAAGTGTGAACGATTTTACCTCTACACGTGTGATTGGATATTTGGTTATGGTTTTTGCTAATGGATTGGCGTGGCCGAGTAAGACACGCGGGCTGATTTCGACTCTGCGAACGATGAGTGTTGCTTCTTCTATATGCACTTTGAATTTACCGTCATGGGAAACATCCATTAAGCAAAACGCGTCCTTGCTTCGTAGTAAGCGAATTCTCATTTGTACACCGTTAATTAACATTTTATCTTGATTCAGCAGGTCGAGATGCAAGAATGATTGCATGTCACACACGCGACCATTGCGCGTAAAATATTGAAGATTCTGAGCGCCTTTGTTCACGGCTAGCAGGGTTACAGCATTTGGCGCAACTTCGAAAGCGTCTTCCGTATCCTCGTATCATAAACTAGATCGTCAAAGACGACTCTTTAGCTGCATGAGAATAGATGAGTAGTGACTCTATGTAGGCCCTGTAGGGGTACGCGTTATTTGGTGGTGAAACAAGTTTTTGGTTGAAAAATACGAGTACGTCAATCTCATTAAACATGGAATGTAAAAAAATAAACTGGTGCAACTTAAGCATTTTCAGCGTCTGTATCAACGAGTATGATTTTTGCTTGAATGTAAAGCATAGTGTGCGCTAGATCTAATAATGCTCGCTCGCGCTTGGCACTACAAATTCCAAGGGTGCATCCCCCTTCTCGCTGATTGACAACACAGGCTTGTAATTCAAGTAAGCACTGCTTTCTATCGATTGAGAGTGTAAAAAGGCCATTTTTGTGAACGTGATGAAAATTACTTTAGTCCAAAAATATTGGTTATATTTCTAAAAGTAGTAGTAGTCGGTTTATTTCACTTTCCTCTAGTCGTTTGCGTCCTCCCTCTTTTAACAGCGGTGTCCCGTTTTTCTTTACTTTGTTTACGTTTTATGCGCGCGGTGCCGATGCTACCCGATACACGTGTCTTTTTTGACTGCCGCCTGCGCTTAACAGCTCTCGATTTATAACCGTACCCCTTCATCATATTCGCGATTTTATTGGCGGTATCTCTCCTTAAATTTTTGCCGGAATCTTTTGCTCAATACTTTACAGCTTCTTTGAAATTGGTACCGCCGTTTGCAACGTCGTCCAAAACATTAATACCCGTGCATACAGCTTCTTTGCCTACTGCCCGTGCACTGGAAGCAACGTATGGAAGAATTCTGCGAAATAATTCGCCTAGCCACGCTCCTACACCACTACCGCGCTGATACGTTGAGCCTGCAGAAACGGCTCGCACACCGCAACCGCCTGTTCGATCGTTGTAATAACGTATGAAGTAACTCATGTTTTACTCAAATGAGATGCGTTGACCGTGCTGATCTCTTATATCGATAACACTAGAGCGGAAGCTATGTTGCAAAAGCGGAATTTAGTGTATAGGTGCAAATTGTCTTACAACGTTCGCTCCAAATTTATATATTGAGCTGTCCAAAGATACGATATGTAAAAGCGATGCTTGAGTATCACCGACAGTATACGGCTCGCATATGTCTGTCTAGACATACAACTAGTCGGGTATAGCACGAGAGAGCGAAGCCGGTCTGTTGCCCAGCTAAATGAGGCTACCCAAGTTCGAGGTGGTAAGAGTCCCCTTCCCCTCTCTGTGCACCGCATCCTCAAAAACGAATACGCGCCTTATTTTTTCGTTAAACTGCGTGTAATGCGTCTCATCACATGCGCATTGTCACTGCAGAGTGTAATAGCATTCGATTTATTTATTTCTGCGAATAATTGATCAACATTTTCGTAAATACCGTGTGCAAAAAAATACATTTCTCCGCGCTCTTTGTTATCCAATTTAAAATTGTAAAATGCCTCATACTCGTTGATATGCCTAATCGTGCACGGTAGGTGAATTTCTGCGAGGCCAACGATCCAATTACCTGTTAGTTTCACAGCTTGTTGCATTATCGTTGTAGAACATTAGGCTGCTATTTGAGAGTAAAACAAGATAGAAGTCGTCAGTGTTCTCCATTTTCTTAAATACTCTCGAGATCGTACGCTTTTATCCAAGAATTGAATTTATCCGGACAGCCTTGACACTTTACGAGCAATTGCTTATTCGACCCGCGCCCCTTTGTACGAATGACACGTTCGACCTTGAAAACCTCATCGGCTGTCATACAGCTTTTACCAACGGGCGCCAGCTCCTCCGTATAGAAAAATCCGTCAATTACCTCACCGTTCAAGTCTTCTAAGATAAATGTGCGCAAATTTTGACGTTTTGATACGAGTTTTATCTTGAATATTTCTTCGCTGAAAATTTTTTCATAACCTTACTCAAAGGTATTTTTAGTTCGACTGATCGTACATAATAGCCGGGTGCGTATTTAGTTATAACGTTGAGCGCCCTCTTTTTTTATTGAAACTTTGTTGTCGCGCCCGTCTTTTTAAATTTTCGTTTACTTTTATAGCATTATTTAAATTAACTGCCGAGGGTTTCATTTTTATGCCCGTGTGCAAAGTGTGATTGTAAGCATAAATAATCTTTTGCACTACATCGATGTAACGTTTGGTGGTTTTATACAAAAAGTATCGCCGCATGCGTTCGCGTATCGTTCTGTTGAGCCTTTCTACTACAGCTGCTTTGATGTCGGGATTTCTCGCGACTCGGAAACGTATATCGTGTTTCTTTAAAAGTCCTTGGAATGCCGAGCCGACGAACTCCTTCCCCAGGTCCGACTGTAAACACAAGGGCTTTCAACGTCCCGCTCGCTTGAGAATTCTTCGAAGCGCCGCTGACACGTTATGGTCAGTTTTATCGCGCAGTGCTTCAACCCACGAAAATTTACTAAGTACGTCGACGACGACTAGAAGGTAAAAATAGCCGTCATTATATTCTTTTATTGTAGTTAATTGTAGCAAATCGCATTTCCATAAATCGTCGATATTTGTAACGTTATAGCGCAATCTAAGAAATTTTCGAGGTACGGGTCGATGAGGAGAGTAAGCACCTTGATTACTCAACCATTCATAAATTCATTTTTTCTCTTGTCATTAGTCAGAGATTTACTCTTTTTGTTGACACGTATGAGATTCCGCGCGCCCGCGTATCCCGCCTCGTGCAAGAGATCGTAATATTGCTTTTCATAATTCATTTTATATGTCCAATTTAAGACACATTTTTTGAAGCGGTCCTCGTCAACGCGGGTGATACGATCGGCTCTTTGTATAAATCTGTTTTAATTAAGCGGCGTTAAACGGTATTTAAAGGTGCTGTTAATCTTTGCACGATTTTAAAAATATCCATATTTCCTATTAAATTGCTCGGAGTATCCGATGTTTTGATGAATTTCGCGAATTCAGCACGCACGGTGACTGCGTCATCCTCTCCCTGCCCTGCCTCCCCATCCGTTTTCTTATTCATTCCATCTTTTTAACAGCATCATTGAGCAACTCAATGATATTCGATCTTCGATCTTTCTCCCGTCAATCATAACCACTCCGGCATTATATCACTTTTCGCTCGTAAATTTTAGGCACGCTTTCTAGTATATCTTCTTCAGTGAGCGGGGTAAGTGCGGCGTCGATCTCAACTAGTTCGCGCTCTGAATCACGCTCGCTGATACGTTCGTTCTCTTTAAAAACTAAATATCGCCGTAAAACTTGCAAATAATTCATACATTTTTCGCGTTCATTTAAATTATTTTTCAAATGTAGGAGATCGTGTATTTCATAGTCCAGCCTAGATAAATTATCGCCACAGGTCTGCATTGAATTTTCGCTCGTGCTAGTAGAGGCTGACGCAGGTGGAGGCGGCGACTCGTGCACTGGTGGCCTCGTAGTTTCCGCTTCGCCTTTCATACGTTCGAGCGACTCTTCGGGCACTAGAATCATCTTGCGCGCTCGATCCATTCTCGCTCCCCCACAACCACTTATCATTGTAAATTACCACTGAATAATTTTGAAATAAGTGTACCAACTATAGGTGCTAGTAACAGAGGTAAAAATCCACCACCGTTTTGCAGTAGAATTCGTTTTCATTTTTGCCAACCTACTACACTATCGCGCGATTTTGTACTTTTTTATTATGTACCAATTTACGCAGAACGTGCCTATGTATGCTCAAACGCTTTTTTTGTGACTCTTTAAGTTCCACAACGCCGTGCAAAACGTTCAAAATACACTCACATACACACTTTATCGTAGCTTTATCGGCCGATCGAAGCAGGGCTTTTCGCAGTTCACCGTTATCACAGTGTCTCAGAATAAACAAAAGTAGCGCGTTTTTCTTCGTAAAATGATTACATGGTAGCGGGTCTCAACGTTTACTCGAGGGATACTTCGATGTTGTCTCAGTCATTGTCACTGATAGACTGATGCATCGAGGTTTCGTTCGTTTTTTATAATTGCTTCGCCTCTCTTATAAAAATTTCAAATATTTTAGCACGTATACGTAGTGAAACTCGTCGTCCGGAAATATGCAAGTAAGCACGCGAAACTTACAAAAATTACAAAAATTTAGGATCCTCGGGATATGCTTGACTCCCAAGATGTTGAATTTGTGCGCGGATTTTGAAATATCACCATATATTATATATTCAATATGAAAAATATTTTGCGTAATAAAGATAACGCTTATATTTTTGTGATGACTACCTTTCGTAAATAAATAGAGAATTATGTCGCTCGATGACTCGCACATCAGATCGTCGAGAATAAACAGCTCTTTTTTCTCATTATCGTGCGAGTAGTCATCCGGCTGCTGGAGCCCCTCTCGGAATTCGAGCTCTGGCATGGGTACTGCGGTGACGGTAGTGGCGTCGGCGGCGCCGCCAGGTCTGAGCTCCGTTCGGTACATCTCTTGCCACTTTGCGTAATAAATACTAGACGATTAAAGCTTGCATCACAAATCTCGCCTGCCGTCGCCCCCACTGTCAAGTGAGCAAGAAATCTTTTTACGAATAATGTTTTACCGCAACCCATAGGTCCGCACACGCAACAAGTAAACGGATGTTTCCAGCGCGTATTCATCCTCCTAACTGATAAAAAAAGCAATGTTGACGAATTTTTATAACGAGTGAGAGTGAAGGATGAGAAAAAGAGCTTAAAAGGGAGAAAGAGAGAGAGAGAGGGGTATAGGTGATCACCGCGGAAGCGGCGGCGCGGCGCGACACGGGCGCGCGTATATTATCTTCTTACGCGCGCGCGCCCGTTCCGTATAAGATAGTATATAATCTATCTAAGATTGTACGAGCACGCGCATGTGTTATATTATGCAGATACCTACATATGATACATACATGTAAAGAAAAAATAAATATTTGATTAGAATAAATTTATTTATATAATTTTATTAAACATTTTACACAATAGCAAATTAAATATTTACAGTTTATAGCCAAAAGGTAAAGACAAACTTTGCGAAACGTATCGTCTTTTTTTCAAAGCAATGTAACATGTACTCGTTTCATCGCGCGTTACAACGTCATGAATAGGCTGAATACGTCGTAAAGCTTTAAATTTTATTTTAATATTGTTCGCATTTTCTTCTTTTTCGTCTTCTTCTTGAGCCTCAGCATTGCTCGGTATGATTATATTTTCTTTTTTTTCATCGTAAAATGTACGATCAAGGAGAACTTTAATACTTTCAAAATTTATTTTTTTAGAATTCATAAAATTTAAATATATTTCCTTGATTTTGTAACACTCTATAGTATCACCCGTAGAGGGGGTGAATGCTCGAAATGTGTAAAATTTTGGGCCGCCAGATAATTGAATGTAGATGAACGTATGAATGTAGGTTCCTTTCACGTATCTTTTTAACTCATTCGTCATATAACCCAATACAAAACCGTGAGGGGGGGCTGTATTCTTTTGCAGCACCCTTATTACGCACGAACACACGCTAATCAGTGTCATAGTGAAGAATTCTCGCCGATAGGGGTTCCAAAAAAGTATATAATTTGAGACGAGCCTGTGCGGTAGTATATGCGGCAATAACGACGTTTGCGTGCGGGGTGAGTGCTACAGCCTCCGCTCTAAACTGCCAATTAACATACAAAACTTCATCATTTACGGGCAATACATCGAATACTTCTTTTTCAGGGTCTACCAGGAGTTTACGAAGATATTTTCGCATATTTATTATTTCAGTTTCTTTCAAATTAATACGCTGGCCAAATTTACCGCAAAAAGAATTTAAGCAGTTTTGCAACGGCACGCAAGCCTGCATTTTTTTCTATCTTTTCGCACTCTAACTTGATTCCCTCGTCTTGCTCGTACTCTTGCAAATATTACATTTTACTAGTCTGATTCTCACACCAAGACGGCGAGGAGCTCGCTTGCTGCTTTATTTTCAAAAATAAGTTTACGTAACCGGCAAACAAGCCTCCTTCACCCGTGCGCGGATCGAAGCGCGTCATTCGATACTGCCAAATTATATATATTTCAGTGATTTCGTATCCAAGTTCAATGGAATTTCTTGACTCGTCGGCCACCCATGTGCCGGTGAACTCACGCGCGTGAATTTCTTCGTGATTATAGTCTTCTTGTCGCATTTCTTCATAGCAACAACGATAGAGTGCGAATAATAGTCGATTTTGCATTATTATAGGTAATAAAGGTAGAAATAATTTATGCGGTGGCAAAATCTTACATTTTACGAGGCCCTCTACGCGCGCTAAATAGTTGTTTTTACGAGGCCCTCTACGCGCGCTAAATAGTTGTTTTTACCGCTCGTCAGTTCTTCACACTTCGGGCCAACGAGAATGCGTGGATGTCCGAGCGGAAACTGTCCTCTCTTACACATGTAAGGATACAGTGTCCAAATGTCTGTATACTTAATTTTTTGGCCTTCTTTAACTTTGTAATACGTGACGATATTTTCTGTCCTGTCACCGCAACATGCGTCGCGTAGATTTGAAGTTATTTTACTGATAAGCGGATGATTTGATGCGTAACGAAAAATTTCTGAATTTTCATTTTTTATGCGTTCGAATTCGCACGCCTAAATTTCAAGCACTTCGGAACCGAGAGACTTTATTCGAGCAATTTTTGCACGCGTGTTCTTGTGAGATTCGTTAAAAGAGCGACCATACATTGAAATTTTATCGCGATTATTTTTAAAACATTTTGGACATCCGTGCGTGTAGCAGCCTTGGAACTCGAAAACTGTACCCCTGTCATGAGCATAAACTGCAGCTTCCGGGTGTAAGTAACCGTCTACTAAAAATCCCTCGCATAACCTAAACTCTTGAGCTATTCTCGCGTGTATTATTTCTCGACCTCTTTCACGCTCGTACTGCAATAACCATTCGATGGATTTCTGTGCATACCTGTCGCCGCATCTATAGCCGTTTGGTGAAACTATACCTATGCTATTGCGTAATAAAATTTTTTTTCTAAATACGCATGAACAAGCTGATGCGATCGTGGTTGCATGTACAAAAGGATCTATATCCTCGACAGAGAGAAATATTTTTCTAAAAGCCAAACATGCGCGTCTCAAGAACTCAACGTTAGAGCGGAAATACATAAGAATCTCTCGTTCAAAGTTGAAAATATAATGAGGTGCGTTCTCATCATACCAAGCGTAAAGAGTATCTCTATCGCGAGCTAACATTGATTCTTGTGCATAAAATTTGGCCTACGTAATGTCGATTTTCAAGCTTATTAAATAGATGCGGAAAATAACCTTTTTTAATACTAACAAGTAAATCAAAAGTGCTCGGTAGCGCGCTCAATTTTATATGAAAATAGTTTAAACTATATATAAACTTTGTTCGCCCGAGTTGCAACGTAATGATATTTTGACCGTTAAGAATAACACTCGGTAAAACTTGGCTCGATTGCTCTTCTAAAATAAATTGCGCGTCAAACCCGCGTGCGTTGTGAGCTATACATATTATTTGTTGAAATGTCGACTTTTCGCGAATGCAAATTTCTATTAATTCTTTTACCGGGTCCTTGCGAAAAATATATTCGCGAATCCCACAAGTATTGCACCATTGTGTAATATCGTCCGAATCTAGACAATCGGTACACACTTACTGCGCTACGCAGCGATTAGGTATGTGCACTTTTGTCGTTCTGTGATTTCGATAAGCAATATCCTGACGTGTCTCGAAATCGTAAAATATAAACAGATATTTTTTGAGAGCTGGTGGGTGGTTCTGTGTAGTTTTTTTTCTACCGTCATCATATTTATCGGCCGCATATAACACATATCGTTAACTCTGTGACGTTTTCCACAAAATCTACACCAAAAAACACGGCATTCGTGCATTCCGCGATTACAATGCGTCAATTTGCAACATTTTTTACACATTTTCAAAACATCACATAATTTTTTATTATTTTTTTTTTGTAAGAACCGTCTCTTTTGTGGTTTTTATAACCAGCCTTATCAATGAAATCTCGGTTGCACGAATCGCATTTAATTGTATTTATACTTTACATGCAGGTGAAACGAAACAGTAAGGACAAATTTGCTTACACACGTGTTGATCAACCTGATGCGTTTGTTGTAAAAGGAGCAAAAGAACTTCGTTTTCGCTATCCCAGTTAAATTTAATATTGTGTCAAAGTGACGCGCTTCCGAATCATAAAGTAGGTTAATATTTTCATGCAATTCGATATCTGACGTCATCAAATCGTCGCGCCCGTCAAAAATACCGGCTCACTGCTTCCAAATTATTTTTATCGTAAACAACAATTGCTATACCGTTCGGTAACAAAAAAACCTTGAAATTTTTTTATCCCGCGCAGTCCGCAGTCTCCGTCGGGTATTATAACACTAGCATTGCGCACGAGTTGTTCCACCCTCTCGTTTTGCATTTTTCGTCGCCCATCACGAATGACGCGCCAAGCATTTTTTATTTCGTCCGTATCGTGAGTCTTTAACGTGATGTGGGCTTCACCTACTACGAGTACACGCGGTAAACACAAAATATTGTTATTTTGAATGGCTACAATCGATGACTTCCTAACACTATCTATATTTCAATTTATTTTTCTAAGTGCACCGGATCCTAAAGAAATATCTATAAAAGCCGCTTGTAAAACAAAAGTATTATCAATTTGAAAATCCTCGTTACTTTATGTCAAATTACTGATCAATTCCCACAAGTCTTCGTAAATAAAATTCTCGATAGGTCTGAGCGATAGACCAGCGGCACCGAGTGCAAAATATTCACTTTTCACACTTAACCCTATCAAGTCATTTTCGGACGAAGCAAGTGAGCATAAATAAACATTCATGTCGCACATAACCGTCTCTAGTCAAATAACAGGATTTATACGTTATGACGGTGGATTGTTTACACAAAGTAAAAATCGTCTACCGGTCACGTTAAACTTTCGTACATATTGCTCGCTCACCTCAGCTATGACGCACCTATTACCAAGGGGACGTATATCGTACGTATTTTGATTTGGGGCTCCCGCAGCCACCGCCGCTGCGGTAGCTCCGGCGCCTACTTGTATCGGATCTCTCTCACTCGCTCCTTTGCTGCTGGATGACACATACATCGCTGTACAACCTGTCGTTTGCTGCCGGCCGCCGCTGCTGCTGCTGCGGTGCTGAATATGCAGGCTCTGGCGATGGCGGTAAAGAAGGCCATACAAAACCCGTAGAAGAGGGTGATGAAGGTATTTCTGGACTCGAAGAAATATCGTTTGATGCATCATTGACTGAAATTTTTATTTGAAATAATCAATTTTTACAAATACAAATTTTTATTAAATTTATTTTTTCATTAAAGTCATTGTTCTGAAGAGCCATTAAAACTTTCGCGAGCGCGTTCATAAAGACCTGTCAAATTAGTCTCTATATACAAAGCAGAACTTTCGTCTTCGGTCATATCCTGAAACCATCTAATCTCCATTGCGCGACGCACATTCATAACTCGTTGCATATAAACCATCAAATACTCCGGATTAGATAATGCTGGTATTTCCTCTGAATTATTTAATCTTCTTCGAATAACTTTAAATATATATATATAAATGAAAAAATAAAATAAAAAATGTATTTTTATTTTTAAACTTATATTCATTTACTCAACGATCTAATTGACTGCGTTGGTCGAAAGCATGATATGGTATTATCCGTCCATCCTCACTGACACTGCTACTGGGGCTGATATTTTCACGCTGTTCTACATTATATGATGAATTATACGATGTTGCTGTTATTGTTGATCTTGTTGAGAAGGTAGCCGGTATTGCTGCTGCTCCTCCTCCTCCTCATACCCTTCCTTCTCTTCTACACGTACACCTTCCCCCACTACCAATTGGTCACTTGACTCGGGAGATGCGGAAATACTGTGCGCAACGTGCTGCTGCAGCTGCCGCTGCTCGAGCCCCCCCTCTCCCTCCTCTTCATCCGATGCATCGGAAGAGTTGCTACTCGTTTTGATTACCGCATTATCACTCCATTCCTTACGTACTGTGTCCTCATAAAAAGTCGTATCACTGTCATCACTAATATCAGCAAGTAATTTATTAAAAGTTAAAAATTTAACTTTATTAAATATTTTTTATCAATAAAAAATGTTTTTAAAATTTTTTATTACTAACCATACTGCTCCTCGTATGAATCCATTAAATTTTTTAAAATACTCATATGTTGCATATTTATTCTTTTGATAAACTGACCGATTAAAATTATAGATGTAGGTGTGCGCTTGAAAAACCCTTGCGCAAGAAAAACGTGCCAGTTTGCGAAATCCACACTGGTTCAGTAAAAAGTATAACTCGCGCTCTAATGCTACACGCGTCATCGTATGCATACGCCTGCGCCACATACGGTTGAATTTTCACCAAACCGGGTAGCACTCAAATCTTAATGACGATTCAATTTTAAAAATTATGACGCGCAATTCACACTGATTTGCCTTCTCCATGCTTACAAGATCTACCCTTGCTACTGTGCGAAGTATCACTAAAATGGTAGTCAGGTAGGCGTTCTTCTATAATAAGAATTTTCAGAGCTATACTTAAAAGTGGTGGGATGCTGTCGGAAAAAACGGTCCAGTCGCAAATTTTGATGTTTGAGTCATCTCATATACAAAGGGGGTGCGACAGCGACAGTTGCAACTTTGGCGGCTGCCGTGTAAAAGACAATATAACTCTTAAACTCGGACTATGCTCCGGTTCCACTGATTCATTTTTACGCAAGTGCTTTACTTCTTAGCAAAGCTATTAAATTCAGATCGTAGCACGTGCACACGTTTTGTTTTACGAAGCTCGATAGTGAAAAAGGTCGAAAAAAATATCACACTCATACCGATCTAATATTCCTAGAGACGGAGGGCAAAGTGCCGACGCCACCGATAACGGATGTATAAAGTATTCTTCTATTTACAGAATACAAACCATATATGAAAATAAACGTTCTCAAGATTTGAGTAGTGCTTGCCTATACTCGTGAAAGAAAACTAATTTTGACGCGGATTTTTATTACTTACCTCGAATTCTAACATTGCTTCACTGAATTCTCTCATATAGGTATATGAGCAATTTTTAAACACAAAACTCTTTCGAGTGCTCTCTCAATGATTTTGTAGTGGGGTTGTCGTCGATGTCGCCGTCGAATTCTCAAATTAATGTTAGACGTTCGACAGTACAGACGTGTCCAAATTTCTATTATATCCTACCATGCATTCGAAAAAGATCGCTGCTTTTGAGAGCAAACTGCAACTTAAAGAAAAAAAGTATGATCAAATAAAGAAAAAATTGTATAAAAAAACTAACTTGTATAACAATATTAAAGAGTGTATAGAGAGGGTGACAAGTGACGTGAACCAGATGACTGACAGTATTAACGAATACTACAATCAGATCGCTGATTTAAGAGAGTACGACAGTGTTGCTTGTATCGAAGTGGTCCACTACATAAAAGCAGGAGAAAAGTGTTTCCTTTGCAATAAACGCCATCCTCGTGGCACACGACTGTCAGTGAAGTGGATAGGATGTGTGCAATGACTGCGGGACATGCGCGTGCTACTGCGCGTTTACGGGTGATTCGCCAGCTTCGCCGGAGCCGGAAGACAGGGGCATTCCAATGCTCCCGTGCGAGGATCAACCATCGCCGAGGGTTGTCGAGGATGAAAAGGTTAATCAAGAAGAATCACCTGACTTATCCCTAAAGAATGTGTTCATGAAAGTGTTGGGGTTAAAAAAAATGTATCATTAAAAAAGTGTATTTTTATAATATGTAATTTTTTTAAAACTTTAATATAAAATAGTGTTTGTAATAAATTTTAAGTTTTTAAAATAATAAAAAATAATTAATTAATTAATTTTTATTACAATATAAAATGTCAAAATGTTGTGGTTGAATCCTTAACATTCTTTTACAGGACAACGTAAGTACATAGTTTTAGCTTCTCTCTCTTTCTCACACACTCGTGCCGTAATTAATTCCCGAAGCTGAGATTTAGAGTAAGCTTCGCGGCAACCTTTAGTAGGATATCTCTCTCTCTCGCTCTCCTGACTACGAAGCTCCGTCGCTGCAAGCCGATACCGCAGCCATTGTCCCCTCGGCTAGGTGCGGGGGGAACCCCACGCGCTGTGCACGCTCTCTCTTTCTTTTTCTTCTTCTTCTTCTTCCTCGCTGTACCAAGCCGCCGGCCTCTGACAGATAGGGAGCCCCGCGCGTGCTATGCTGTCTCTCTCTCTCTCTCTCTCTCTCTCTCTCTCTCTCGTTCGCGCGCGTCTGCTGGGTGCACCTGCTCGTGTTTTGGCTCCTGCATTTACACCGCACTCTGCTGCCTCCTGCGTCTGTGAGCCGGTCTGTTGTAGTGCCTGCACAGTGGAACATTCTAACTATAGCTGTGATATAAATCACAGCTTCCACTGGTCCATCGGCACGGCTTTCAACATCCAAGCAACAACACCCGGCCAGGTGTTTTTTGAGGTTAAGTGAGGTGAATACGGCAGAGTGGCAGGAGCCAATCACGAAGCATAAATAATCCAGAGGTACCACTTCATTCTGGACACACAGCACGCAGCGCCATACTATCAAGGCGCCATCTGCCGATTCGAACTGCAACTACGTGACTACCGAGGCGACACCTGCTGCATCCTAGACACACCATCATTACCTTCCACGACTCATCTTTGTCGCCACTAACATCATGGTCGACAACTGCGCCATCTGCGGGGAGGTTCCTAGGAGCAGCAACTCGCTACGTAAGTGCTGCATATGCAATATTACATACCATCCGGCGTGCAAGCCTCTTGCAGTGCTTACCCGCGTACAAAGAAGTGCACTACAGCTACAAGCTAAAGCGGTAGCGTGCCAGGCATGCATCGACTCGAAGAGGTCGATGTTCGAGTCGGCAGTCACGCGCGCGACGAACGCTAGCAACAACATGAGTGGGAAAGAGAAGGAGCTATCCGCGTCCACTCCGGCCAATAAAAGGCCTGCAACAGCTGCTCGCACCAATCAGGCGAGCAAGGCCGCGCCCACTAACTCCTCACTCTCTCCGTTGCAGGGGCTAGGCCCCGCCCCCACCAGCAGCCTACTCCGATTGGCCGCGCAGTCTCCTGTGACGTCACTAGGCCCGCCCATTTCCAGCACGGGAGCAGAGCACAGCGGGGAATCCCCGAGTGACGTCACGGCCAAGAGTGCGGACCGAACTAATAATACTTCGCAGTCCTCCTTCTCCAAAAATAACAGCAGTATTAATGACATAAATGCGTCCGTCATCCGTATGCTAGAGAGCATCGCGTTAAAAAAGGGAACAACGGTCTCCTGCCTGGTGGAGTACGCGAATTCTACTTCAAGAAACATTGACAATGCACTTGCTAGACATTGCACCTCTATTGAAGGCAGATTGGATGCAATTGTAAATAGGCTAAATACGTTACCAGCAGTACATACTTTGGCAGTTTCAATTGAATCCAAGCTGCAAAAAATTGAGGAAAAACTGTCGAAACAACACTCCCAGCTGGAGGAGATGAAAAAGGAGAAGCAAGTGCTTTGTCAAGAAATAGATGACCTAAAAATTAAAAATAAAAAATTACATGATAATAACGTCGACTAAAATAGATAATTTTATATTAAACACTTTTGAAAACGATTTCCTAAATTTAACAAATAAAATCAATAGAGTTGAATGTGACAATAAGGAAATAATAACAAAAATAGAAAAAATAATAACAAAAGAAGACTTTACCTCCGTATATACTACTACTATCGACAAAATTGAAAGAAATGTTGAGAACATCCAAAAAGATAACCAACTCATATTAAATAAAATTGAATTCCAAAAAATCGCAGTACTCCCCAGTACACAAAACAATACCGTTCCTCTGATAAGTACAAATAAATGTAATAATGTTAATAATGCGTCTGCTACAAATAGTACTTTACTCGACAATTATAGTGATATAAGCGACACAATTGACAATTGTAATATCAATAATGACGGGTTTATCCAAATTGTAAATAGTAGAAAAAAAACATCTAGTCGTTTGAATAAGTACAATATCGACAATGCTGATGCTGCAGCATCACCTGCACGAAGCATGCGGGTGCAAACGATTGGTGGGGGGACAATGTACAGTAAAAACATTAAAAGCGGTAATACGGAGCTCATTATTTCAAACATTTTCGACGGTGATGTCTCTAAGCGTGTTGACGTCGCACACGCGATACTGTGCCATGTCCTTCCATCAACACGAAAAATTGATATAATAGGCACACGCCTGCTTCGGTCAGAAGAATCGACAGCTGCGGTATTAGCAGATACAAATAGCGAACGTATACGGTCACCATGGGTTGTTACCCTTTCCAGCAGTGCGTTAGGCGAGAAAATAATGCGAGCCAAAAAGCTTATCACTGGCTTTCATGCTAGAGATGTCGACATTGCAGCTCTTGACCAGGACCCAAGGGATGGGATTATAAATGGGAACATTTTTATAAATGAATTGTTAACAAAAGAATGTTTTATTAAATATAGAAGTCTCAAGGCCCTTGCGATGAGACTTAATTTTAAATATGTTTGGCATAGAGGGGGCCGTTTCCTGGTGAAGAGGCGCGATGGCGACGTCTCTCATGAATTTTCATCTGCGGCTGATTTACAGACAATAGTGGCATCATATGCCATTAATCAACCATCTCAAACTGTAAATAATGTAAAAAAAACGTTGATAATGAAATCATAATTGATAAAAATGTAATTCCGTCAACTGCTGCAAAAAATTGACTATCCACAGACACTGCTGGGGGGGTTCACTGTAAGGGACTGAGGGCAGGTTTTGTCAATGTTACCTCACTGATGGGGCACATTGGCAAGATTAAACAACACCTTTCAGCTCGTCCTGCCTACCATCTCTTTGGAGTGATCTCATTCAGATTGATGACTACTCACTACTTAGACTTGATCGCAACAAACTTGGGGGCGGGCTAGTCCTGTACATTCATAACACTTTCAAGGCCAATTTACTATGCCGCTCTCCAACAACACAGGAGGGCAGGCCATTTATACCTGAATATTTAATGTGCAGTGTTCAGCAGGGCAGTCTTCCCCCCGTCTTTGTTGCTTTAATATACAGACCACCACATGTACCGTTTTTACAGGGCTCTGACTTAACAGACAAACTAACGATACATACTCAAGACTTTGAGAAAAAGAAAACAAATCCACCATGGGTTGATGCTGAACTAATACATCTTTACAAAAAACGTGACTCCGTACGACGACGCTATGCGCGGACCAATGACGACAGACTGTGGCGGGAGTATCAGGGCCTTGCAGATGAAGCTGAATTACGAACGAAGGAAACAAGGGAAAGATTTTTACAAAATAAAATTTCTGAAGCGATTGATAATAAGAAAGATATCTGGAAAGAGCTCAAGGCTCTGGGCCTTCTGCCAAAGACAAGAGAGGAGCTTCATGGTTTCTCACCGGAAGAGCTCAATGCCCACTTTGCAGGGGTGTCGATCTCCCAAAATGAGGGTGATGAAGAACTTGACAACGTCCT